>LR990231.1:5481465-6085517 GCA_905147385.1 Limenitis camilla
AAAACGAAGCTTTAAAAAGCGGAGCAGTAGATGTAAGACTGGAAATTGAAAGTTACGAAGATATTCCAGAAAATACATCTGCTTTTTGTCTTATTATTAACGATCGACTTATTGAATATAAGCCCTTAAGTAGCATCGTTAGAAAATTAATATGAGTGTTATAGTCGATGTACAAGGATTTAAGACCGAATCAAACGATTTTATTCTTAAAGAAATAGCAATATTATGGAAAAACCAAATACAGGTTTTCCTAATTAGACCACCATATCCATTTTACAATCTTACAAAGAAAGAAAGATTACATGTAAGTTGGATAGAGAGGAACAGAAAATTTTTCTGGAATGAGGGTTTTATACCATACACAAATATCAAGCGATACATAGCACCTCTACTTAAAGACAAAATAATCTACGTTAAAGGATACGAAAAAGTTATGTGGTTAAGAAATATTGTCGAAAATGAAAATATTTATGATTTAGAAGACAAAAAATGTCCAAATTTACAAACTCTGCACAATGATTTTGGAACCTGTAGCGATGTTTTTAGCTGCGTGTATCATACCCACGCCTGCGCTTTAAAAAATGTAATGATTATTAAGAAATGGTTTGATAATAAAATGGTTTTTTAATTGAATTGTTGAGTTTTGATTGAAACTAACCCCTTAACCTTTGAAAGTTAAACAGAATATAAAAAATTCAAAATGTCAATTCTTTTACAAAAATAATTATTCATTAATAAATGTTCTGAACGACTTCATTAATAAATGATAAGTGGGATACATTGTGTAAAATATGTAAAATTGGGGCGTCTGGAGCTCTTTTGATCCAGATGCCCCAATTTTACACTACTCCCACGTTGTCCTGGAATGCGTGGGCGTCGCCACACAACGGGCACAAATCTTCAACGACATGAGGTCGCTCCAAGAAGCCTGTGAAGTTCCCGGGAAACTTCTGCGCTTCTGGAAGAAGCTGGGCTGGCTCTTATAGCTAGTCATCCCTGCACGCACGATGGACCGACTTAGAGTCTAAGTGCGGAAACAGGAGGCCACTTACATTACATTACATTACCATAAGATCAATGTCGTCGTATCGTGTCATTACAAAGAAGTTACATGTTTTTATATTTTCACAGGCCTATTTGTGTATAGAAAAGAGACAAATAGTTGGATGCTTAATAATGGAGCCCAAAACGAAAGCCTACAAACTGTTACCAGGTGATCCAGACTGTTGCAGTGTTGAAGAATATCCTGTCAAGTGAGTATTTACTATTTACCCCAGATAAAATTCTCCTTATCTTAAGAATTATAAACATTACAAAAATTACTATCAAAATTGAGCAGTCCTAAGGTGATTAGGTATTCGATTGTCAGTTAATGCGTTATACATACAGACCAACAGAATATTAATTCAGGAGTAATTAATAAAAACCTTCAGGTTATACTTTAGACCCAGAGTTCTAGAATTACTGCTTCATTACTTGCAATGTAATAATGATTTCTATCATGGCGGCGTGTTTATTTTGCTAACCCTTACCTCTCCGATTAATTTTTATCAGTTACTTGCCACCCGCTCCGGCTTCGCACTGTTACAAGATCTAAGCATACATAGAGACAGACAGATGGGAAGCGACTTTATTTTATACTATGTAGTGATTCAACAACAGAAGTAAAAATGCCACTATGCTAACATCATCAATTGAATAAAATCGACGTACTCATATAAAAATGTGATAATTCCAGATGCGGTGTATCCCGAATATGGACCCACGTTAACTACCGTCGTAGAGGCATCGCAGTGCGACTGTTAGAGTGTGCCCGAGCCTCTTTTCTATACGGCTGTGGTGTGTTACGCTCCGAAGTGGCTTTCAGTGCTCCTACACCAGCTGGCAAGGAGTTAGCGACTAAATATAGTGGGACTCCCAATTTTTATGTGTACTTGGACTGATAACTGAAACAATTTTAGCCCTTTTACCCTGTAAACATCTTATCGTATTAAGGGCTGTGGCAGGTCTCTTATTTGTTCTTTTTAACTGTCCGAAAATTAATTTAAAATTTGTATTTTTTACCTTTTGTATGAAATTTGGTTTCTGATGTAACCTTCATTGCAATATATGAGTCGGACCCTTCTCTTTAGGGGCCATCTTCAAGTATTAGATTAGCAGATTTTTTCAGTTATCTTCGTTTACGCTTCGATTCACTGACGTAACCACCATTTAGACCGTCATAAGAAATAAGCAAAGCATGAATCCCCGCCCCCCCTTTAATGGTTAAGTAATACATAATTGGCCACTTACGTTAGAATAACTTACCACTCTATAAATAGGAATGGCCCTGAGCTTTAAAAATTAATAATATTACTAAAGAGAAGTTGATTTGTTATAAAATATTCCTAACAAGTTTTTATGGAAGCGCGATGGACAAAGAAATTTCAAGATACCTCATTTAAAATAGTTTAGATAGGATATATGATTAAGTTTTACATGTGGGTTTTCATGTCCAAATCATGTCCAAAACAATTTGATTGGATATTCAAAAACATACTTTATCTACTCCCATACTTTAATCCTCTATAAAAGATTTTGAATCAGTTAGCTTATTGCCAACATTAAAACACCCAATTTCCTAATAACCATTATATCATCCGTTTGGATGATATAATGGCTCATAATAACACTCAAATTCCGTCTGCGCAAAGGGTTCACTCAACAGACAGCCACATTCTTACTGCTCGATGCGCGACGCGTGGTATCTGTATGAATTTCAAAAAAAGAACAGTCAGAACGCCACGCAAGAAATTTTATTCGAATCCCCGCCATTTTTCTTTGATATTCTAATTGTTTTAGTTTAGTAACATTAAAGAACATATTCAAGTGAATTTTAATAATTGCACTATACAACATGTTCATTACAACTACAATACTTATTTGTATATATACTCAGTAGTGGATGATATTAGATTACTAGGAGTAGCTGTTTGAATGTTAGCAGCCAACTGTTTCAGAATCTATTATAGAGAATTTAATTATGGATGTAGATAAAGTCTTGTATGCAACTATTGATAATTAGGTATTAAAACAGTCATATGATTCTATTATCACACTCGGCTTCGCCTCATGCAATAAACCCACATTCGTGTTTTAATACCCCTCATTATACAACAGTTGCATAAATAACTATTACATATGACATTTTATTCTATAACTAATCTAGATTTTAAACGTTTGACAAACAGTGAAAATTGAGATTACTTAGTACACAATGTGTGTAAGTTGCATGTAATTAGATTTTACTCATTTTGGGACCAGTAAAAATAATTGTAAAGTAATGTATGCTTGTTTTAGATAAGGTAATGTGCCTCATTATTATAAGGAATAATTATTAAAAAAATAAACTCAAAAAATGTTATATTAGGCTTCTATTGAACTTGGTGTGAGACAAAAAGTAAATAAATCAATAGCGATTAAATCCCGTTTAAAAACAAAAATGTCAACAATTCCACTTAGTGGTATAAAACGTATATTAAGAGTAATTGGATATTTATCTTATACTCTTTTTTCTAATTTATATATGTCGCAGCCAACTAGTTTAATTGGGCGTTCAATTGGCAGCCTAGGCTCTCAACCAAACAGCGCCGTTTGGTTGGTGGCCTGAATGGTATTCAGGCGCGTTTGTTACGACATTTAATAAACTGGCTGGCTAATGCTTAGACCGTTCGTACAATATGGTGACCATGTGACAAAAATAAAAAAGATGAAACATTTGACATAAGAAAATTTTGATTTAATCGGTGATATTTTAAGATAGAACAGCCAGTCTAAATGAAATTCGCTTTAAAAATTAAATTTCTCGTGTCAGTCACAGCTAAATTCACATTATTATTGTCACTACACTCTCCCGTTGTACTATTTTTCATTGTAACTACACTCTCCCGTTGTACTATTTTTCATTGTCACTACACTCTCCCGTTGTACTATTTTTCATAAAACTTAGGAAAACACTATCAAATTTGTTTTCTGACACCATTTTGACAGTTTGGACAGTTTCGGCGCTTGGAAATGAATAGGCTAGGCAAATAATTAATCGTCATTGATCCAAGTCATTTGCATAGCCGATTGAATAATTTGCTGAATATCATTCAGCCTAGGCTGCCAATTGTTAGTTGGCTGCAACATTTAATTATATAATTTGTTTACATTTTGTCTTAAATCAAGTTAAATAGATAAAGTTTAGGAAACACTGTTTTCATATATCTCTAGTAAATATAACCAAAAGTTATTGCCTATCACATCAGAAGACTGTTCCTCAAGACAATAGAATATTCAAATAGATAATTATAAGTCTTGGTTGATCTAAAACATTTAAGTGATTGAAATATATAAAAAATATTTCCTGAAAGTTTTGGATCGACGAAACGTTTTGGTTGAAAACAATTTTGAATGAATTTACTATTTTGCTTTATTAAGTACATTTGTAAAATGTATATAGCACAGAAAGTTTCACTCCAACACCGGGCATTCTCAGATGTATACTACATAAAAGTTCAGTAAATTCTGCACAGTTTTTAAAAGAAACGTTTTATTTTTTTAAGAATTTAGTTTTTAGTTAATTATAATGTAAAAAAGTCGAACTTTTAATTATTTTTTATAGGATTTTTCGAAAGTTTCTTTCCGATTTTTAAAAATGAATCTTGTTATAGTTTTTAAGGTTTTTATTTTAATAATGATGAGTTTCTGAAGTGTTGTTTAATGCCTTCATCAATGTTTTAACTGAATTTTGCCACTTTAAATAAGGACTGTGTGATTTTTAATTCTGTGGAATTCTGTTGATATAATAATCCTTTTATGTTGAATTTTCTTTTTAAATTGCATGTTAATTTAATTAAAAGATAAAAATATATAATAACTTACTTGATTATGTGTCAACTGCATTTTTAAACCAATGACCTTAATATGGTCTTACATTACCAAGAAATAAAATTTCTTTTGCTATAAATAAAAACAGTAAGTAAAATGAATATATAGTTTCTTCTGTCTGGATTTACTTGAATTTTTTTAACTATTTAATTCAATTATAAATAAAAGCATTAATTATTTAAAATTTAAATAATGAATTTTGAGCATAAATAATTACCAATATAATCATTCATCATTTATACTGAAAATAAGCAATTTTTTTTATTTTGATTTGAGGAATGCGATCTGAAAAATCAGAATTCTGCGGAGTTAACAATTCTTCTATAGAATTTCTTTTAGCTCTCTAATAAGTAAGACATTTGGTTTGTTTGTGTCAAAAAATACTACAAATGTTAAGTAGAATTATTTTGAATACGCTTATTTCTAGATTTTTTAATTGTATATTTTGATATTTGGTACAATAGTATTTTTGTGCATGTGACTAGGATTGTTTTTTAATTTCTTTTTAAATATCTGCTATAATTTTATGAATATATTGTAGTCACAATTTTTTAAATGTTAACTTACAGTGTCATTTTTTTGTTTTTTATCTCGTGTGTTTTGTAATTTTATTTTTTCATAATTTTCCCAATAAATAGCAGTTTAATTTTAAACATAGTATAGAGGCGAGTCCAAAGAGTCGTACCATGCCATATTGTAAATAATATTTATTTGTATTTGTTGATTTGAGCCGTGTGAACGTTCACAGATATTGTTTATAGAGAAAGCAAGTATAAAAGTTCCTAAAATATCAACATAAATTATTGAATCTACATTTTTCAATTTCTGTTATATTATTAGAAAATATGAGATATACTTAATATATATTGAGAAAAAACTATTGAAGAACCATAAAGTGAAAATCCCTTCCCTGTGTATTACAATTTTTTTTAAATTTATTATTTTCTTTTTTCAGTGTCTAAAGAATCAATTAATTTTTTATTTAAATTGTGTTTTATTAATTTAACTTTTTGGCTCAACTACTATTAAGAATATATGAATGTCCGTAATTTTGACTAACTAGCTCTCTAGGGTTAATTTCTTGTAAAAGTTTTTATTGGTTTTTTTTACGACATCATTTGAATAAAAACTGAATAATTTTTGGAATAATAAGTATCGCTACTTAAACTCAATTTAAAAATAAAATAAATTCATCAAGACTTGAAGCATTCTGAATTTTGCGTTTTTATTTATGTTAAGTTCCTAAACTTACTAGTAACATTCAGCCATTTTGTTTAAAAATAAGTCTCTTTATAAACAATATATCGATGATTATGACTAATTTCTACAGTTTGGCTTGCTTCTCTATAAATTATATTCTCCATGGTGAACATACAATACAGATTACTCGTACATTTGTTTATGATGTAATTCTTGCGATGCGCTTCTAAATGTCAATTTGGTTTTAATAAAAGATTTTTTTATGAACTTAGAGCATTTTATTTTCTTAATGTAGCACCAGCGAACATCACAGCTAAAAAATAGAACTATATTTACATACATAAAAATTTGGAGCAGAAAGATTTATGGCTCAAGAACTGAAGGAGTAATGTCATTTTATTTTTTTCGAATATGGCGAACCTACCATTTTATAGGATTTAAAAGGCTCATAACTTTATAGAAAACAAGATGAAGAATTCTAGAAATAAATTGTATCGTGGTTAAAAGTTAAAAAGAAACTTTCAAGGATTTCATTGAACGATATAGCTCCAAAAAAGCTACTATCAGCCCCCAACATATCTAAAATAAAAAAATCAAATCATTCTATTCAGACGTTTTAAAGGAAAAAATATATTTTCTGATTTTTAGCTTTCTCCTACTTTTGGTTTGGTAACGTATTGTCGTAACATTGGCTAGTGTGCGACTAATTGAATATTGGGCAATTACCTTACCTTCTCGTTGCCTTTATAGTGAGCAATTAATGCATGAACATTTCTTAGAGTAAAGTTGGTAAAAAGGATAGAGGTTATAAAGAAATAAAAAATCACAATTTAAAACAACATTTATTTTTACATACATTAAGTCGGATTCAAAATGCCTGAAACATACTGATTTTTGTGTACACATCAGTTATAGATTATTAATTTCATGGACAGTAAATAATATACTCTTTTCAAACAATAAAATTATAAGCGTTCGTTATGAATAACCACCTCGCAGTAAACACTACTATACACGTAAATATTAAAAATTTTATTTTTAATCTTTAGGAATTTCATTAATTAGGTATATTTTTAAATTAAATTTGTTAAAAATATAGATTTTCAGTATATATTTAAACGTAGGTATTAAGAGTAAATACACCACGATCCGCAGTCCGTCGGTGAAGTGCGATCTCGAAACGTTCGACCGAATGTGTTCGAGCTATGCTACGAAATTACAAAATAAAACTATCGAAAGTCGAGAGAAAACACATTTGTGCTACGATGGAAAAAAATCTATGAGCACTAATTAAATGCCATCGTTTTAATATCTAGAGCGAGACAGACGCGGTACACACTGTACGAGTGCACGCCCTACGAGTAAAACATTACCAAAAATATTTGCGGCGACAGCTGCACTTTGAGAGTTCGAACTAAACTTACAGGTAGTGTTGCCAGACATATTCAAAACGTTGTGCTTTATAAAAAGTAAATTCAATGTGATTACGTTCGCAGATCGGGGGTGCCCCGCGTATATCGGGACGTACCTGGCAACACTAGTACACCGTTCTCACATACATATTGTGCGCAAGTACATTCACTTACCTACTATGAAAGATATATTAAAAAAGGAGGAATCGTTCAATACTATTTGGTTATTGGCAACGGACGTTACATCACCTACATCATGGAGCTGATCACGCGAACTAAACGCTACGCTACAAGTTCCTGCCTCCGACCGACCGACGAAACCGAACTAACACTGGCAGTATTTCACTACATATCGAAAAACATAGAAAATAGCTAAACTACTTTATACATATTACATGACTCGCTTCTTATTGCGCTTCCTTAATCGTACGAGGGATAGCCTTCTTGTGACAGAGTATGAACAAGTGAGATTCACAAACTTTGAGTTCTCTACACTTTATTTGCGACTCGCTCATTTTACTTGGAATCTACCCTCAGAATCCGATAGCTAAGGCCTGTCAGACTCATGTTCAACTATACAATCTGAACAAATCCCGAGTCAGGACATTGTTGTAGCTTTGGTTGTTGGTCATATCAGTTGAATCACACTGTTTTTTACATTTTAACCTACGACAATAACTTACACAGGCAATTTCTCAGATTTTATACTTAAAATAAGACAGTCAGACAGTAAGATATTTTAAACTGGCCAAATCCTAAAACTGATGTATCTAGAAAATTGATTAACTATCTCGGTTCAGTTAAAAACGAACGAAGAATGCGAAAACAATATTATCATCCGACTAATAGAGGACAGTAGAGCTGCAGGAAAGGATACCTTTATTAATCAGCAGTCTACTTTATAGTTAATATTTTTTTGTTACTTTTGCATTCATATCAATATCGCGATAATCTAAAACTTAAATAGCTACCAAATATTTTTAAGTTACATATACAATAAGTATATTATAAGATGCCATGTTATTTATTTCATAATGATATCTAAAATTTCGGAAGTCGCTCTTATTGCACATATAATTATAAATATAGAGACCAAGGTTTGTGTAACTATAGTCTCATATTCTCAATCATTCTATGTAGGAAAAATAGTAATTTTTACAAATATAAATAAAAAATAGTGGTTTTATGCCAAAAATGACAATATACGTAAAATTGGGAGGAGCAAAAGTTAAAATATACGAAATAATAAAGTGAGCGACCTCCATTTTATCGCAAAATGTAAGAATTAATATAGATACCTCATTAAACATTATAATTCCCTACTTACAATCAAACATTTTAACACAAGAAAAAAAAATACAATTTTAATAGAATTTTATATATATTTAAAAAAATAACGACAAATGTTATCATTACAAAGCAAAATAGCATTATATTACAAGTTTCTAGGAAGGATCGGCTTACTCGTACACATACTTGTAGATTTATGGTAACAATTTGAATGGTGTTTCCGTCACTCGTTATGGCACATACACTACCGACACCTCCGCATTCTTATATTAAGGACCATAAACACGGATGCGTTCACTGAACAACTTACGAAATGCGAAATAAACTAACCTAACGAATAACGATCCTTAATAAACGAAAGTAGATCTTTTAACGTATTCAAGAACGACACGCTCTGTAAGTACATGAACCAATTCTATAAATAACAATTAATAATGTTAGCATTTTTAGGTTAGAAACATTTGTACTTATGGCTAAACGTGTCCTTAAACTAAATGGGAAAATATTACTCTATAAATAAAAAAAAATGAACAAATCGAATCAAATACTGCTACTCGATATTCTTATAAGCCCCGCATTGAATACGGTCGGCAACTCTTTGGACCTTAACATTAAAACAAATTATATATTAATCAATATATTATAAAGTAAGTTAAATATAGCAAAGCTTACGCTTTTTGTTATTCGTTTAGTCAAAATGTGCGCTAAAGTAACATTTTACGAGTAAATCCCGTAAAACAAAAAATTATTAAAAAAAAACTATATAATGGAAGACATACATCATACAAACTAAATATACACGTATTATAACTATAAAGAAACGCCAAATAATGACAACACGCGCCTTCAAAAATATAATAAAAATCTCCGTGATCAAAAATATACAGACAGAAAAAAAAACAAAGTTCAAAATGGAAACAATGTTTAAAACAAAATGGGCTGTATATTTAACTATAAACATGTAACAATTAATATACAAATTAATGTAAAATATAATTTGGCCTACGCTTGTGTACCAGAATTTATATATATTACGTACGTATATTTGTGTGTCTGTTGCAAATAATTAAATGTTTATATCTTGTCTTTAAAGATAAACAATATTTGAGGTGTAGTTTTTGTATAAAAGTCTCAAATAGTGAACAACCCTCTTTCGATTTAAAATTGACGTTTTTTAGCATTTATTCACACACTTTTACACCGATACCCAAATTTGAATATTTGTAAGACACGCTTTTACCATGTTTGCCACTATACACTGATTCAACATCATTTATATATAATTAAATTTTCATAAAATGATTTTTTCCAATCTCATTCAAGTTTATCATTCATTATCCATTATAATATATTTGATAAGACTTTTATAGAAAAACTGACTACAATAACGAAAAATAATAGTTATTGTTAACATAAACACAAGTAGGATGTTAATGTTAAAACAAAACTCTGGCAACAAAAAATATGTAAAAAAAACAATAAAATATTTAGTAAAAGCAAAAGTTGTGCTTCAAGAATACTATGTCTAGCCTCCAGGTAAATTCCCTTAACACCGATGATCCTTAATATAAAATGGTATTCGTTCGTCAGCCGCTTTCATTTCAGAAACACATATATAATATATATATTAGAACCTATAACTGAATTTAATTAGGTTCATTGCTACCAACTCTTCAGTGTTCAACTGTGACGTCACAAATTTGAATACAAAAAGCCTAACTTAGATTATAAAATTAGAAAACATCAAATTTTAAAAAGTATGCATTAATTTCATTTTGCTATATTTTTGGATTTTGGATTGGTATTGAAATAAGATTCATAAATTTTATTTTAAGATTCATAAAATTTGGCTTTACGGTACACAAAGATGTTTTAAAACTCGACCTAGTTTAACGCCGTACAAATCACACTGTCTGTATTAGCACTGGAATCAAGGATCCTTATCAATATGTCATTAGGTTGTTTTCGATATTAGTCCTAGTATTACTAGAAAGAGCCTATAACTATGACTCTAGGTAACTGCAATAAATATTGTTTCTAAGAGTTCACATAGATTTTTACTATATAAAAGTTTATATACTGAACAAACTCCTCACGATTGAAAATTTCTGTTTTTTAGTATTTTTACAATACATGGATATTTAAATGTTTATGGGACTGTACTTTAACTAATTGTGTTGACTGTAATTGAAATACAATTTTTCGTCAAAGTAAGAAAATTGTTGTTAATAAAAAAATTGTCAAGTAAATCATTTACTACAGTTTAATAATTGTTAGTTATTTCATTGTTCTATGTGCAACATTAACAATATCTATTATATTATAAGCTCCATATTTGTTTACATGATAAAACTATTGAAGAAAACCAGATTATAATCAACAAATGTTTGAAATCAAAGATATGGCTACGACATTCTGCATTCCACAATAAAGCTGGTAGCAATTAAACTCAGATTTTTTAAAATAAAGTATAAATACAATTGAACTGATATTGCTAGCGTGCTGAACGTTCGGAAACACCATGGTAAGAAAATCACAGTGACACTGGCGTATGAATCTACAGTGATGTTATAAAACCACGCGACTTTACTTTAAGACTTAATCTCGCTATTATTGAAATGTACATTCACTTGAGGAATTGTGCGGAAATTATATTTTGATTAGTTAGCTATTGCTATACAAAATAATTAGTTGTCTTTACGTAAATATCGCGACTATAACGCCACAAGAATGACCAGGTTTCTATGTTACTAATATCTTCGATTTGTCGTTCATATTAAGTCATTATAATTTATTAAGTGAAGCGTATTACAAAAAAGTCTAAAAAATTAAAATAATAGTGTGGCTCTTTTGAAAATATTTCATAATTTATTTGAGCGTACTTACTAAGCGACAAATCGAAGTAGAACTAGCGGCGGCACTAGTATTTTGTCGCGTGGCGTGTTTGGTGTCCACTGTTGGGCCAATGTCGGCGCGGTTAGCTCTTCTCACTTTATCTGAAAATTTGATTTTAAGTCTAATAATTTCATTGATTTTTCAACTTATCTTTTTTTCATACTACTTTCGCATTTATGTATGGAGTATGAATTTGAATAGAAAAATCTTTAAGAGTTTTTTAAAATTATAATAATTCCTTAGCCGTGGCGTTAGGGTTTTTTGCCATATGCCTTTAAAATTTAATTAATGAATAAATTCTTTATTGCACACAAAAGAAACTTAAAAGATAATGGAGATAATACAAATAATAGAACATGCAAAGGCGGCCTTATGACTTGGAGTGATCTCTTACAGGCAACCTATTTTTATGGTAGATAAGGTGCAAATGAGCAGATAGTCTTTGTATATAGGTAACTAACTGACATAACAAGAATATCTCTTGTTTTGTCGATGCGTTACATTCTCGAAGATAGAGTGAGGAGGTGCGGTGAAATGCTGCGGTTCAGCGGACCTTGAGCAAGAGCCCAGAGTCCACTAGATCCGCAGCATTAATGGGATGGGAGAGGGAAGGCGTAATCTAAGGCGGACCAGAGAAATCAAGTAAAATTCTTAACATCTTACGAGTCTGACATATGGTTGAAAAGTATCTGGCACTAAAATGACCACACCTCGTTGACTGGTATTTCTCGCCCACCACCTCTTCTTCTTATAAACTAATTATGCACTACCTATAGAAATGTTTTTATATGTAAGTTTGGAAAGCTCTGATTATCACTCACAGGTGTAGATCGTTAGAGTAGCTCGTACTGACGCAGGTGCATGCGCTGTATGATGTCGCGGCAGTCGTTGAACACGCGCTTGATGTTCTCGGTGTCGACGGCGCACGTGAAGTGTGGGTAGCAGTAGTGCTTGCCGTCTCCGCTGGCCGTGCTTATGCGCTGTAAGAAAATATGCCTTATATTCTACTTGCGTTCAAATATATAGACTTGTGTAAGAACATTTATGGTTTGCTTTAAATGCCTGGCGTCTTATTTTTCGTTGCGTTTTATTTATTCGACTGATTATTATAAAGCGCGAATTCAATAATAATTTCGTGGCAAAATGCAGCAAAAATTACGATACAATTAAATATCTTATTAACTTTTTAATACTTTACGTAATTTCTACGAGATCGAGAAGTACATGTCGTTACTAATTTATGTACAATGTTTAAAAATAATTGTAGGTCACAAAGACCACCATATAGATGTTTTTATACTGCGCCCTTGACTTGGTGGAATGCTTAATTTTAAATATAATTTCCTTTTAAACATAATATGTTTTTCTTTCCGTCTTACGGGTTTCTCATTCTTACTCGAGAACCACGTATCTGATTTGCGTAATAGCTTTTTTACTCTTATACTAATATATAAAGCTGAATAGTTTGTTTGAACACACTAATCTCAGGAACTACTGGTCCGATTTGAAAAATTCTTTCAGTGTTAGATAGCCCATTTATCGAGGAACGCTATAGGCTATATATCATAACGCTAATACCGTATAATAGGAGCTGAGAATCACGCGGACGAAGTCGCGCTGTTCGACTAGTACTAAATAAAACAGATTGCCTCTGGCAATGAATATCAGGTGTGTTATATATGTATGAATTGTACCTACCAGAAATTCATCCCGAATAAAGTACTTGGCTCTAGCAACCTCGGGATGATCTCTCGCGTCCGGACTCGCATCGGGAGGTGTTTGATATCGGGCAAATTCCGTGAAGTAGTCTTCAAGTCGTGATTTTCCCAGAAGAACTTTTTCGGCAAGCAGGTCTTGTTTATTGAGGAAAAGGATCACTGATATCGTGCGGAGCCATCTAAAATTAGTAATAATTATAAATAATATAACAAAGATATACGTTATGTTATTATTTTTTTGAATTTAGCTATAGAAACGTTAATAATTAATTGTTTGAGTTTTGAATCAAACAAGTTGTATAACCTTTTAAACAAACAAACAAATCGACAGAGATTATTATGATAAATGTAGTCTTTATCGTATTCACGATTTTCTTCGTATATATACTTCAAATGTTATTCAAAATGTTAGTAATATTTGAATGCCTGTAACCTATTATTCCATATGCTCTTGAAAAGTTCGAGCGACTCTCGCAGACGATTCTGCGTGGGGTCCTCACGCAGCACCATGTTGTATGAGGAACAAGCGGTCACGAAGATGATGGCCGTCACGTCGTTGAAGCACTGGATCCATTTACGTCGCTCATCGCGTTGACCGCCCACGTCGAACATACTGGAATTACGAACACATAGAATTTAGATATTTGTTCAAACTCAAATATATACAAAAATATACATATATTTACTAGACTTTTGTACAAGTATGTTAGACATGTTAAAATAGCCTATTGTCTGCCCATTGTTTTGAAAATTGTAAGCAAAACATAGCCATTAAAATTATTTGTGAATTCGCCCCAAGGTAAGATAATGAATTAGAAAATAAATCACTCACTGGAAATTGACTTTATCAACAACGAATTGTGTCTCGAATATACCCGAGGTGAGCACTCTGCAACGCAAGATATCCTGCTCCGTAGGCGTGTAATCTGGACGTTTAATCATGTGCACTTGATCTAGAAAACTAAACAAAAAAGACGAGTAAATTACGCTTACTTAACTATCTTTTAACATTATTATTAATTAAAGTTTTGTTAAAATCCATCCATTCAATATAAAAAAATCGAACCAATTGCAGCGAGAAAGGTAAAGCTTTTATTTAAAGGAAAAAAAGCTATCTTAATTTCGACAGTGGATTAGACATTACAAAATTATTGTTTTACTCTCAAATCGTAAAGAATTTAGTTTAACGTTGAGATGGAATGCAGTATTATTTTGCCTACTAATGGGTTACGATGTAATATTGAGTGTCTGGATAAATTGACCCTATAAAATCTAACCGTGTGCAAAATAAATTTTATAGAATATTTCATACGACGTGCGAGTCATTTCACAACAGGCCCAGAAAGTTCTACTGTCAAAATTATTTTCTAATCTTTTGATATGATTGCTTGATTACATAAATTAATGTTAGATTGTTTAATAAAACTGATTTGACTCCGTGAAAATAAGTGACTATTAAAACGTGAAATACTCACTACTTGGCACAATCAATCAGCTGGTATTCATTGCTCCGTTCGTAGGTGCGCTGCACACCCTGATCTTTCCACAGCTCTTCTGTGTGCTCGTAGAATTCAGCCGGGTAGTCAAAATCTGGTTGAGAAGCTACATCCTGAAATAAGTTACAAAACGTATAACGTTAGAACAACACTGATTTTGCGGCAAGGAAATCTTTAATGAATTTTAGGTAATGGTATATTGGTTTTCTGGGTACACTGAACTTGTATGGAAAACCAAACTTTAAAAGATAATATTTCCTAAAGTATTTTATTTTAATGTTGTCAAATGATTTTAAACGAACTAAAGTGCTCTATTTTTATGATTTTATTATTTTTGGTATTATTGTATGATACAAAAAATAATTTTAAAAAATCCTAAAAACAGATATTGAAAAATATAAGTGATTTGCATGGTATTTTCTATGTTATATTTGGTGCAGATATTTTTTTTTGCTGGAGTCGAAAAAAAAATTTGATTATAAAAAAAAATTCTGAAAAATATCTAATTGACTATATTCCTAATATGTCAAAATTTACAATAAGCAGAAATTGTCGAAAATACTAATAAATAGAAGATTCGCATATTCGCAATAACTCATATATTAATACTTCTGTCTGTCTGTCCCTATGTATGCTTAGATCTTTAAAACTACGCAACGGATTTTAATACGGTTTTGTTTTAATAGATAGTGATTCAAGAGGGGGGTTTATATCTATACTATTATATAAAGAGGAAAGATTTGATTGTTTGTTTGTTTGTTGCGAATAGGCTCGAAAAGTACTGAACCGATTTTGAAAATTCTTTCACCGATAGGAAACTACATCCTTTCCGGGTAACATAGGCTATGTGGTGTTGCCATAAATACTCTAATTAAAAAGATATGGCCATTTAAGTGCCATAAGGTGGTAATTTTGTAAATTGAAGAGTTTCACAGGAATAACAAATCCGGTTTAAAAAAATTTTTCACTGATAGAAAACTACACTATTCGCGAGTGACAAAAGTGATTTAGTGTTGCCATATACATTATTTAAATATTAGAATAGGGCCATTTTGTTGTTTCTAATCCGATTTTAAAAACTCTTTCACTGTTAGGAAACTACACTATTCGTGAGTGACAAAGGTGATTTAGTGTTGCCATATACATTTTTAAATTAATAGTATATGGCCATTTTGTTGCTACTGATCCGATTTTAAAAATTCTTTAACTGTTAGAAAACTACACTATTCGTGAGGGACAAAGGAGATTTAGTGTTGCCATATACATTTTTTAATTAATAGAATATGGCCATTTTGTTACTACTGATCCGATTTTAAAAATTCTTTCACTGTTAGAAAACTACACGATTCGTGAGTGACAAAAGTGATTTAGTGTTGCCATATACATTATTTAATTAATAGAATATAGCCATTTTGTTGCTACTAATCCGATTTTAAAAATTCTTTCACTGTTAGAAAACTACACGATTCATGAATGACAAAGGTGATTTAGTGTTGCCATATACATTTTTAAATTAATAGAAAATGCCCATTTTGTTGCTACTGATCCGATTTTTAAACTTCTTTCACTGTTAGAAAACTACACTATTCGTGAGGGACAAAGGTGATTTAGTGTTGCCATATACATTTTTTAATTAATAGAATATGGCCATTTTGTTGCTACTGTTCCGATTTTAAAAATTCTTTCACTCTTAGAAAACTACACGATTCGTGAGTGACAAAGGTGATTTAGTGTTGCCATATACATTTTTAAATTAATAGAAAATGGCCATTTTGTTGCTACTGATCCGATTTTTAAACTTCTTTCACTGTTAGAAAACTACACTATTCGTGAGGGACAAAGGTGATTTAGTGTTGCCATATACATTTTTTAATTAATAGAATATGGCCATTTTGTTGCTACTGTTCCGATTTTAAAAATTCTTTCACTCTTAGAAAACTACACGATTCGTGAGTGACAAAGGTGATTTAGTGTTGCCATATACATTTTTTAATTAATAGAACATGGCCATTTTGTTGCTACTGATCCGATTTTAAAAATTCTTTCACTGAGAGAAGTCTATACTATTTCCATCTCTCTTTCTCTTATAATACTATCATTGTCTGTCATCCTCTCTCTTTTTTTTCACTTTAATTTTTATTTTTATCTGTTCAGAATGATTAGCCTCTTTTCACTTTCTTTCTTTCGATAATTTCTCTCTTTCTCTCTCTCTCTCCTTTACACCCATTCAATTTTAGTTCTGCTCTGTCCTCCCTCTTTTATCTTCTGTCGCTTTTCTTTAATTTTATTTCTATTATTTTTCTTTTTATAACTTTTTCTTACTCTGTCTCTAATTTTTCAAATAATGAGAAACTACATAATTACAGAGTGACAATTTAAGGACATCAATTATAATATTGCTTTAAATACCCGGAGCGAAGCGAGGGCAGCCCTCTAGTATATAATACATGCATATTATAGTAGAGAAAGAAACCATGCGAAGCCGGAAGCGGGTCGCTAGTATATTATAATAGGCTTAGGTTAGGCCACTAGCTCTATAGCACCATTATCGCGTTGCATGCTCCGAAAATCCCATAGGTATATTCATATTAATAGGTATTACTTTGTTTTACCTGTATATAGTCTACACGTGCTTTGTTCTCGGGTTTTTCAAGTGGAATTGGCGGTGTTAAAGTGCTCATTGCGCCCGTAATTGTCTGGAACATATCAGTTATTTGTATAAATAAATAAAAATCATATGACATATTACATAACTAACATAACTTATATAAAATTTAATTTCATCCAAACTTTGTCATTTCATTCGAAAACACTGATAAAGTCAGTTAGAATGAAAATATCTAGACCGGAAATTAATTTTTGCTAAGTAAAATAAAAGAAAAAAAATTGTACTCACAAGTATAGCGTCACGGATATTCTTTTTAATATCCTCGATCTTTTCCCTTCTCTCTTTATCCGAGAAACCGTTCACGTGAAGGATTCGCATCTGCTTGACAATCGTCGACTTTCCAGACTCTCCGGCGCCCAGTAGTAGCAGACGGTGTGTTGCGCGATATAGCTGGAATATGTATTTTATAATATAGGTAATATCCATATTGGGTACACTCTGAAATTACTTTACATGCATTCCAACGACCGAGTTTAAGACCAATGGATAATGATATAAAAGTAGGTGTAATTTGCTTTTATTGCTACTATAAACTATTTTAGTTTTATGAATATTTATAAGTTATAAGAACAATTATTTTTATCATGTTTAAATGCATTCATAGATGTTACTAAGATACCTACCCTCAACATATTTACATTTTTTACTATTTCTAATATAATGGCGGCATGTTAAATCTATTATTACTTAGATAAATTAAAGTAGTCATTTAAAAACAAATAAACATTTCTCCAACTACAGCTAATTTACCTAGTAAGGAATTTTAAATTCATTCAGAATTTAGATAATGTAAGTAGTAATTTATGTATGATAACATGCTGCGTTACCATTTAATTTTTTCCCGTTTAGTCGTATTTTAATTGATTTTCAATGAGACTATTCAGTACATCATTTTTTATGTCTGGACTTATAAAAACATCATTTCAAAACCAAGTATCCACCTGCTTATCTTTTTGCAGCTGGCGGGTGATGGCATCGCTTCGGCGCTTTTGCGACTTGGCATCATCCTCGCCGCTCTTAGCACCCGGCGACCCGAAGCAACCCATGGCCGACCACGCCGCCCACCTGGAGAAAACATAACACTACTTAATATAGAAACATTTAAGAAATATAAAATTAGTTACTCCCAATATGACATGGCAACACTTAACGAATATATATATAGGTAGCCTGTTTTAAATTAGTGGTTTTTATTGTTCTCCACTGTCTCGATAGTAAACTGCATTTGTTCTATCGGAGCAGAGATAATTTTATAAAGTGATCATTGTCAGGTTCACTAGTGATAATATGTTAGTGTTGTGCTGTAAGATTGGTGTCTTCGATCGAGGATCACGTGTGTTGATTTGTAGGTCAATCAGTGAACCTAGGCAGCAAAGGTTAGCAGGGTAGTGTTATCATGGTGGTAACACGCGCACGGAAAGAATTTTTGCACACAAAAAGAATTGATGACCTACAGGTCAATAATTCTTTTTTATACTAAGTTTTTATGGGGTAATTAAAGTAAAAAATAAAAAACAAAAAATAAAATATTAACGAAATTTATTTTCATAACAGTTTATACCATCAACATTTAATTTTTAGACAAATGGTAACCAAACCTTCAGTCATTAATTCTAAAAATAAAACATTTTTAAATCAAGCATGTTATAAAAAATAATTCCCTTATAATAAAACATTTGTCAACTTATATTACGTCACTATTACTGGACATTAACATGGCCGCAGACAATAAAGCGGTGGAAATTAACTTTCATTTCTACACAACCATAAATACGTCATCAAGCATACCAAAGAGTTTATGAAGATCCAAGTACGACCTCATCCGTCCGTCCGTGCCATTGTGCTCAAGTTATTTGTAGTCAAAGAGCCTGTCAATATTCACGTTAAAAAATGAATTGTCTAGCGAAAATAATATATTAATATAATACTCAAACCACACGCTTGCTCATTCTTATTTTGGACACAATATTTAAACAATGCGCTCTGAACACTTCTGTTATTTCGATTGAAAATCTTTATAATAATGAACAAAGTTTACGATTGCTATTACAACAGAGGTAGGTTATATTTTTAGGGTTTTTTTTTCCTCAAAGAAACACTTAGGTTTATTCCATCAGCAGTCTGACTGTAATTCAATATTGTTTTTCCGGGAATGTATCATGGAATCAAGTTGAGATTTAGGAAAATATTGACAAAAGATATGGCCGTCTATGCTGCATGTTTTGACGCTCGCAAGGGAATCAAATAGCCGTACTTCTCATTGGCCTATAATCATGTTAAACGAGAAACAACGTCTTATGTCCCGACCTACGTCAATCCACGGTAAAAACAGGTTTCTAAGAGTAATTATAACCTTTTGAAGATAATTTGGAGTTCTTTACAAACTGAATTAAGGAATAAACGCGAGTCTAACTTGTGCTTGCCCGGTTTATTACAATTTTAAGGGCTGTGATAACGATTATTTAAATCATCTGCTATCCAATTGAATTAGGTCAATATTCGCTAGTAAATACAGTTTTCTGGAACCTTGAATGGAAAGTTGTTCGAAATTAGTTTCGAAAAACAAACTTCGAAATAAACCCGAGTTCGACATATTGTATGCAATTATATTTCGCACTTGCTTACGACGACGATTGGTTCGACGTTGGTGGTAGCTACTTATGCGTCTTACACTTATAATTTGAACGAAAACATTAAGAACACTGAAAAATTTTCTGAATGTGATTTTCATGTATTGGAATTTCAAGTACTACTAGTAATGAAATATTTTGCTGTTGTATAATTAAGAAAGTGTTCACATTCGACATCATATGATATGAATAAAGTATATCGGAACGTATAGCGAGCGCAGTGTAGTGTAGCTCTCGGTGTAATAGGGCAATTCAGGCGATTGTTCACGCGCGGTAACACTGCAAATATGCTAATGTGCTCATTATGAACGGCTTTTGTCGTGCGTATGCAAAGCGATTTTGGTAGCTAATTCGATCTTCGCGTTTCGGCTGTGCCAATGTAAACTATGTATTGTTCGGTTTAAAGATTAGTGCTTTGATTTCAATTTTAACACATTTTAAAATACCTATCTTTAGTTGCAATTAGGGCCTAGATGCATGCGGGCTGGGTTTTATTTGCACTCCAAGTTCCTCTTTCTCACAGTTGCGAATTATTTGACTGTTATTCATTAGTTACGATAGTCTCTTAAAACTTTAAAGAAGATTTGTTTCAGTGAACTGAAAACTACTTTTTATTTATCTGAGCTTTGTAAAAAACACTGATATTGATAAATGTATATATGATATATCCGGATTTAAAACTCTAAGAAGAAAAGAGAAAAGATTAAAAAACATATTATATTCATTATTCTGTGTATTTAATCAGATTATGAAACCTTACAACTACATAAATGATAGATAATATTATAAGACCCACTTCACTCTATTAGTTTAGCTTATGTTTGATGTCTGTAGGGCAAAAAATCTTAAGTTAAATAATTAAATTTGCTTTATTTTTATTATTTTAATCTACACTCTTCAAAGACTAGGTCCGTCTCTGCTTTCTTACATTTTTAAAAATTAATTGCATCGTAGTGTCACAGGATAACATTTATTATCTATATAAACTAATATTATAAAGAGGAAAAAATTGTATGTTTCTATGTTTGTATTTTTGTATGTAACGAATAAACATAAAAACTACTGGACCGATTTCAAAAATTCTTTCACCATTAGAAAGCTACATTATCCCTGAGTAACATAGGCTATATTTATTACAAGAAAAAAAATTAGAGATCCCCAGAAATTCTCACTAAAACCAACACAAGGTGCAAAAAAATTAGCCATAAAATATCTTTCATCGTATGCGCTGCGAAAAGTATTGATGATAGAATAAAAAGATGTTTTACAATATTATAGAACGTACAAAAAACTTCGCGAGACCATATGTCCGACTATTGTAGTTGTCACTATTACTACTTTTTTACATTTGAAAAAAATATAGAAATGCCTATCAAAATCAAACTATGTCATCCATACCTTTGTATTAATTCTTATCCAAATAAATTATTTCGTATTCAAAACTGTTTCAATACCTGTAGATCACTTTTTGAATTATTAAAATCGGACATTCCATTCAAAAGATATTACGAAATTAAAAATATCCCGGGGCACCCGAAATACGGGAGAGCCAAAATGTTTCAAAAAAAATTGTCCACCCGTGCGAAGGCGGGCCGGGCCGCTAGTATGATATAATTTTAAGATTCTATAGTTAGATAGATAAGTTCTTTATTGCACACTGTATAAATGAAGAATACAGTTACAGAAATAAAATCTTAAAATTAAAACAGGTCTACAAAGGCGGCCTTATCACTAAAGCAATTTCTGCCAGGCGACCTCGTCGTAGGAAACCTTAGAAACAATTATATCCTGATAGTGCACAAAAGATACACTACGAAATTATATGAAGTAAATAAATACAATAATGAGATTTAATATACTATAATAACAAAATACATATGTAATAAAATATATACATACATAATATAAACATATACATACGTACATATAGAACATATACATACAAATACACATCATTTGTTCTGCAAGGACAAATAGAGACGTTTAACAGGTGTTTTGAACACGGTAAGGTTGGTGACTTACGAACTTCAGGTGGTAATTTATTCCAGGTTTTTTTGTTCCACAGATTTATAGTTGAAAGATTCTAAATAATGCAGTTTGAGACCAAGGGATTTTTTCATGGTGGTGGTGTAATTTAGTTATTAAAATGAGCTAAATATCAAAACATTTTATTTTATGATAGCAATGACAATATTCAGATAGCTTAATTTGTTTTAACACTGTCTAAAAGTTTTTAACAGCCCTGCAACCCGTTTCTAACAATTCTTCAATTTTGCCGACGAATTAGCCTTATAGACCAATGGACCGATATAGGTAGTTTTGCCGGAAATCGAGATAAACCGTTTTTTTATTTTTCCTTTTATTTTTGTTATATTCTCTTCCTTTTCCAATGGGTTTCATCCTACTATAATTTTATTTTACTTTTTACCATTTTCAAAGGCTTCGGCACTGGTTTATTAGTTAATCCACTGATACAGATTGGAATTAAACTTAGTACTCTTTAGTTTTACTATATTAAGTTTATATATTTCCTTTAAGATTCAGTTCAGCACATCTCGAATAATAATAATTAATAGTGTATAGCAATACCACCAATTCACTTCTTTTTCCTTGAAATATTATGTCTATTTAGTACTGCATCAGCTATTTAATAACATCGAATGCATAATATTTGAAAAATCTTTTTTATACAGAAAATAAATTCATGGAACGCGTTGCCACTCGGGATAAGAGAACCAGAAACCCTTCAGAGGTTCAAAAGATCAATTAAGGATGACTATATTTAAATAAAAAGACGTTTATGTAACATCTATTTATTAAACATATTTATTTTGATTAGCTGACCCTTGCGACTTCGTGCCCGCTATCATCCGCTCCTATTAGTGTTAGCGTGATGATATATAGCCTATAGCCTTTCTCGATAAATGTGCTATCTAGCACTGAAAGAATTTTTCCAAATCGGACCATCGGCTTTCAAGCAAACAAACAAATAAACAAACACCTTCAGCTTGGCTGTTAAAAATCAAATGTACAAAAATTAAACAAATAAAAGAAAATAACATTAAAATGATTTGTGTATGTTTTTAAACTTAAGTAGGTAAGAAATAACCAACTATATAATAAAATATACCTGCTGTGAAAACGTCTATAAATAGTAATTCATATTTTCCACATTATCCCACCCTTTGAGACGAAAATAGGTCTGATGAAGATGAATCAGTTTAATTATGGTATATCGTATAACGTAGAGCGATTACATATTTGCGGTACGCTCATTCTATTCAGTTCTAAAGTCATAATAAATATACAGTTAAAGCACTTTAATAAACTAAATAATTCGCTGCCGTACATTCGGGAAAGTATCGGAAACATTATAATACGAAAATACTTATTTGGCGGAAATCAAGTGTGCGAACAAGCATAAAAAAGGTTTTGACCGACACACATAAGGGTGTCTTTGTTCCTTTTGAGATATAGAGCCCTATAAAAGTGGTAAAAATACGTTTCTTTCAACTAAAAATCGTTAATACGTTGCTTGAAACATCTTAAATTAAACCTTCAGCGAAGCTTAAATATTTTATAAGATTTTGAAAGATTCATATAAGCAAACAGAAAATATTTAATAAAAAATCTTCATATAATACACACACTGTCGTAATATATCCTATTATTTTACAATTTCCATCAGAAAACATTGTTCAGCAAAAATATTTTGAACCACAAATTATTTGTATGAAACCAAAAATTACTCTATATAACATCATCATAAGAACCAAAATAGCTTCAAACGTTTGATCATGATTTATTTATATGTCACCTGCGAATTTCTATCTTTATCATCGGTGATAGATATGATAAGTTTAATATGAGTTTAAGCCATGTTTTGATATCGATGTTCTTCTTATTTAACGCTTATGTACCCAGTCGGATTTGATGAAACAGCAGATATGTAAAAAATTTGAGTCCGAGACGTCTAATTTCGGTTCTAATGTTATAAACACACATTTGTAATATAATTTTTGAGTTTATTTTAAAATGAGATATACAAATTAAATTAAATATCTGAGAATTATATCAAAGCTCTTTAAAGTACGAAACAAAATAATGTAAAAAATAATCTAATATCCGCGTGATAATATAATTTTAAATTTATTTATTTCTATTATGTAATCAGTTAATGACATTAGGTTCTAAATACAGTGCAACCTCAATTAACAAAATCGGAAGGGAGCAATTATATATTCGTTGTTACAAGTAATTCACTAAACTGAGGTTTGTCATATTGAAGTTAGGTTGCTCAAAAATTTGTTAATTAGAGGAAAAATAATTTAAAAAACCCACCCAGTCAGCATAAAGGTTTTGGGTTGACAAAATTCGTTAATAAGTGGTATTTACACTTTTTTTGATAGTAGAAAATTCGTTATAAAGAGGACAATATGGACAATTCCCCAAAAATCCCCTTGGGATTATGAAGAACTTGTTAAATCGAGGAACTCGTTATACTGAGGTTCGTTATAATAAGTTTGAACTGTAATAATGGTGCATCCAAACCATAGTTACTTTTTATGTACATGTTGATGTTAGATGAGCCATTATTATCATCGTGAACAAATAAACATTAAGAGAACTCATCTAAACTTTTTGTTTATTTTTCAAAAACTATATGATCGATGTGTGCAATACAAAAATAATGTTTGTATGTACGTATTACCAAATCTTGTGGTGTTATTTCGAGCAATGCCATGATGTTATAGTAAATTAATACGATAAGGGCTCATTTTTAACGGTGTATTATATAACTTAATAAATTCAGTACCTACATGTTAAATAACAATGTAACTTGGATACCAAAAGAATATGGGTATTGAAATTCTAGCACACGCGCCGTTTCGTACGACGAAAGTGATGAAACGCATGGAATTACTTATCACCATGTATGAGAAAGTCATTGCTTTAGACTCAATCAGCTTGACTTAATGTTTATAGTTTTTAATAATAGTTTCAGTTAAACGACCCTTTTTTACAACGGATAAAGGGGAAATGTTTAACAACAACTTCTGTGATACGACAACAGTGCCAAAATAAAAAACAAAATAAAAAAAATAAAGTTTAAAAAACTATGATTATTCATATAGATTAGATGAACATCTCCATGGTACATGGTAGGTATAAAGTGGGTGCGACCACGGATCTACCTTGACCGTTGTTATACCTATGCATTTCTGGGTTTCTATCAGAATTATTTTCTTGTTTCGTCCTTTTTAGGGCACTTTTTTGCGTAGTCGGGTTATAGTTTTTTTACACTTTTTTTTGTTAATAGTTTTCCGATTCCCGATCGAGATAATTTTATATTGTAACGTAATGTTGGTTTTTATTTGCTTAAACGAGTAAATAACTGCAACGACAGGACCGCGCGGACTATACGACCGCATTTTAAACATATATGTTGACATAAACAATAAGATAATATACATATTTGTAATGTGCTCGCCAAGACCTTTCTTTTGATACCAAACACGTGATAGTTAGCTCAGTTTAATTTTTTTCGAAGTTAGAATCTGAGGTATAAATTCCGTCATAAAAAAATCTTTATAGCCATTATTACGAAACTATTGACACCTCATTCATGAAAATGGGTTCAGTAATTTAGGCGCTAAAGTGGAACATACAAACATACATACATAGACTGCCAAAATCATAACCCTACCTTTTCGCTTCGCCGTAGTCGGGTAAAAAATAGGATGTTGATATTGTAAACAAAATGTTTTTCCTCATCCACACAATTTAATTTTGTGGGAGTACATGAAGTTTGAAACCTCAAAGCTTGATAGGATGTAGGGGTATAATATCTCAGTACACTTAACTTGCACTTAAATGTACATAATTGAAACGAGCAAATGAAAACGGTTACAACCAACATTATTTCGCAATTGGTACATTCCGAAATACGGGTGAAAACCCCCGATGGAAACCGCATAACTTCATTTCACAGTAAGCCAGCGAGTTTTTATTGCAGTACTTTTTAAGATATAAAAAAGACTGCTTTAACTTTTCCTGTCTACTATTTCTGGCGTGTCGTAATGTATCTCTCATAAACGAAAACAATTTCTTCTTTCTCCTAAAGAATTACGATCAATGTAGTGTTCCAGTTTTGAGGAGCACTTTTAACTAATAATGTAGCACAATTAAAAAGAAAATAATGTCTTATGAACTCCTTATCTTGGCAAATTATTTATATATTCTTAGTTTATATTAATGAATTATGCAGGCTTTCTTTATCAAATTGCAAAATTGTAACCTATGCGGATGACACTGCATTACTAGCTTATGGTGACACCTGGGATGAGGCACGGGAGAAGGCGGAATCGGCCTTGGCTATTGTTAATAATTGGCTGTCTTCTAATCTTTTGACACTTAATACAGAAAAAACACAGTTTGTCACTTTTGGTGCCAGTCGTTCTTTACCAGTGTCAACTTTCACCCTGGTCGCTCACGAATGCTCTTCATGCTCTTGCTCTTGCCAACACATTTCTCGCACTACTACTATTAGGTATCTTGGGGTGACGATTGATGAATGTCTAAGTTGGAATGACCATATATCGTGTTTGGTGTCCCGTATAAGAAAGATGTCATACGTCTTTAGATATTTAAGAGCGTCTGTCGGTGTGCAGACACTAAAGCCAGTTTATTATGCTCTTGTACACTCTGTAATTTCCTACTGTATTACAGCTTGGGGCGGTGCGAACAAGACCAGTATACTTCGCTTGGAAAGAGCACAGAGACTGATCCTAAAAGTAATGATGTCTAAACCTATACGTTTTCCTACATCGGAACTATATCAAATTTGCAAAGTGTTAACAGTACGCCAGGTTTACATTCTCTCCTCGATTCTACGGAAACATGTGCATATTCCATTTGATCCAATACTTTCTCAAAACAAGCGTAGATCAGGCAGAGTGTGTCAAACTATGGCTCGTGTCTCAGGCTTAACAAGTCAACAATATTTATATTTAAGCGCGATACTTTATAATAAGATAAATAAGAAGAAAAATATTTACTCACTTAACTACTTCGAATGTAAATCACAAGTAACCAACTGGCAAGAAGCCAGAACTTAGATTATTATGAGACTGAAAATCTCATTACTCATATTGTTTAAAATTCAATCCCTCCTTATCCTATCCCCTCCCAACAATAACTATTTTCGTGAAATTTTATTTGGATGTTGAAAATATTTTATTAAATTTTATTTGGATGTCGTAACTATTTTTAATTTTAATTTTTTCGTTAATATTTTCTTTAATTGTAAATAGTTTTAACTAATTTATTTGTTTGTCTCAATATTCACAAATTTTTCTTTTTTGTTTTTTTTTTTTTTGAACATTTGTATATGCGCTGGCGGGCGTTAGTAAACTGCGACACAGTTTTTTACTAATGCAGTTACTATCGTTTGTGATGTTTCAGAAATGTGTAATGTGTTTCGAATAAATGAATTTTTTTTTTTATTTTTTTTTTTTTTTTTTATTTAACTTATTTTAATTTAAATCATTTTTTACATATTATCTTGTTACTTTATTAGCATATAGTTGCTGCTAAAATATATAGTTTTATTATTTAGTGGAAACTGTGCTGGTTTACAAATGGTTTATAATTATATAAATTATAATGTAACATATTTGTTTCCAAAATAAGTAATAAATAGAAGGGACTAAAGTGACCAATGAAGGGCGAACAAATCAAAATGCTGATATTATTTGAACAATGATGATTAGCAGCATCATTGAAGCAAAAAGATCAAATCTTCTCAAATTATTTCCGGTGATTCTTCGTGAGGAAGGAAAAACATGATTTAATATTAAATAAGAAATAAAATGTATAATAAAAATGACAGTTGCAACTTGTTATCAATGAATACATTTATTAACCGCTATAAAACAATTTAGAACTGAAATAGAACTGCACTAAAGAAGAGATAAATACGAATTATGTAAGCACTGAATATATTGAACAAATGTGAGCGGGAATTTGTAACAAGCTTTTATTTAACTTCACCTGCGGTGTCAGTCCGTTTGTAATTAAAATCTTGTAAGTTAAATTTGACCCACTTTGAGGTTTTCGATTTAGCTAAAGTATTGTATGCATATTTTAATCGGATGACAATGCAATATTATTATGAGATGTCGCTGATCTGATAGCGACCCAGCCCCGCGAGTTTGAGCCCGTTTGATTGTAGTGATTTCTCGCTGATCCTCCCCATCTCTTTAATAAACAGTTCATTGTTCATACCCATTTTTGTCAACTATCCATAAATCGCTCACAAAAACTGCAGGTCCGCGTATGTATTACACTTTATTTGGTTTTTCCTCTCTTTTACATTATATTTTCTTGATATTTAATTCTCGTAAAACGATTTTTCTTCAAAATTAACAATTTTGACATCTTAGCGACAATCGTTTTATTTATGTTTTTATATACTCAAGGAGTATTTTTGTGTGTGTGAGTGGAGAGCGTTGGATTTCGGTGGCCAGAGTATTTGTATTAGTAGAGAAGTGTTAGAAGAGCCAAACGGACCTGTGCACAGCCCAGGCATCAGGTCGACCCCTGGGCAAGGTCTTTATAATGTAGATGCTCCTTATTCGGAGGCGAAGGAATAACTGACCATTTCTTCCGCTAGCTTTATAATAAAGACTTTCGAATTAAATATTTAAAACTGCGCTGTTTTCTTTTTAATTGTCCAAGAAAAAGGTAAACATAGTAAAAAATACTCCTTGAGTATATAAAAACATAACGAAAACAATTGTCACTAAGATGTCAAAATTGTAAATTTGTAAGAAAAATCGATTTACGAGAATTATATATCAAGAAAATATAATGTAAAAAAGAGAAAAAACTAAATAAAGTAAAAGTGATACATACGCGGACCTGCAGTTTTTGTGAGCGATTTATGGATAGTTGACAAAAATGGGTATGTACAATGAACTGTTTATTAAAGAGATAGGGAGGATCAGCGAGAAATCACTACATGATTTGTCTAGACAAGTTATGATAACTCCTAGATGGTGAACTTTATAGTTATTTTTTATTAACTACTAATATAATAACAATAAACTCTTTCATTGCTTTTAAATTTTACTATAAATCTAGAGAAGCCATACTTACTTAAATAAAAATAGTGGTAATACCAACACAAACAAATGTAAAACATCGGTGCCGTCTGTACAGAAAAGAGCTCTTTATGCCCCTTCCGCTTTGATCTGTAATTTATGCAATTCTACAAATAAACGTCTTAAAATAGCTGTACGAATACAATTATACATAAAAACGAGGGTCAAGTTCAGAATCAAGAGGCATGTCTTATCCGCTGATGGTTTGACAAAAAGTACTAACTATTGTGTACGTTAATACATCTATTTTGAGTTGGTTATCCTAGTATGACTATTACCTCCTTACGTAACGGTTAAACGTACTCCTATATATAGAATATAGTCGCATTATAGACCAATGTCTAAACATGGGGATTAATTTATCATATGCGTCAAAAAAAATCATAGAAAAAGATGATTCATTCGCAATATTTATGCTATTTTCGATTTCAAGAGATAGAATAGATTTAGTAGTAATAATTTTATAAGTATTCCAGTTTTATTAAAGGGATCAAACGAATGCTTTTGACAATCCAATTATCGTACGTCTGAAGACAGCAATGAAGATCGCATTATGATAAGTAAACATAATGTAGGGAAAATAAGGTAATTTAAAAATTGGGTGTTCCTGCTAATATAACAAACTTAAACTTACATGAGTGACATAATTACACTGTAGATTAAAGAAAAACCAGAAAATTCCCATGATGTACCAGATCAGTTTAGATTGTATCAAACAAATTGAAGGAAGATATCAAGTCCTTTGAATTGTTTATAAGATCAATTCAAAAAGGAATCAAAAAGGTTAGGTTAAGGCGGTGTGCTCTTCTGGGTTGTGCCGTACGAGAAGGGTTGTTCAGAATTTTGCGGATTATAGCAAGGTAACCTTTTTGATTCCTTTTTAATGATGAATTTCCGCAAAGTAACGCTTGATTCAATTCAATATACAGAAATATAGAAATAAGAATAATACAGAAATAAGATTAACACCGAATTGAAGCGAGGGCAGTCGCTAGTTGCATAATAATTTCAGTAGTCGTACCGGAAGAATAAACAAGACTATCGTATTCATGTTAATGTCATGCTTACGATTATAAAGCTACAACTTGGCATATTTATTGTATACGAAGCTATTTTACCCAAAACTCTAAAGCGTTTACATAATCTGCCAAAAATATGGGAGTACACATTAAGCCCGTACAAAAGCACCTGGTCCGAGTTTCAGAAATTTACGCAACTGAATAATATATTTGTTACTAAGCTGCAACAATTAATAAATCAATCGAAACAGACGCTGCCACCAACAAACTATTGTTAGGGCTGACGCTGACGTATAAGGAAAAACGAAGTTGCTAAAAATATTTTTTTTATCTTGAATGTAAAGTACCTACCATAAATAATTAAAATTAGTTTCGAAAAATAACTTTCCCGCTTTGGTACACAATGATTATACTTGACCATAATTGCGAAATACACAGTGAAATTTCATTCAATACTCTGTTAGGTTAAATTAAAAATTTTAAATTACCTACGACTTAAACTCTAATTTAATACAGTAGTACAGATATTAACTTGTATAAGTCGATCTTTTTGTATTGTTGTAAACGTCGTTGTATCGGGGGTTTAAAAACTTTACTTTTATAATAAACATTAAAAGGAAATCAGTCGACACTTTTTTCAAACAAACATAGTCCCCTGTTTCCTCCTAGGATAATGAAGTTACAGAAGAAGAAAAAATACCCTACGATATATACGTACCTCTGCCATGACTGTAAGTTTTGTTTAATATAATATTATAGAAAAAAAAATCTTTAAAATAAAAAAAAACAATTTTTTTATTTACATTTGCAAACATCCAGCAAACTAATTATTACTAACATAAACCAAAAAAGCAAAACGTACGGGCATAGCTTAGACCCTTTACTGCATTTTCGAAATAAATATTAAAATCGGTCCAGATTTCGGGGAGGAAACATGGAATTACGAAAGGACGATTTTCTTAATTTTACGTAGGTAAAATCAGTTCGAGCTGTAATTGTAAAAATTTAGTTAATACAAAATGAATTTTCTTTTCTTCGAAATGATACTAATAATCATTCTACATTGTTGTGTTAAGAAAAAACGTTATTTTAACCTCCACAAGAAATGTACTATTTAGGTCTTAGTATGCTTGAAAAGCGTACGAAGATTTTTTTAATGTAATTTGTCCTAGGATTTGCTTGGTTGGAAAGAAATATAGAAATTATAGTGTGTCTTCATATTATCATCATTACATTTGTAAAAAGTTAATAGTTTTTTTTTAATGAAATTACGCATTTTTAAATACTTTTAATTCTTGAGAAAATAGGCTTTTCGAGTTTGATAATTATAGTTGTAATTAGTGAATTAGAATTACCGAAAGAAAATCAAGTAGCTGTAACCCTAGGCACTGTAAGGCCGAAGTCCCGCCAAGGTTGGCGTTGGCTGTAAAATTTTAATCATTTCTATAAGGGTCAAAGCTATAATGGAAATTTATCATCATCACAGATTAGACGTTGAATATTAGATACCTTTATTTTGTAAATTAGTATCAGTTTATTAAAATAAATATAACATATAGCCTAATATATCTCGTACCGTCGAAAAAACCTGAATTTGGTTAGCAATATTACTCAATATACAACTCTAACACTGACAAATTCGAGATAAATTCCACAGTAAATTAACAAAAAGTAAAATATGTATGATCTTGTATTGCAACAAAATATTTAGTCGTCCCGCCGTACCTTAACTGATTTTATTTTATTATTAAATATATAAACGTTACACAAACATATATAGTGATATGCAATGGGCAGACTTATGGCTAAGTAGCCTCTCCTCTCTTCCAGACTAGAGTTGGTTGAACTAGAGTAGGTGGTGTAGCTATAGAATATACTAATACTAATAATTTACATCCAAATACATAAACAACTTACTAGTAATATAAGCAATATGTACACATACTTTATAAAATACTAATAAATATTCGAGAATAAATATATTACAACAAAATAAATATATTTAATAGATAGATATGTATTACATATTGATGTCGTCTTTTTTATTTAAATAGTGATCCTTATCTGATCTTTTGAACCTGTGAAGGGTTTCCGATTCTCAGGGTCTCAGATTTTCTTATCTCGAGTGGAAGTGCGTTCCATAAATTTATTGTCTGTACCATAAAGGATTTTTCAAAAAATTTTGTTGAAATTCTGGAAGTCGAAGTTTAAGTTTCCACGTCGTTCTTAGCCTTGAGGGGTTGCCATTATCTAAGACGATATTATTCTTACTGACAACCAATGTAAATAAAATAGTCGAGATTTTAAATAAGACTTACAGCAATACAACTGTAAAAACCGTATTATATCGTTTTTGCGTAATTCGCGTAGTCATACAGAAAAACGTACAAACAAAAATTCTAAAAATTATTGTTTTTGACTTCTATTGGTGTTATGTATAAAGACCTCTCGCAATATGTTTTCTTAAATATATGTGTGCACATTATCTTAACGGTCATTTGATACGTTACATTTTTAATATAAGTAATAATATATTTATATAGATTGTAAATTGACAATAATTATAGTAGTACCACTTGAGATCAAGACTGACATGATATATTGCATTGTGGCAAACGAAAATAACGCACATAATTCTAGCTATTTACGTAGTAAAATTATTTATAGTTACATTTTACTATTTTATGGAATTAAAAAACTTATTATAGTATAACCAAATCAGAATATCTTAAAATTGTAATTATTTGATGAAACAATGGATTGTAAATTACTGTGCACTTTAGCATGATGAGAATTATAACTATAAATTTAATATTACAAGGGAAGTGAAACATTCAAGTTTATAAATAAAAATTGACAAATAAAGTACTAAAAATTACATTATACCAAACAAAAATACAGTAATGATTCAAATGCTTTATAATGTTATAACTTTATGTTTTAAATCAGTTAATGGTTACAATTTAATTTGCTATATACAAATACTAGTCGACCCGCGCGACTTCGGCCGCGTGATGCTCCGTTCCTATTGGTCTTAGCGTGATGATATATAGCCTATAGCCTTACTCGAAAAATGGGCTATCTACCACTAAAGGAATTTTTCAAATCGGACCAGTACTTCCTGAGATTAGCGCGTTCAAGCTAACAAACAAACTCTTTAGCTTTATATATTAGTAAGTACATATAAGATTAGTAATATATTGTTCATTGAATTTCTTTGACTTTCTTACTAGATATCAATATTTTTGTTCCCCATGTTTTTATTTATTTATGTTAAAGCATAATTATGAGATCATGTTTTAAGTCAAATGTACTTACATTAATAAATGATAAGGAATGGTTCTCTTATGTGATCTGCACCATGCCACAATGCACATAGTATACCCAAGAATCATCAAGATGATCATGTGCCTTGAAAAAACATACTATTTATGTCATGGTAGGGACATCGGAATAATCCTAAATGGAATGCCCTAGTACAGATGTTTCATACTTGTTACATCGTTACATGTGTTATTATGAAATAATGCAGTATTTTTTACAATTATAACATGCAATGTTTTTTATTGGGTAAAGATAATAATGTATTAATGTTCAATATTGAATTGAATCAGGCGTTAATCAGGTATTAATGTTCGTCAATTCTTTGACTGATGTTGCATGTAAGTATAGTATATGTTTGTATTATACAAATAATATAAAATAAAATATGTACAGCCATCTGCAAATATTAACAAAAAAAAATTGTTAATAACAGTCACTTCACTTGTTACATATTTTACAATCTTGTGTATTATAATATCTTAAATAATGTTTATTAAATAAAATTTATATTTAATAAAAGATTATATTCTAATATTTTTGACAGAAAATATGTTGTTTTTTTTATATTTCACCATGCTTTATAAAATCACAAAATTTAAATGTTAATTAGGTATAATATATGTATGTAATTATTTATATAAAATTAAAATTTATATAACAAGTTAGTTACTGTATAATTTGATGGGCCCTGATTGAAACAAAAAAAAATATGAAAACAATGAGTATGTATGTATAATTGTACATGTATGTTCTAATGACACAGAAAAAAAAACAAAATATAATTTGAAATGGTATAGCAGTAAAATACTATATAAAATAATAAAAAACTATAAAAATAGCAAATGATTCATTTCACTCTGACATTGCAGTTGTTTTGAGATTAAAGATATTTATAGAATATACATGAATAAAACTGCTTCTGTTACTATGTTGTCTTATCAGAAACTCTTGCACACTTTGTCACAATAACCACTTCACTGAAGAAAAGATTAACTAGTAAAAGAAAATTTACTATACAAAAGTAATTAAAATTACTTTGATGATTTGTTTTATATACTGTTTTGAAAAGAGCACAACTATGTTATTTGAAAAATTAAAATAAACATGAATATCATATTTAATGGTGAATCACACATATTGTTACAGGTTTTGGATTATTTGAAACATCATACACATGAACTTATGTATCGTCCAGTTTAGTAGTGTATATAAATAAATTGATTGACAAGCTCTATCAACACTCACTCCACACAACAATTTATCAAAATTGGGTTAAATTTTAAAGACATATGTTATATGTTTATTAATTTCCTTATAATTTTTCATATTCTGCATATTGATACTAATAATAATGGCTACATACCTTAATTTTTGGTAACATAGTACTATTTCCTTCTGTTTTTTGCATAATGTATCATAAAACTTATGCATTTGGGAATACACAGATTAAGGTAAAAAACAAAATTATATTATGTACTTTTAATATGCTCTGCTGGCAGCCAAATTTCTACTTTAGTACATATAATGGATGATCTACCTTCTATCTTATATATAAAATTCTCGTGTCACAATGTTAGTTACCATACTCCTCCGAAATGGCTCGACCGATTTCTATGAAATTTTATATGTATATTCAGTAGGTCTGAGAATTGGCTACTATCTATTTTTCATACCCCTAAGAGATAAAGGCCCACCCCAAATTTATATGCTAGTATATATGTTTAAAAAAAACCCAATTTCCCTTGGTTGCGCCATCATGTGTGAATGGCTGGACTAATTTTGCTAATTCTGTTTTTGTTATTGTCTTATGTAAGAGAAAATTTAGAAAGTTGCATGGAAAATTAGAAAATTTAAGAAACAGTACTTTACTTTTCTAATGTAACTTTATCATGTTTAACATAATTGTCACATCATTTTACCAATATTCATTGTTAAGACAGAACAACACACTGACAATCTCTCGGGTCAGTTAGTTTTATTATGTTAATGTTCCTACTTATTTTTTTTTATGACATAGAATATCTATTATCCATATATTTAATATTCAAAATATACTGGATGAATTTTCCAGTAAAAGCAAGCCTGTGATACTAATAAAACACAGAATCCCACATGATGCACAAGAGTGATATGGCAGTGTGATTCGCTTTACAAACATGCAATTCAAATAATGCAGCTAAATGGTTTTTAAACTTTCATGGTCATTATGATAATTATTTTCATTATAATAGGATTTTTATATTTTGGAATAGATGTAAGTTCACAAACATCTAAAATGTATATATCCTATAACATGTAACAAAAAATTGTAGTATGACTATATTGAGCCAAATCACTTTTACATTTTAGTCTTTATATATAAGTTATTTGTCTATTCTATATCTTTGAGAATAGAAAAAGTGTAATTTTAAAATTCTTTTCAATATTACGCTTCTTTTTGTCTACAGATTGTTGTCTATCACTGGACATATGAATATAACCAACAAATGTTTTATTTTATGAATCAACAAATTATACATACATAAATTTTAGGTTCATGCTCAAAAAGTAGAGCTACCTATATCAACTTTATTTATGACAAATTTCATACTACTGTACACTGGGCAACAACAGCCTGAATTGAAGAGGTTTTATTTACATGTATAATATGTAATTACACTTATGAAGCTAGTAATAAATTTAATATTTATCATAATAAAATACAATACATACAAAGTGACTGGTTACATGGTAACACATAAATGCAAAGTATTAATTGGTACAAGCAAAATTTAACTTAATAAAAAACTAACAATGCAATACAACACACAATACTATCATTATTGAAGAATCGATAACTGATGGTGCTAACATTAAAATTCATAATTAAGAGCAGTCATTTTTAAAAAATAATCCTAAATTAAACAGCACAATGATGTTTTGATCTACTGTCACTGTCTTTCTGATCATTTAAAAATAACTAGAAGTTTGATTCATAAATATTAACTTGCTGGAACATACAAAATGAATTACGCTTATGGTAAAGCTAAGTTTTAATCTAGGAATTAAAATTTCTATAAACATCAATCAAGAATACATATGATATAAATTTTTTAAAATACTAAACCCTGAATTTACTTTTGCTTACTTAAATTATATAGAAGCTACTAAAAGTGATCTCAGTGTTATCTAATATTTACAAACATGGTACTCACCAGCAGGTGGGAGTGGCGTTATCCACGGTGTCCTGGTTGGCCTGCGAAGGAGACTCGGCTCCCCGCGCGCCACCCGCCACTGAGGAAGCCGTGGTGCCGCTGTGCCCGCTCACTGCGCCCACATCATTCACCACGCTCTTATTATCTGCACCGAACTGACGCCAATTGCATCTCTACCTGAAACCACCACACTAGCTTGCACTCCCAGTATCCGTAGATGCACTCGCGGTAAACACACGGGACAGTCGCGGGTCGACGATCACGCCCAAATTCACGAATATATCCCTAAAAATGGCAACCTTCAAAAATAATGACCCGACTCATCTCGCGACTCCACTATGGTCTACTATAATATTTATAAACTTTCACGAGACAATTATAGATCAGACGATACTATTAACGTTTGAACATAAGTAAAAGGTGAGAAAATAATATTTATAAATAGATTCGGATTATTTTGATACAAATCTATATCGGTCGAACGTCACTGCATACACACCCCTGATTCGGGTGGGTAAATCCTCTTCTTTGCTATAATACTTTTAAATATACAGTATTTAACACGGATTAGTGAATTAGACTACAATTAAATGACCTACACCCTGATAACTACAAAGACATTTTCATAGCAATGACAGCAGTCCGTAATCCGTATCGGCTTCACAGAACCTACAGAAAATATCAACATGTCGCCTAGCGATATCTCAAAAAGGTATTTTATTATTGCATGTTCTGTTGGATTGAGACATAGGCGTGGTCAAATATAGTGCTGGATGTTAGTTAACTATCATTCAATTATTAACAGATTTGTTAGTTATAGTATTTAAACATAATAATGTGAATTTATATTATTTTCAAATTATTTCAACATAATGAAATAATTTGAATCAATGAAGAGTAAATCAAAGAGTAAATGCGTAAAGCATACGGAACGTAAGCTTACGCGTTTTTGTGTGCGTGTCAATTAATTAGTGCTTTACATATCACCATATGGCACAAAAAACACCTACCTAGATAAAATTTAACCTGAACTTCTCATATTAATACTCACACCCATCATAAGTAGACACTTATATTAAGTCTAATGTATAAAGCACACTCAGTGCATGACTAATCTCAAGTTTTTGTCCCGGCTTCGTGGTTCCGGGGTGCTATTTTCAACTTGTATTTAGGTTTAATTTAACATTTCAATCACTTATTTTACTTTTTATTTATATACTAGGAGCCCGTCCCGGCTTCGCACGGGTGGATAATTTTTTTTTAAAATTTTGGCTCCCGCATTCTGTCGCTCCCTCTATGGCCGCGTTACTCGCTGCGCTGCGAGGCACTGCACACCGCGCCGGCGGCCCGTCTGGGATTATTTTTTATTTATCTTGATATTTTTATTTCGTAATATCTTTTGACTGGAATGTCCGATTTCAATAATTCAAAAAGTAATTAACAGGTATTGAAACAGTCTTCATTACGAAATAATTTATTTGGATAAGAATTAATACAAAGGTATGGAAAACATGGTCTGATTTTGATAGGCATTTTTATCAACTTTTAAAATGTAAAAAAGTAGTTATAGTGACTTAACTACAATAGTTGGACATATGGTCTCGCGGAGTTTTTTGTAGATATTGATACGTTCTATAATATTGTACAACATTTTTTTGTTCTATCATCAATACTTTTCGCATCGCATACGATGAAAGATATTTTATGGCTAATTTTTTTGCACCTTGTGTTGGTTTTAGTGAGAATTTCTGGGGATCTCTAGTTTTTTTTCTTGTAATAAATATAGCCTATGTTACTCAGGGATAATGTAGCTTTCTAATGGTGAAAGAATTTTTGAAATCGGTCCAGTAGTTTTTATGTTTATTCGTTACATACAAAAATACAAATCTTTCCTCTTTATAATATTAGTATAGATAACTAATTCCTAAAGACAACGGTAACACAGCTCGACATTCATTAATAATTTCATCCCCACGTCGATAAATGGTGTAATCGCACACTCATCTCTTTAATTTGTGTTCTTAAATATTTCTTTCTTCTTCTTTCTTTATTTGTAAGTAGTTTATTAAATCGCACTTTCGTTTGTTTAGTTTGTATCTTTAAGTATTTCCTACGTTTCTTAAGCGTTACTTTCGAAATTGTAATATAAGTTAGGATTAGGATTACTATTTTTTTTCGGTAAAAAGTTACCATGATATGGCAATTCCCTTATACAAAATGATATCATCTGTGATCATTAATTCATTAATATTTTATTTAATCTGTGGTTTGCGAACTACACAAACCGACACAAACACAAAATTATATACATATTTCTTAATTCTAATTCTGTGTAGTGTCTTTTTTAAATGATTACTAATTGATTGTATTTCAAATTTGAAATTTATTTAATGCAAAATGCCTACTCACAATAAACCTATGCACTTAATAGCAACTAAATTGGGTTTAGGAGAGGAAGAAAATGTATTAAAGTAAGAATTAAATTAGTTTTTTTTGATAGGTAGTAATAAATCAAGATTATGTATGAAAACTTATTCTGAATGATTATCGTTTCAGAAAAGCAGCGGAATTTGAACGTCTGTTACAAACTAAATCAACTCCCGGTATCAGTATAACGGATACCAGTAAAACTGTAATTTGCTTGGACCTCGCCGCAGTCTTTTTTGGTGCAGATGTAGATAATGTAGGTGCAATCTTAAATTAATCCCTGAGAGGGCTTAAAGTGCTACCCTGTGTTGTTTGGTGGTCTTGCCCCACCGAGCGCTCTGTTTGCGCAGTGTACACGCTAGTCTTTCATATTCACTACTTTATGTTACTATAGGCTCTTTGTTGGGTCCGTTAAAACTATTGCACCCTCTCAGATCACTCAATGTAGATGTTCATGGATGATGTAGGCTACTTACCATTAGGAACTTCTGCTTGTTTGTGAAACAAAAAAACACTTGAAATCAGGAAATTTAAGTGTGCTTATTTAAAGAATGCTTATGATCTTTTTTGAAATTGGCAAAAATCATGCTTTACTCAAAAACTCTAATATTCATAATTTTTTGTCAAGTATTTTATTTATAATTTCAGAAAGCAGCAATTAAATATTCTGGTCTAAAGGGTCCATCATACTTAAATTGTAGAAAGGTAGTGGAAAACCTTTTGGAACTCAATTGTGATAAATTAACCGTGCCGATGCTATGTGTGACTTTACAATGCTCAGCTGTACAAGCACTCGCCGAAAACATTCTTAAGGAATACCAAAGAGTAGCCAAAACTGTAAGATTTGTATTTAATTTTTTTTATAAATTATATATCTCAACCTGAGTTGCAAAGGTCTATGTGTGATTTAACAAGTATGTACATGAAAGTTAAAAGAAATTGATTTCATTGTATCACAATTATGGTTTGTTTTAGATTACACTAACTAATAAATGTAGTGATTTGGCCCATAGAATATCATGTATCTTTTTACCACTTTATCAAAAATCACAAAAGGCTGATAACTAGAAAAATATTTATCTTCTGCATCAAGAGGGCCGATTCACTATGCTTATTATTCTATAGCCTTTGTGGTTAATATTGTGTTTAGCATTCTAATAAATGAAAATAATGGTAGCTCAAGTTTCGGGTATCTGATTATTTTAATTCAAGAAGCAAAAAGCTCTAGCTATCTCTAAGAACTCAAAAATTGTAAAATTAATTGAACTTCATATTCTCCATAGTTTTAGTTATTATTCTTATATCAGCAAAAATTTCAGATTTGTTTTGTTTTTTTGTTCTGATTGAATTATTTAGACATTTTAGTTAAAATTATAATTTATTTTTCAGGAAATAGATTTAAATTTACCACAATATGTGTGTATGGCTGTCTTTCAAGCATGCAGGTAGTTTAACCTTTTTCTTTAATTTGTTTAAAAATATATACTCACCCTCCTAATAGACTCACTCAGTCTACTACGCACACATTGTCAAAGAAAATTAAGAATATGACCATTCACGCTGGTGTTGTGCTTTATCTTATTTTAAAAATTCAATTCAATGTTAGTTACCATACTCCTCCAAAATGGCTCGACCGATTATTATGAAATTTCATATGCATATTCAGGAGGCCTGAAAATTGGCTACTATCTATTTTTCAACCCCCTAAGTGATAAGAGTGGTCCACTCAAAATTTATATGGCAAAAGAATGTTTGGTGGATCAGCTAGTTCTAGTATAAAATCTTCTTTACTACAAACAAAGACTAAACTCCTTTTCAGCATAAAAACAAATATTATTGTACATACTATATTTGTCTGTCTAAGAAAAATATTATGCAATTTATTCAATCAAGAACAGATACATCTGACATTAATGTAAAATTAGATGGAAGTCATATTAATATTGTAAATGCCACAAAATTTGCAGGAATTCTTATAGACAATAAATATGACTGGAAATTACTTATTGATGACTTATGTTCAAAAATTAATAGATTTATATTTCCTTTAAGACGACTCTCGAAATCTGTGTCTAAAGAGACCGCTATTGCAGCCTATTATGGATATGTTTACTCAATAATTAGATATTCCATAATATTTTGGGGAAACTCTGTAGAATAGTTGAAAGTATACCAAATGCAAAAACACTGCATAAGAGCTATTGAAGGCATAAAGCCTCGAGACAGTTGTCAGTCATATTTTATAAAATTAGAAATGTTACCTACCCCATGCATATATATTCTAGAATGCGCGCTATTTGTGAGGAAACATCCAGATAGATTTAAAAGTCATCCGCTAAAAGATGTGACGGATCTTCGTAATATTGACTATAAATTAGCTCTGCCAATTTCTCCTTCCATGCAGTTTAGAAGAAGTGTATTTTTTATGGCCGTCTTTTTATACAATAAAATACCTGAAACAAGAAGAAAAACGGACAACGTGGAATTTAAATTAGCACTAATAGCATTGCTACGCCAGAAATGCTACTATAACATTGATGACTTTCTTCTTCTTCTTATTTTGTGGACTTGTACCGCTATTAAAAGCAGTAATTTTGCCAATGTCAATGTTGGAGGGTAGACAGTCACAGTAAGAATGAGCGGTAGTGACGCTGTACTCTCTTCTCTACTTAGACTGAAGAGACTGACCGTTACTGTGGTTATACCGCTTTTTGGTTCTGTCAAGTGTGGACGTTGAAAAATGCAGTGTGATTGGATCTCGGATGAATTTAATAATTACAATTAAAGCTGATTGTTTGATGCCTTTGTTATACCTGCAGCCACACATAAAAATTAAGTGTTAAACTAACCCACTACTTTTGTTAGTTATAAAAAGCAATTAATTAACTGATATTAATCTTGAATATACTTAATAGCTTATTTTAGTAAGTTAAAACTACTTTATGTTAGTAACTTATAGCTTAATACTGTACATCTTATCTACACAAAATATTAATAATACAAGGGTCAGGGAATGAAATGAGAAATTGAAAGTTAGTAGGGCGAGGGATTTTAGTAGGTAATATATAATACAGAGAAGAAGGGAACTTTTTACAGCCGAAAAAAATGTGATCCGGGGTTCCTTCGTCTAAGCCACACTCACAGAGGGAGTGGTCTCGCACCTTTATCTTGGCTAAGTGGACATTGATGACTTTATAAATGACAAACTCCTAAATAACTAAATGTTATATAATCAAAATTTAATTTACATCTTATCATTGACATTAATGTTTGTGTTAATATTATTGTATAAATATTTCGCATGCCAGATGTGGCCAGATCAGACTATATATTGTCATGTTTCTTGTGAATAAATAATTTCATTTCAATACACATACATTATATAATGAAAATGATGAACTTGTTTTTTTTAATTTTTATCCCACAGGACTTATCTTTATTGTTGTATTGTTTTGTGTTAATCTCAATAATATAGTATGTACATGTCAAATTTTATTTAAATTCATTCTGCCGTATTTTTAAGTATCAAATATCTAAATATCCAAACATACAAATTCTCACAATTATAATATTAGTTCTTATTGATAAAATTATATCTGTTTATATTTCCTTTTTTCAAGGTTAAATAAAGTAAAGATTTCAAAAAGTAAAATAATAGAAAAATCCAGATTAAAACCAGCACAATGGTCGAGATTAGATGCTGATTGGACAAAAGTTGTAGATGAAAACTTTGCCTCTGCAAAGACAAGAAGATCAACGAAAAATGCAGAGCAAACTGGTAATTGTTTTTTTTCATAATTATGTAAAAAGAATCATCATTGAAAGTACAAGAATCAATATCCAAATTGAATGGATTAGTTGTTGATACAATATTGAGATAGATTTTATTAAGAATTGTATGCAATTTTTTGATTCTGCTGGAGGGGTATTGTGGAAAAGAATCTCAAATTAAGAGTAACTACCATATTAAAAAACGTTTCAATTTTTTTTTTCGGCTCGTAAACTCGGAAGATTCTCCAATCTTTAAAGGTGTCTGGCAAAAGATTAGCACCATATAAAGTATTTGGTACTTGAGAGCTAATTATAATGATATATATAATTGCTAATGATGTGAGTATGTACCTTAATAACATAAGCAATAATAAACATAAACAGCTTCTGAAACTAACTGAAAACAGCTAATTATATATTTTCTTAAAGAGTTTATACTCTCTCCAAGCGCGTGCTGAAGCTTCCGGCGGTGAGCGTGTAATAGCATATGTATAGCATTAGATATCTCTTCAGCGTCCTCATAATCTGAAGCGCAGAGATGTGCAAATTAGTTTATAAAAAGTATTCAAATACAAAATGCAAATAGTTTTTGATTTTGTATTTAAAATATATAATGCAAAATACATATTTCTTAAATAATAAGGTTTAAGAGAATTTGCCTTTATTTTTTACTATTTTTTTTTAAATAATCACGTTCTTTTCACGTCACGTAGTACCTATCAAGTATATTATATAAAATGTTTATGTTAAATACAAAATGTTTTAAAACAAAAGTATTTAAATACAAAATGGAAATAAATATTTTGTATTTCAAATGAAAAAGCTGTAATAATCCGTTCACTCCACTTATCTCTCTTCTGAGTATAATCACGAGTTAAATATGGCTCTTCGACCTTAAAATCTCTTTCTTCACCGCGCCTCATTTCGATTTGTATTTTTTTGAGATTAGCATACAACTGGTTGTATTGCGTCTAATCTTCCTCGTAATGTATATCCCACTAATGAAAATTTTCACAGTTTCAGTATTTAAAAGAAGAAACTCTGAAAGCCATTACCACACGATATTCTTAATAGCCATTACGACTGCCCGTAACGATGCCCTTAGGTTTTTTTCAGTATTGTAACTTAAACGCAGGTCTAACAGGCCTTGGGTTTCGTACCAAAACTCTAAAAAAGTTACGAGTTAAGACTTTAATCTGGGGTCAGGACCTTATTAACCCTCTCTTGATCTTTGAGAAATAGTTATTTGTTCAACTAGAGATGAAAGTTGGTTTTCCAAGCGAGTGCTAATTTTGAATCCCGAGTAAGCGAAGGATTCTAACAATTGAATCACGAGCGTTAGCGAGTGATTCTACATTAGAATCCTGAGCGTCGCGAGGGATTCCAAGGTACGAGATGGAAATAACTTTTTCACCTTAGCAGCTCAAACATACTGGCTTCCCTGCTTAATAAGAGTGAGGGAAACGCGTTTTCCCTGCGAGAGTGAGGGAAAGTGATTTGAATTTAGAATGCTGCGAATTATCATTATGTACGAAACACGTCATTCGAAGTTCGATTTATCAAATTTCAGAACACCCAAACAATAAAACGTTCGGAAACTAATTAACCTTTAAAATGAAAATTATTTGGTAACGTTGTAATTAAATATCTAATAAAATAATAAAATATTAGAATACACTGAAAAAAGAAAAAAATAAAGAAAATGTTTTAGAAAATATACGAAGTAGTTATGCACAAATAATTTATAGTTTTAAAAATCTTTATTGGTACAACAGAATACTACGGGTGCAGTTTCAGAACGTAACTTTAAAAATAGCGGGAAACAAAAATCAATATTATTTCTTCTTCTTTTGTTTTTCGGTAGGTAACTACTTACAATTAGTGTTGCATATCACAAATTCACAAAATATGAGTGAGTCTAGTGACGAAAACAGCAATTTAACACCTGAAGCGAACGAACGAAGCAATTTTAAATTTTAGTAGGTACTTATTGTTTGCAAATATATTTGGTTTCATTTTTATTCATATTGTATCTTTTTATCTCTAATAATGTTCTCGCTGCTAAGGTGAAAAGTTGTATGTGTCACGCGAGAGAAAAGTTATTTCCATCTCGTACCTTGGAATCCCTCGCGACGCTCAGGATTCTAATGTAGAATCACTCGCTAACGCTCGTGATTCAATTATTAGAATCCTTCGCTTACTCGGGATTCAAAATTAGCACTCGCTCGGAAAACCAACTTTCCTCTCTAGTTGAACAAATAACTATTCTCTCGCGTGACACATACAACTTTTCACCTTAGCAGCGAGAACATTATTAGAGATAAAAAGATACAATATGAATAAAAATGAAACCACATATATTTGCAAACAATAAGTATCTACTAAAATTTAAAATTGCTTCGTTCGTTCGCTTCAGGTGTTAAATTGCTGTTTTCGTCACTAGACTCACTCATATTTTGTGAATTTGTGATATGCAACACTAATTGTAAGTAGTTACCTACCGAAAAACAAAAGAAGAAGAAATAATATTGATTTTTGTTTCCCGCTATTTTTAAAGTTACGTTCTGAAACTGCACCCGTAGTATTCTGTTGTACCAATAAAGATTTTTAAAACTATAAATTATTTGTGCATAACTACTTCGTATATTTTCTAAAACATTTTCTTTATTTTTTTCTTTTTTCAGTGTATTCATTATATTTTATTATTTAATTAGATATTTAATTACAACGTTACCAAATAATTTTCATTTTAAAGGTTTATTAGTTTCCGAACGTTTTATTGTTTGGGTGTTCTGAAATTTGATAAATCGAACTTCGAATGACGTGTTTCGTACATATTGATAATTTGCAGCATTCTAAATTCAAATCACTTTCCCTCACTCTCGCAGGGAAAACGCGTTTCCCTCACTCTTATTAAGCAGGGAAGCCAGTATGTTTGAGCTGCTAAGGTGAAAAATTATTTACGTTATTCGTAAGTCCTTGTTCTATGAGTGTATGGACGGCCGCCGAAAAATGGGGAAAGTAAAGTAAGAGAGCCTTTTACTATTCTGTCTTACTATTGATTTTATGATTTCAGAAGAAATTATAACGGATATGGACACACAATGTCGAAAGGAAGAAAAACCACAGGAACCAGAAATAGAACCTTATGAAGTTTGGAAAAAACGAATGCTAGAAACTGCCTACAAAGAACTAGAAGAAATGAAAAAGAAACAAGCACATAATAAAGAAAAGAACGAAGAGTTATCCTCACCTAGAAGATCACCAAGAAAAACTCCACAAAAGTCGTCATTCAACCCAAGTCCTAGAAAGACAGGTGGTATACGACTTTTGTTTCCTAAAAATTTGTGACCTGTAAATTACGAAATAAACTGTTATTGTATACAATGTTTTTATTTTTAAAATATAAAGTCACTCTTCTGAAATAGAAAATGTTCTCATTAATAAAAAAATAAAATCAGCGTATTTTATAATAAAAATTAAAAAAAGGTAATTGTTTCTTTCGACGATTAATTATTCTTTTTTTTTTAAATATAACTACGGTCATTTTTAAAATCTTATAAATATGTCAAGTACCACGAATATAAATCTACACGGTTACGACTTTTATAAAATGTCTACGCTTAAAATATTTTTATTTATAATTACAGTATTTTCATCTCAAATTGATTCAAATGAGGTAACTAAAAATAAAACCGAAGAAATCAAATTTGATGATTTGTACCGACCAAGTTTGGCGTACCCAAAATCATTACCGATTTTATTTTTATTCTCTACACTCCTGATCGGTGTTGTGATAAGGGCTATGATGCTGTGGATCAGTGTTTCGATTCCTTACCGGGTACTAATGTTCAGTTTAGGAGGCTTCGCTGGATTTTGTGCGAACCATTATCCGTCGTTTAAACCAATAGTCCAAATATGCTATATTGATGTCGACTTGTTACTGCTACTCTTTTTACCAATTATTATCTTTTACACATCTTATTCTGTAGATTCACATTCATTTTGGAAAAGTTTCCCCCAAATTCTACTCGTCGGTGTGCCTGGAGCTTTACTAACGGCTCTCATGGCAGCGTTTATGGCGTTTTATTTAATTGAATCCTCTTGGAATTTTCCAACTGCTTTTCTTTTCGGAGTTACTTGCTCCCCAATATATCCCATGGAAGTGGTGAAACAACTAAAAGAAATGTCTAAAGGAAAATACATTAGTGTATTATTATTGGGTGAGGGATTAATAGGTGATGCAACAGCCATGATTGAATTCACAGCGGTGTTTGGATATTTAGCCTTGGCTCTTACTGATGCTTCTCAAATTTCGTTATTGCTTATCCGTTTTGCTGGCGGGGGAGCGTTACTTGGAATTGTTATGGGAAAAATAATTGCAACTTTGCTGTCTATTACTTATTATGATTTACTTTGTGTTGTAACTGTAACATTAGCTGGAGCATATCTTACCTATTATATTGGAGAGAATTACTTTTATGTATCAGGATTATTGGGAACAGTGATAGCGGGTGTTATGGTAAGCAAACGAAAATCTACTGTTGCTGGTGATGTAGAACAAGTAGTGGCACACTTTTGGAATGTTTTGACGCACGTGGCCAACACTTTAGTATTCACAATGGTGGGGGTGGTGATATTTGAAAAGCTTAGCTATGTGATCAGCGTTCGTCAAGTTGCGTTAATATTTGTAACTTATACAACAGTGTACTTCTCAAGATTAATAGTTTATGCTGTTATGACACCTATTTTAAGACACGTCGGGTATGGGATATCGTGGCAACATTCGATGGCGTGTGTTTGGGGAGGGTTAAGAGGACCGCTTTCTCTTTGTATGGCACTAATCGTTCTTCAGACACCAGCGATAGCAGACGCTGGTGAAGTAAGGCTTTATGTTTTGTTTTCCTGTTCATTAATCTCAAATAGCTTACTTCATAAAACATTCTAACATTCGCAGATATTTATAATTCAGACAGCGGGACTCGTTATACTATCCTTAGTTGTAAATGCAACATCCATGCAAAAGGTGTTAAAGATTTTAGGGTTAGCGGAAATTTCATTAGCCAAGAAAACAAATATGACGAATTGTGTAAAACGTATCATGTTGACAAGAGATCGATGTATTTCCATGCTAAAGATGGATAAGTTTCTTGCCGATGCTAATTGGGATCTTGTTCAAGCAGGTAACGAATATCAGTTAAAGTATGCTCCCTTGGGAATTGCGAATAAAATCTGAACTTCAGTAATGATTTTATTATCTGATACTGAAAGTCCATGGTAATAGTTGCGCAAGGTCAACTCACTGTATCTCGTTATCTTAATTTCAGCGTTCTTTATGCTACCTTCAAAATCTAAAGGTATTAATTTTGTTGTTAATAATTAGATCACAAAAAAACAGGTGTCTAACAGGTACCACTATAAAACATCCATACCAAATCCAGATGTCTCGAGATGAAGAGAGCGATGATGATACGTATATGGGCTATCGGTACACTACTTGTCCAGATTGTGAGAGGGAGATACCTAATGAGCCAACGAAAAAGGAGTTTGCTGAGATGATGAGGTTTGAATTTTTTTTATTTGCACCTTGCTAATTGCAAATAACTGTTCAGCGGATAGTGGTAACACCATGTATATTTACGGTTAACGTATGAGAAAATGGTTTTAACCACATGACCTCTTTTCGTTAAGCTGCTTAAAAATTAAAGAAAATATTTCAATATTTCGTGAATTACTTAGAGAAGCAAATCAACGTGTACTCAAAGCTATGAAAATATCTTACTGGCGTCAATATGAACACGGTAAAATTAGCAAAGATGGTGTTAGAGCGTTGGTACAAGCGGTGGAAGTTGCTGCTGATGCTGATGATGGCAGAATCAATTTGGACCAGTTAGGATCTTTGTGGAGGCCAAAGGTATACCAATTTACAGTACTTGAACTAACAAAGAGCTCGTTATATTGGAGATACTCTAGTCAACCTTCTTATCAACACGCAGTACAACAGATACTATATCATGGAGACTAACAAAGAAGATTTTTCGTAATTTATTTCCCTAGGAGGCAAACAAATGAAAATCTTCGTCTATTGAATTAAAATGTAACTCAAGGACTTCCTAATTGTACCGTTAAGTGTTTTAAATTTGAGACATTTTTATTAATATTTTTTCATGGGTAGGTGTCGTAGTCTTAATCCGAATTCTATTACCTATTTATCCGAAAATAGATTCTAAATGCAAATTTTTTTCAAGAAACTATTTTCGATCTATTATTCAAAGATTTTAGATTACTAATAAAAAATAGATTCCAAAATTGAATTTTAATGTACAAAGATAATTGATTATTAATTTCGACCGTAAGAGAGTTTGATAAAATTGGATATGAAGATAGAAGTCATCTTCATTTAAAAATATACTTATATGTTTACCTCGGCGTAGGGTGTATGGATGGAATAGTCTCACGTATTTTAGAATTATTCATTATTTAATTTATTTTATAAAGAAAAATATAGTTTGATGAGTCTATGATATGATAACAGAAGAATTGCATCATTTCTCGAAATTGCTAAATTTAATAAATTAAACTTGTAATATTGACACAATACGAGATGGATTGACGAATACATATTTGTTTATTTGTTATATATGCCATAGTAAGCAGTAGGTTAGTATTAAAAAATAGTTTGTTATTTGAAAAGGCCCATGCAGTTTGGCTTCGTCGGAAGTTAGTAGACATGATGATGCCAGAACCAGCTAACGCTCAAGTGCCGCGTCATCAATGGCGACAGTCGTGCTACAGATTGGTCTCTAATATATGGTTCGATGGATTTATCTACATGATGATATTGTGTAACACTCCGGTTATTTTGTGTGAAGTATTGATGAAAACGCCAGTCTCGTTTACTGTTATATATACTATCAAATCGCTTAATTTGTAAGTGCATTTCATTTGTATTGTAGTTTTAAGATTTCTTATTTACAATTCTGCTATTTATAGGTATCTATATATCTTATCGCTTGTAAATCGATCTTATCGGATATGCTAATGACATTCAATCTAAAAATAATTTGATTTAGTAATCATTTACAATCATCAGGTATCATACGGCTATTCTATTTTTACTGTGTTTGTGGACTTAAACAACTTTTTTTTAGGTTTTTCTTCATAATATACGTTTTTGAGATGATTGTTAAAATGATAGCCTTAACCATTCATGGATATTTTAAATCACATTGGAATAAATTAGACTTTTTTATCGTCTTTATGGCTACTTGTGGTAAGTATAATGGTTTTAGCCGCAGAAAAAAGACTCAACACAGAGAAAGAATGTGTGAACATAAAAATTAATGTATTTTATCATTTATTAGATCTGATTCTGGATATAATAGATGCAGTAACACCATGGGATAAATGGAACAATCTAAATTCCAGTCTCTTAACGGCGACAAAATTACTGAGAATGTTAAGATTTCTTAGGCTTTGCAAATTAGCTAGGTAACCACTAAATTATATGTTAGATATTATGTATATACATTTTGAGTTTAAAATTTTCAAAATTTCAGAGTATCGGTACCAAAAATAATGGCATACATCGATAGAATGATTGATATACAGCTTGCCTTCGGGTATGACGTTGGAAAGGTAATTTTAGTCAAATTTTATGTGATAAATTATATTGAAAAAACCATATCTAATCTAAGTATGTAAATTTTCAGGGTTTTGTAACTGGTGAGCAGGAGGTGTGTAATCTATTACCGCAATTAGTCGATAATCAGCTAATACAAGAATCTTTATACAATAAATTAGAAGCTGATAGGTAATATGATTTTATAACTTGTAGAACTTGTAAAGAGTTCTTTTTTATTATTTAAAACTAATCTAACTTATTGTTAGGTTGACAGTAACTCGTCAATTAGGACTATTACAAAGAGATCGTCCATGGACGGCTATTACAGTGAAAACAAGGCAGGCAACTACTTCTACCCTAAATATTATGTTACTTGATGCTATGCAGTTGAAGGAAGAAGGTATTGAAGTTAACATATTTATATAAGACATTGATGTGAACATTGTTATTCTAATTTATAAGATTAAGATCAAAGTATGATAATGTAACTCGAAAAAAAATATTTTCAATAGAAAAAATGCTTGTTCGGACGGAATTGAAACATTAATTAAAATATTAATACGATTTTTCTTAAAAAAAGTATGTTGTTTGAGGTTTTCTTGACGAGGTAGAATATCGTCTGTTGGTTAACGCAATACAAGAAAAAGTACAACTGTGTCGCCACAAAGGTAGTTTGGTGGCCCCCTCTTCACCAGAAGTAAGTTACTATAACTTAAAATTTTTCTTAATTGATTACGTTTTAATCTTGATAAAAATTTTATATCTTATGTCCCTATAGCAATCAGGTAAATAATAGATAATAATGAAATACAAATTTTCAAGTACAATAACAAATTAATACCTAAGTTTTACTGAAATATATATTTAGAACTTTTTGTAAAAACTTCATTATGTTCATTACATACAGGAAATTAATTGATTCGATAGATATTTTATACTTTGGGTTTTTTTAAGATCAGTATATCTAGACACACTGCAATAACACGGGTTCGAGAGATAATATTTATCTCGTGGCCGCGTGTTAAAAGACCTTACAATGTGTGAATGTGGAAAACATGGTGATTTTTTTCTAAAAAAAAATTATTCTGCTTTAGCATCGGATTTTCAGGAAGCGATAAAAATATCATTTGTACATACTAAGTACAATATGGCTTTTCTTACGCTTGGAAGTTTGAATGAAAACTATTATTTAGCCTTCCACCTAGGGTAAGAAAAGCGTCTTTTTGTAATTGACATAAATTGCATTAATTGCAGGCCAGTTTAGAGACGTCTATATATATTATGTATAATGGAATTGTAAATATCTAAACGCAAGTCCTTAAAGAATATTCAATCGTATATTTGTAAATTTTACAGACTCAACTTAGAGCAGTATCATGGCTTCAAGGCAATGAAAGAGTTGCGGATTATTTCATAGAAAATTCTGAGATACACAATTATAATATAAACGATTTATTAATCTCACGAGGTATCTTTGCGTTAGTTTGTTTATTAATAAAAGATGTAATATTGTATGCATGTAATATGTAGTAACATAACATTTTTAGCTTAAAATAATATAGGATTAAATGATAAGCATATAAGTCATAAGGCCGATTTAAATTATTATTTTAGTTTTTATACATTAATTAACTTTATTATTAACTGTGTGCCCGCTAAATTGTCGCAATTAGATAATATCTTTTGAGATATCCGGTTTCCGAAACACTTCAAAAGTAGTGAATAAAATGCTTTACGTAGGTATCCGTTAGCTGCGTTGCTTCTCAGTTTTATTTTGTAGGACATATCAGTGAATATGTATTTAAATCGATTAGCTAAGGCTATTAACTTTTTCGGTCACTTGATCAATTCAAACTTTAATATGGGAAAGTCTTCGCTTCATATTTGTGACTTAGAAGTAACGTGTTTTTGTGTGTACGAATTTTAAAGTTTATTTTACCATAGGTGATCAACCTAAAGGACTATTCATACTAGTATCAGGTCTCTGCGAAGCTACTTATATCCCACCAGATGAGGATATAGACGAAGCCATACCGAATTACGAGTTCAGGACAGATCTTAAATTTGCTGAGCCTAGCAAGGATTTTATTGTTTCTGGCAACGCTATTGGAGTTCTGGGTGTGGGTATAAAAGCAGCATCATATTCTTGTACAATTTTATAGTTATGTGTCGAATAGTGGTAGGATCGCTGCGTCAAAATATTTTAAAATAATATTAACTTTTCTTAACATCTCTTTCAAATGAAACAAAGCCTATATTTTCAATTAAACCTGCAGAAAAATCTCTCTCATAAAGTTTCCTAAAGATCTTGTATTCAATAAGGTTAGTTAGTAAGTTAGTTTGGTTTAGTTATTCAGTAAGGTAACATTATTGTTATATACCTATATATTGTATATATACCTGTATATTGTATATATACTCAATATAAGCTTTAATTAAAATATTGTTTTCATATTTATCTATTTTAGGGTGTTAGGGGTAGTACATGAAAAAATGAGAATTTTCTCAATATTTTTTTGCCATTAAATCATTTTATTTTATAAAATTAATAATATGGCATCATTATACAATGTTTTACTTGAAGCCTAGAAAATTTGAAAAAAAAATTATAATTTCAAAAGTTATAGCTGTTTTAAGGGGTTAGCCTTAAACGGGTAAAGCCATAGAAGTTTTAACAGTTATCTTAATGGCGATTTTTGCCTTCTTTTAGGCAAATAATATGACAGTTATCTTTAATAATTTAATGATTTTTTACTTTTAATATATTATAATTAGGAATTATAATTGTTATTAGTTATTATCTGTTCGGATATAAGGATGTGTTATGGCTTCAATAAGTTATTTATATTAAGTTGTAATTTTTTGCATTCCATTTTAGCTTAAGATGTAAAATATTGCAGGTATTAACAAATCGTCCCTACAGCTATACAGTGCGCTGTGATTCTGCTGTTCAGGCATATTATATCACGATGCCAATCATAAAGGAAGCTTTTAATCTTGCTCCACATCCGATTATGGGGTATGTACAAGTAACTAAGTCATTTATACAAATATGAAACTAGATTTTCGAGTTTATCGTAAATTTTATTAACAACTTCAATATTATATTTTTTTTTATTAAGTATTATTTATTATGGTAAATAAGGTGCAAACGAGCAGATGGTTCACCTGATGGTAAGTGGCCAAATGAACAAAAAAATCCTGCGGTTTCAGCGAACCTTAAGCAAGATCTAGAGTCCACTAGATCCGCAGTATTAATGGGATGGGAAAGTTAAGGGGTACGTTTAGCACACATGCTAACTGGCTCGACCGGAATTCTTCAGAAACACTTGGCGGACGGATTCGCATGCTGGTGGTCGCAAGCCAGTCGGGAAACGGAACCCCTACCACGAATAGTGGCGCTGAGTTACTCGCCTCTCACGAGGTGCTCTCCCAGCGGCAGAGGGGAATTGTATTCTAACCCGTCCCCTCACGGGACGGAATAGTTTGTTTTTTATTTAAGGTGAAGATATCCAAAATTTGAAGCTCTTCTCACTTAATTTTTTTTTGTCTTCATGTGAGTTACATTTTCAGCTTGGAGGCTGCAATGTGGCGCGAAATAGGAATAAAGTTATCGTTAATGATATTACCCACAGTTCCAACATATCATAGCTGGTCGAGCGAAAAAATTAGCATGCGATTAGAACACGCTTTTGTGCCGTGTTTAAAGGCTTTTAAGGTATTATTATGAATACTTCCAAAAGTTTATTTTGTTTAATTTTGAAGTATTACTTTTATTTCCTTCCAAAAATATGCAAGACAGAAACTGATTTTACTTTTAGAAAAAATAGTGCTGGATTTAATATTTAAATTTCTTTTATACTACAGAATAGTTATTTGGACAAATTAGCTAAAATTATAAGTTTATAACTATAATAATTAAATAAGTAAATTAAACACTACACACACAGCAATATAGGAATTTATAGGGAACGTTATTTTTTAGATTTTCATTGTGAACGAGTTAATGGAAGATATCATTTTACTAGATGGAATCTGTCAGGATATGGCTACAAGAGAAATATTCCAGCCTCCTTGTTATGTGCCAAGGTCCCAATATTTAATAAATGTTTTTTATTTGTTCTTCCTTTTAAAACAAAGTCAAAAATTTGTGTGGTGACATGGTTTCTTGTTTTCACTAACAAAATTTATTTTTTGATTTACAAAAATGTTTAATATTTTTGCTCTAACATAAATATTTCGAGACTAAGAACTTATTGATAATGTATTTCGCTTATTTTTATTACACATCGTTAAATCGTGATTCATTTTAAATAGTCTAAAAATATCGAAAGAAAATAAGTGGAAGTTGGAAATATTTTAAAATAATATTAATCCAGTGACTTTTGGATACTTAATACATTTTTTTATGGTAGACTTAATCTCTACCTAAAATCTCCCCAATGGGTGACTTTGAAAACACCTTTAATCGTTCCGAAGATTTAATATTGTAAACAGTTTCACACACAACATTTTGTATTTAGGGATTGCGTTGTCTCTTCAGCTAATAATTTAAGAAAAAGTAATTCAGATAAGTATAGTAACGCCTTAGACTTACTTATTTACTTACATTAATTTAAGTTTTTTCCTTAAATATCAACTTGAGATACTAACGTACTTTGCAATATCAAATTAGACTAATCTAAGGAAGGTCAGATTGTTTTTAAATATATATTTTTTCTCTTTTTTAACTGTTAACCCATTTTGATTTCATCCAGAACTGTTCACCGTCTTATATTTCCTAAATCATCTCAACTGGTAGTTAGTAGTTCTTGCCCAGAGACTAAATTATTAATCGTTCCTGCGAAAGACACGGATGAGCTCGACATAATGGAGGATGAGTTGGATGACTTGCAATGTGAACTGGTTAGTGCGTCTAATAACATACTGTAAAAAAATGTTGATCAGCTTCTTTATTATTCCTATGTAGAAATTTAAACATAAAATTAAATATATATCCGATTATAATTCTAATTCTATCAAATATCTAACTTGAAAATTCAATTTATTGCAATTATTTTTCTTATTTTTTTTCTATCAACTATTATTTTTTGCTTTAGATTTTATTTAATTATTTTGTGACGCATTAAGAATTTAACTTTCTTACCATATGGAATTAACCATCAAACCTTTATTTTACACAAATTTATTTCAATTGCAAAGTTGTATTAAGGTTAATAAGCAACCATATTCACCCTCGTCAATGTACAAGTGTAAAAAGCGTAACGAGTAAATTATTCATAAAAATATATACAATTTTGTGATTTACTTCTCAAAATAATTTTGAATTTAAAATCTCAGTGATTTATACAATACATATGTATATACATAAGGTACATGGGTGCCACAGTAGGTAAACAAATAACTATTTTGAATAATACCTATCCAATAGGGTGACGAGTGCGTTGGCAGAAATCAGGTAAAAATTTATTTGGTTTTCCTTATAATTCTGTAAGATATATTTATAATGATAATTCCGAAGAGATGCAGTTATTCACAAATTCCACTTCCGAATTTCTGAGAATCTTCTGAGTTCGGTAACAGGATCCAAAACCTCTACGGAACCCTTGCTAGATATTCATGATAGTCCTCCTCTCCTCTACTCTACTCGGCTATATGGCACTGGCAGAGACCTCAGAAAGAATAATTCTTAGATTTTATACTTTATCGCAGGTCTGGCCAGTGCTTTTTGATTAATACTTATGATTACGAGAAAAATATAGAAGTGTATTAATAAAAAACTTTTCAATAACAATTTTAAAATAATTAACCTTATCCTCTAGATATCGAACGTGTCCTCCCGATGCTTATATCACAAAGTAGCCCGCAAGTTATCCAGTGAGTCTCGCGGCAAAAGTGCAATAAGGTTACGAGGCAAAAGACGACGAGGGGCGCGACGAGTCAACTATAGAGATTCAGTTTGGGGAAATAAAATATGTTAGTGAGACTACTAACATTACAAGGTTTTATTATTTTTTACGTCCAAGCAATCGCGGAAGTACATGAGGCTGTAATGCTGCATACGATATTATAAAAGTTTATTGGTAATTACAATAAGTGCCTTTTGTGGTAGGTAATAGGTATATCATAATTTAAATGGCATTGACTCCCAAGTTAAATAATATCACATTTGTAAATCTTGATCTCTTAGCCCTTCTCAACAGATAACATAGCTTTCCTAGCTAGTCGTAGCTTCATACTGACTGACCAATTGTTTTTCAAAAACTACGATTTTGTTGATATTATCTTAATTACCGCTCGCACTTTAAAAATTATTTATTTATTAATTAAAAAGAAATCATTTTAAAATAATTGATTTAGAAATAATTCAAGATTGTGTCACAAGTATTCTTATTCCTTTATCTTATATATCACAGTCCCTTGGGGATAAGGGTGGTCCTCTCCAGAAACTAATTTATTTATAGTTATATTATGCTGAAGATGTCCAAAAATTCTAAAAAAACCCACCATTCTAAAAAAATCACCAGTGAGGGGACGGGTTAGAATACTATTCCCCTCTACCGCTGGGAGAGCATCTCGTAAGAGCCGAGTAACCCAGCACCTACTTGGTGGTAGGGGATCTGTTCCCCGACTGGTTTGCGACCACCAGCATACGAATCCGACCACCATGTGTCATAGACGCATTCCAGTCGAGCCGCATGTGGGCCAGACTTACCCCTTCCCTATCCGATTCCATTAAAGCTGCGGATCCAGTGAACTCTTCTTCACTCCTTCTCCTTACTATCTTCGAGGATGCGATGGTGGCCACTTACCATCAGGTCGACCATATGCTCGTTTGCACCTTATCTACCATAAAAAAAAAATTACATTTGTGTTAATACGCGTAATTTAATAAGATAAAAGATTTGTAGGTATTGATTACTCTGGCTGAAAACGAAAGAGAGGCAATCTTATTTATAATAAAATAATAATAAATAAGAATGAATAATGAAACTTAAAAACTGAAAATGATATAGATATATGTATTTAATTATACAGAAGCTATTCGTTAGCTAATTTTGTTTCGATTTGGATCTACGTGATTAGTATGTAAATCATAGTAAAGTCGACCCGAGGGGTTATCAAATAATATTCAACCCTCAAAATGGTTTCGTACCTTAAAATGAATCCTAGGATCACTTCGTCGTTCGTTCGCCTGTCTGTCAACACCCTTTTTCTCAGATTCACGTGAAGGAATCAAATTGAAATTAATATCAAGTCTTTGGTCTGTTGAAGCTATAAAAATATCAAACTACCAAGTGTTACAATCAATAAGAACGGCCAAAAGGCCGTGAAAAATACTCTGTAGTAATAACAAATAGTTTCGTTATAAGGACATTCAGTTTTGAAGCGACAAATCTCTTCTGGTTACACAAATTTTCAAAGCCCTCTAGCTCGTGGAATGCCCCCTATAGATCATTAGGTTACTAATGTCGAGAGTAAACGCTCCACAATAGTAATTATGATGATATTTATACCCGCACACGAGAATAAATATTTTAAATGGTTTCCCGGTGACCTGGACTCTTGGAATTAAGTGTGATGCCAAGGGCTTATAGCACATGTATAGTATCTTAAAAGTATACATTTAGTGCAAAATTACAGATGTTGTATATTTTATAAGATAGTGTATATTCGCATAAAAATCGTAACGTATTTGGTATGAAATTTGGTTAGAAGCAATATCTTTCAAAAACCACAAAATTTCTTTTAATTATTTTATTGCAAACCGACAAACACATAGGTTTATATGTCAACACGTTTCCGACGGCAACGTTAAGTTTGTCCGTTAAGAAAAATTATACGGAATCACCTCGCCTCAGTTCGTGCACACTTGGCCGAATTTTTTAAAATATATCTTATATAAATTGCTACTTTTTGCAGCTTATGCTAATGCAGCGAGCGCGTCAATTACAAACACGCACAGTGAAAAAGAATTAAGTTCTAACTTTTATAAACCTAGTTATGTTGAAATGGTGAGTCCTTTGTATTTTGTGTTTAATGTTACTTTTATTAGATTTCAGTATTTAAGTCAGACTTTAAAGGACTTACTAACAAAATAACTTTTTTCACCCGTGAGGGCACGGGTGAAAAAAGTTATTTTGAGTAGAGTATAGTGAGTAGAATACTATTTCCCTCTGCCGCTGGGAAAGCATCTCGTAAGAGCCGAGCATCCCAGCACCCCCTTGGTGGTAGGGGACCTTTTCCCCGACTGGCTTGCGATCACCGGCACGCGAATCCGACCGCCAAGTGTCATAGACGCGTTCAGGTTGAGCCGCATGCGGGCCAGACTTACCCCCTCCCTTTCCCATTCCATTAATGCTGCGGATCTGATGGACTCTGAGCTCTTTTTCGGCGTCCGCTGAAACCGCAGCTTTTTTTTTACCTCCCCCTCCCCATCAAGTGGACCATCTCATCGTTTGCACCTTATCTACCATAAAAAAATGTTATGGTATGCAAGTGAATGTAAACATGAATACACATTTATATATAATGACTTGTCAATTATAATTACATATTTTATTTATTTAAACGTAAAATAATACAGGGCAGGGGCATCTATTAAATCAAAAATTATTGTAGGTTCCATTAATAAAAAAAAATATTTCATTATTTTCAGGCTGAAAACCAGAGACCAAGGAGTAAGTGTTTTATTGGTAAAAATCATTATTTAACACATATATTTACAAAAAATATGTTATTTTCATTATTTATATTCATTCTTATAGTCTAAACTCATAAAATTTAACTAAACTATATGCACCTAAAGTTTTTAAATATTACAGCTTCATGTGATTTCAAAGCTTTGTCATTGAATCCTCCGCCTCCATCTCAAATGTCTTCTATGCGTTCACAAATATCTGAACAAGAGGTAAGCAATACATTTTAAATAATTATAAAATGGATATAATTATCTTAATAGATAAAATTGTATACAAGAGGCTTTTTTCTTAAATATTATTTTTTTCCTATTTTATAAATATGTTTGCCAACATAAAGGAGCATGTTTAGAACATACTCGTCTGTCTCATACCTGTCTTATACCGTTTGTCTCATGTCTGTTTTATTAATATTTTTTTTTATTTTTATTAAAATTGCTAGCAACAAACATGGCAGCCTAAATTTCCACTCTGAATTAAATTACCATCGATCTACATTTTAAGTGACTGCTGACGTCTTTACATTTATACTTATATCGTATTTAAGTAATTTAAATTAATTACGTACACAATTATTAACTACAATTTATTTTATAGATTTACAACACCATGTTATCTAAAAACAAGATTGGATCAGCTGATAAGAAACTTAACAATAAAATGTAATTTTTAAAATAAAATGTAAAATAGTTTGATGTGAATTAAGTGCATTAATTCATTTAATACTTCCTTATGTTCATTCTGGTTTATCCACGGGTAGCTTAACTGCACAATTACACTCAAAAGACTACAATAAATACACAATCCAGAAGAAAGCAGAGCAATGCCTTGCTTGCGACCCGGGTGCAGGATTAAAAGACCTCTCTACTACCAGTTCACACTCTCCTACACCGCATAATTATTTAAATATACAGCAAACTATATTTTAATACACAACACTGTAGTCACACGAGTTCCGAGAGCAACTAATTTCATTTCAATCCCCCTCATCAATTCCCGCTATATTGACAGACGTAGGCTTGTGTTGCCAAGTTAATATTCGATAATCGAGATATTGATCAAATTATTCTAATTATATTTAATATCAGTATTTAAATAAAACTGTTAATTAGAAATATAAATTAATAAAAGTTTATTTCATTACCATATAGTATACATATCATTAACATTTATGAGACCTCCCTGTAAGTATTATTTTACTTGTGTTGGGAGATCTCGCTCTTCCAAAAGTCATCACATAAATGGTACATGTAAGACGTACAAGTAATATTAAATAATAAACTATTTCAACTATCTTTGAAATGTGTGTGTGTGTGTATATATAACTGTCAAACTTTATACATTTTTATTTGTAATAACGCCTCTGTCTGTAATTAGAAATATAACAACACTTATACATATACTGTCCATAATTAATTACATTAAATAATGTAAACCCAATTATTTGTTTTAAAGACCTTTTATTTTTGAACTACAATATATAACTTAATATTCATTATTATAATTATTAAATGTGTACGCTCAGCATACAGTTCAAGAATTATATTCATTGTTAAGGATTAAGGGTCAGACTACCTACTCGTAGAGTCGGTTGAATAAATTTTAATTTTATTGTTACATTTAAATTACATTAAATATTTTGGTAATGTTTATAATTTTGTTGTGTAAGTGAAAACATTTGTCGATTACAAACTGCTGTGGTATATTAACGTAGTATCTATATCATTTAAATATTGAAGCCGTATTATCACGAGCAGAAAAAATAATTATAATACTTTTTGCGTTCTTCGAAAACTCGTTTGTTTCAAATTCTTAATAATTTGTAAGAAAACAACATAAGATTAGCCCTCAATTTCACCACAATTGATTCTGTACCTTAATTACATATCACTTATTTAAAAAAAAATTAAAAGCGTCCGTAGCTCAGTGGTTGAAGCGTTGGATACTCGATCGATTTTTTTCACATTCACAAGCATCTTAGCTTACTTGGAGGGGTTAAGGAATACTAGTAGTATGTGATCTAGTATTCTTTTTTTTTAAAGTAGTAGGTAGGTATATTAGTCCCGCTAAGTCGACAGTCATATTTACGTTTACGTGGTAGAGTATCCTGATTCCATTATACTTTATATTGTACATACATAAAAGATATCCCAAGCCATTAAACTAAAAATTAGTACAGAAATAAAAAACATTCATAGTTGTAAACAGATACATGAATTGGCACTACACGCCCATAATTTTGGGGCACTTTTCGTGAACAATAATTGGAGAGTGATTATACATAAGTTGGAATAAACGATAAATATAGCATCAATATTTTATGACTACGAGCTGCCGTAGAAAAACAAAATTACAAGTATTATCCATACAAATAAATAAAATTGGAGTGTCTGTTTGTAATATTAAAATAATAGCTTTTTACTAAGAGCATATGGATGTATACACGGTACATATACCAAAACAATTTTTTTTACAATTTTTGTCTACCCATCTGTCTGTCTGTGTGTTTGTCCCAGCTAATCTCTGAATAAAAAAATCTCTGATATGGCTGGACCGATTTTGACGTGACTCACTGACAGATAGCTGATGTAACACGGAGTAACTTAGGCTATTTATTTATTTATTTATAACTTTATTGTACACCACATAAAAAAAATAAAAAATAACACAGTAAAATAAAAACCAAATATAAAGTGAAGTACAACGGGCGGTCTTATGACTAGTTAGCCATCTCTTCCAGACAACCCTGTCTTGGGAGGAGCGGAGGTTGAAATAACGAAGGTGGTGTAGCTTCAATATACTAATATATTACAACCGAATACATACACACCTACACAATAATATTATATAATATGAATACATACAATTATAATAAACTAATAAATATTCTAAGGTTACAATAAACTACATAAACAATACATAAATATAATAAATAAATATAATGAATAATGTCATCTAATTATTTAGATAGTGATCTTTCACTGAATTCTTAAAATTGTTAAGTGACTCTAATTCTCTAATATTGAGTGGTAAATCGTTCCATAAGCTAATGGCTTGCACTGTGAAGGATTTTTTATAAATGTTTGTAGAGAATTCAGGCACAAGGAGCTTAAGTTTGCGTGTAGATCTCAACCCAGAAGGATTTTCTACAAATTTAAATCTTTCCTTTAAGTATGAGGGTGCGTTTGGGCTAAATAATACACAGTACAACAGACTGAGAATATGTAGATTCCGGCGTGAACGAATGGGGAGCCACTTGAGCTTTGAGCGAAATTCTGACACATGGTCATATTTGCGTAGGCAGAATATGAACCGAATAGCGAGATTTTGAAGACGCTCAAGCTTATTAAGTTGGTCCTCGGTTAAATCGGAATAGCTTGCATCTGCATAATCGAGAATAGGTAAAAGGAGAGAGTTTGCTAGCATAACTTTGGTAGGAATAGGCAGAACAGATCGAAAACGTCGTAACGAGCTCAATGCCGCAAATGTCTTTTGACTCACATGCTTTATTTGCAACGGCCATGAGAGTGTTTGGTCTAAATACACACCTAAATCTTTGACTGTGTTACAGAAAGAATCTATTACCGTTATATATAATGGGCGGTAAAATTGAATAATCTACCCTCATAATCTTCCCCGGGCTGCCCATAACAATGACCTGCGATTTATCAGGATTAATGGCAAGACCGTATTGCTTGCTCCAATAAGATATTGCAACAAGATCATTGTTAATAGCATTCATTGCCATGGGGAGAGTTTCAAGGACTGAATGGCGATAGATTTGGATATCATCTGCATACATATGATAGGGAGAAGAAATACACTGAGAGATCGAATTAATGAAGATTGCAAATAATAATAAAGGCAAATAATAATATTTAACATATTCTCTACGACTCATAGGAGAGCAGCAACATGCGAACGAAGTCAATGAAACATTTTTTTAAAAAGCGTTACGTCACTGTATATGATGTCACGTTTCATTGAACTAATTGGTTAGATTTTAATTGTTTTTACTTTCCGCTCAATTTTTGCATTTTTTTATAATTATTATCACAGTTCAAATAAAAATTAAGCATATATATGAATAAGCTACACAGTTACGTGAAAAATAAAATAAAAAACATGCACTAGCAGCAACATGAGCTCTGGTGCGGAATGTACCCCTTCCCCCACTGTTCGACCTCGCAATCTAAGAAATAAAAACTAGTTATATAACCGAAGTACACTAATAAATTTTCACTTTCACAATCACTCGTCAAAATAGAGCTTTACAGAAATATTCTTAAAATAAATAAATGTTGCATGCAGTGTTCATCTTTCCTGACCTCGTGTTGAGTTCCGGGTACAGTTCTAGCTGAGGATAAATATTTATTTCAGCTATAAGTATACCTGTCGTAGTATTTGCGTAATTTGTTTATTACGCTCTACCTACGTACCTATTAGGATTCTTTTATTTTAGTTTTGACGTCAATCAAAAACCGGTTAAATGTTAAGAAAAACTGATAGTTACTCACTACGTAGGAATACTATTTTTTGTTTCTCACCATGATTCCGATGATTAGCTATAGCTTAAGAAATCATGACGTATGAATTACCTACCCCACCACTCCTTATACTGGACATGTATTATAAAATGGTCATCTTAATTCATCAAATTCTCATCGCAATCGAATAGAACCGAAAATTATTTGCTTTACTTTGGAATATTTTTGGAATTTTCAAAATTGTTCAAGTAAAGGTCAGGATAAATTCATCTCTTAAAAGCTTACTTGTTAATCTCTCGTGTCTAGGCTATACAGCACAACGGAAAAATCTACATAAGAATGATTTTTGTCTCCTGAAACTAAAAATAAAGTTTAAAATGACCAAAGACAGCCACAGATCACAACCAACTATAGATGCCGCATTCGGGAAGAAAAAGCTCCTACATACATAATATGTGATTTGTCACATATAGGAGACGGCGCGTTCGGAAATACAAACTCACTATCGACCTGTGTGGATGCGCCTTCATTAGATAATTCTGTTTTTAAAGAAAAAAAATTAATAATTAGTCTAGTCTAGCAGAGTTCAAGTTATAATAGATATCAATAGTAAACTATAAGAGGCGAACTGTAGATCACATAATTTTATATTTACATCTTTTTCCCTCAAAAATGTATCGATTATTATTAAATGAATAGTGTTGTGCAATAATATACATTTAAAAATTATCTTTATAACATATACCATAACTCCTAAACTATAAAAGTAAATAATATTACGCTTTTCAGCGTAATATTATTTACTGAAATGACATTTCGTTGCTACTGATTTGATTTTAAAAATTCTTTCATTGATAGAAAAGTACACTATTCCTGAGTGACATAGGACACTGCATCAGTGTTGCCATATTTTATTTATTTGTAGAATATGGCCATTTTGGTGTTACTGATCTAATTATAAAAAAATTTCACTAAGAGAAGTCTAGTAAAGTATTCCCGTGTCTCTTCCTCTTTTATACTTTCATTTTCTCTCTTTCATTTTACAAGATTCTATTTAGTTGTCATCAAATCTTGCAAATTAAATTTGATCCGATTACCGATTGAGCTGAATTTTTGCATACATGTGTAAATGCTGCGGTTTCAGCGGACCCTGAGCAAGAGCCCAGAGTCCACTAGATCCGCAGCATCAATGGGCTGGGAGGGAGTCTATGACATTTGACGGTCGGATTCCCATTATGGTGGTCGCAGTCAGTCAGTAGCCAGTCAGGGAACCGATTCCCTGGTGACCCAAGAGGGTGCTGGGTTACTTGGCTCTTATGAGATGTTCTCCCAGCGGCAGAGGGGAAATGTATCCTAACCCGTCCCCTCACGGATAAATGTGCTCGTTTGATTCGTCTTGATGAGCACTTTAGTGCAAGATGGTAAGCAGTAATTACACGACTAATTGATATGTAAAGTTATTAAACTATATCCTAATATATGTATTATAAACGCGAAAGTTTGTAAGAATGTATGGATGTATAATAAATAGAACAATAAAATTTAAAAATAATAATTTAAAAACCTTACACCTTATATTAAATCTTTGCGTTTTATCACATTCCCAATTCAAGTTCATTAATGTTCCATTCACAGTTACAGTGACAATTTTGTGACATCAATTATAATATTGCTTCAAATACCCGAAGCGAAGCGAGGACAGCCCGCTACTTAAGTACGATACTTAAGTATGATATAACTAAAACGTTGTTTTGCCATATAAATTTGGGGTGGGCCACCCTTATTTATCACTTAGGGGGATGAAAAATAGATAGTAGCTGATTCTCAGACCTACTGAATATGCATATAAACTTTCATAAAGAATTATTTATATAAGAAGATTAAAATACAAATTTTGATAAAATTTTCGGTATTGTGTCGAACAACTAATATTCTGTCTTCAGGCTAGAAACGTTAGGTAAGTATTATAAACGGTTTTTTAAATTTAAATAAAAGTTATGTAATTATTATAACTAGTGAAGAAAAACAACTTTATCAAGACGAATTAAAATTAGTTAAATCATTTAACCCTCTACTTGATACTTAAAAATGAGATGTATTTATTCACTTTACCTACTATTTTTTAAGAATAAGCGAATAAAGATTTTACATGTACGCTGTAAATGCTAATTAATTTACACGAGGAAGCAAATTTGTCAAAAAAAATAATTATCCAAAACGGACTTTCATTTTTTGTTACTTTTCTACATTTAATTACAAATTTTAATTATAATAATATAAGCTGTACCTCTGAAGATTTAATTTCTTCTTAATTCCAACTATTATGAAATGTTGATACTCCTCCCTCATCCAAGTTAATAGTCTCGTCGACAAGTTGAAAATGGTCTAAAATACTGCTCTTGTAATTATGTGTATCTATAATCTTATATGCTCATCAGGTCCGGAATGACGCTTTAAAAATGTGCTAAAAGCGTGTATTAGCACATAAAAATTACAAAACTTGTAAACAACTAGAGGCCTGCCCTCGCTTCGCTCCGGGTATTTAAAACAATATTATAATTGATGTCCTTAAATTGTCACTCTGTAATTGTGTAGTTTTTCATTATTTGAAAAAAGAGAGGGAGTAAGAAAAAGTAATACAAAGAAAAATAATAGAAATAAATATAAAAAAAAAACGACAGGTGCTAAGAGAGGGAAGACAGAGAAAAAATAAAATAGAGAAAGAGCGAGAGAGATAATCGAAAGAAAGAAAGTGAAAAGAGACATACTGAACAAATAAAAATAAGAATTAAAGAGAGAAAAAAGAGAGAGCATGAGAGACAATGATAGTATTATAAGAGGAAGAGAGACGGAAATACTATAGACTTCTCTCAGTGAAAGAATTTTAAAAATCGGATGAGTAACAACAGACTGACCATATTCTATTAATTAAAAAATGTATATGGCAACACTAAATCACCTTTGTCTCTCACGAATAGTGGTTTTCTATCAGTGAAAGAATTTTAAAAATCGGATTAGTAACAACAAATTGACCATATTCTATTAATTAAAAAATGTATATGGCAACACTAAATCACCTTAGTCTCTCACGAATAGTGTAGTTTTCTATCAGTGAAAGAATTGGAAAAATCGAATTAGTAACAACAAAATGACCATATTCTATTAATTAAAAAATGTATATGGCGACACTAAATCACCTTGTCTCTCACGAATAGTGTAGTTTTCTATCAGTGAAAGAATTTTAAAAATCGGATTAGTAACAACAAATTGACCATATTCTATTAATTAAAAAATGTATATGGCAACACTAAATCACCTTAGTCTCTCACGAATAGTGTAGTTTTCTATCAGTGAAAGAATTGGAAAAATCGAATTAGTAACAACAAAATGACCATACTCTATTAATTAAAAAATGTATATGGCGACACTAAATCACCTTGTCTCTCACGAATAGTGTAGTTTTCTATCAGTGAAAGAATTTTAAAAATCGGATTAGTAACAACAAAATGACCATATTCTATTAATTAAAAAAATGTATATGGCAACACTTTAAAGCGGGTTTGAAGCGTCAGTAGCTCAGTGGTTCGGGCGTTGGATTCACGATCAACAAGTCGTGGGTTCAAATCCCGGACATTGGACTACTGACGTGGCCCACTCCTGACACAAGCTATTTATTAGATTAGTAGGAGGGGTAAAGGGAATACTAGTAGTATGTGATCCATACTGCTAGTAATCTTTTAAAAAAAAATACACTAAATCACCTTTGTCTCTCACGAATAGTGTAGTTTTCTATCAGTGAAAAAATTTTAAAAATCGGATTAGTAACAACAAAATGACCATATTCTATTCATTAAAAAATGTATATGGCAACACTAAATCACCTTTGTCTCTCACGAATAGTGTAGTTTTCTATCAGTGAAAGAATTGGAAAAATCGAATTAGTAACAACAAAATGACCATACTCTATTAATTAAAAAATGTATATGGCGACACTAAATCACCTTGTCTCTCACGAATAGTGTAGTTTTCTATCAGTGAAAGAATTTTAAAAATCGGATTAGTAACAACAAATTGACCATATTCTATTAATTAAAAAATGTATATGGCAACACTAAATCACCTTTGTCTCACACGAATAGTGTAGTTTTCTCTCAGTGAAAGAATTTTAAAAATCGGATTAGTAACAACAAAATGACCATATTCTATTAATTAAAAAATGTATATGGCAACACTAAATCACCTTTGTCTCTCACGAATAGTGTAGTTTTCTCTCAGTGAAAGAATTTTAAAAATCGGATTAGTAACAACAAAATGACCATATTCTATTAATTAAAAAATGTATATTGCAACACTAAATCACCTTTGTCTCTCACGAATAGTGTAGTTTTCTCTCAGTGAAAGAATTTTAAAAATCAGATTAGTAACAACAAAATGACCATATTCTATTAATTAAAAAATGTATATGGCAACACTAAATCACCTTTGTCTCTCACGAATAGTGTAGTTTTCTCTCAGTGAAAGAATTTTAAAAATCGGATTAGTAACAACAAAATGACCATATTCTATCAATTAAAAAATGTATATGACAACACTAAATCACTTTTGTCACACACTAATAGTGTAGTTTTCGCTCAGTGAAAGAATTTTAAAAATCGGATTAGTAATAACAAAATGACCATACTCTATTAATTAAAAAAAGTATATGGCGACACTAAATCACCTTTGTCTCTCACGAATAGTGTAGTTTTCTATCAGTGAAAGAATTTTAAAAATCGGATTAGTAACAACAGAATGGCCATATTCTATTAATTAAAAAATGTATATGGCAACACTAAATCACTTTTGTCACGCACGAATAGTGTAGTTTTCTATCAGTGAAAAAAAATTTTTTAAATCGGATTTATAGTACCTGAGAAACTCTTCAATTTACAAAATGACCACCTTATGGCACTTAAATGGCCATATCTTTTTAATTAGAGCATTTATGGCAACACCACATAGCCTATGTTACCCGTAAAGGATGTAGCTTTCTATCGGTGAATGAATTTTTAAAATCGGTTCAGTACTTTTAGATTCATTCGCAACAAACAAACATACAAACAATCATTCTTTCCTCTTTATATAATAGTATAAATATAGAAGTATAGATTAAAGATGAAAAAAAGGCATTTCGTTTTTCGCCAATATTTCATAGACTAATTTAAGAAATTTCAAAAAATATTTTAAATTGAGGAAATTTTCAATAAAAAACTCTCTACTTGCGAAACTCTATCTCCATTATTTATAATTTTAATTTAACGCTGAAAATGGGTCTCTGTGCGATATATTTGGGTTGCGCGCGCGGCGTGAAAAGCGAGTATTTTAAATGTTGGAAAAAATTATAGTGTTGTGTGTAGTGTGAATACTTTATTTTATTTTGAAACGATTGTTAACTAACAAAATTTACTCGATGTTTAGTCTTCATTGTAAATGAAAAAGATTTTTTTAAATTATTTTCGTAAAATTATTTTTTAATTCCTTATGGCTCCACGAGGAAAATAATAAAATTTGTAAATGATCACGCTATAAAAGTTAAAAAAGAATTCATACTTTGTTAATAGTAATTTTTGTAATAGTATTTGTACAATATTCCTTGGATTTTTCATGTGCTAAATACACACATTTTTCTAAGCGTCATTTCGGATCCAATGATCTATTACACATAATTTTAAGAGCAGTAGGTATCACTATTTTAGACCATTTTCAACTTGTCGACTATTATACTATCAGACAAATAGACTGACTCGAAGTAAGTCGGATCACTAATCGCTATAATTCTGCATTCCTCCTATTTTTCCCTTATCAGTCAGTATCATTAATACTTTATTACTTTCACATTGATGTAGTGTAATGAATAGTATTTAATACTAACAAAGTTACAAAGAATTGGGAAGAACTAAGAAAAAGAAATTAAAAGAAAATGTTACCAATTAACGACTAGTTAAGTTTGCGCAGTTATGCATGCGCGTGTGTGCCTCTTTAGAAAACGAAGTGACGAACATTTAACAAATAAGTGACAATGGACTTCCAACGGGATGTTATATCTCTCTCTTTTCCCATAATAGGACCTCGATCTTTTATCCTTTTCTCTTATGCTTTGTGAAACGATGTGTGTAAACAAACAGGTGTTTGAAGTTTCAACAGGTTCCGAAAGTTTAGGATCCCCTACAGAATTGTATTTACCGTGTAACTTCGATTCTATTTTGAGTGATATTGTCTTTCCTTTGACCTATTTATATTACTATTATAAGTATTCTATAGTTGATACTTGTTACTTATCCGTGGGCGTAAGGTAAAACTGTTGATAAAATATTGATGTATTGAAATATCGATATAATATCGACCATACATCGGTAGTTTGATATTGAAATGAAGGTATCAATGGTTGATATATTTTTAAGTGATTTTTTTTCTTCTTTTCAAACTACAAAATCATGGAAAATTTAATGTACTACCTATATAATTTACACTATATTATATTTTTCTTGAAATACATAGTTGTTATTTGTCTACAAAACTATACGGTGTAATAGCTTTTCCTTGTCTATTATGGAATTAAAACAGCGAAAAAATATATTTGCACCTCATAAGAGTTATTAGTATTCTGTATTTGGAACTTTCAACGTTTAATAAATATATTGGACTTGCTTTTACCCGCAACTTCGTTTGCGATATTAGGGTAGTTACATTAGCCTACAGGAGATCGTCTGTAGACATCTATACTATTATATAAAGAGGGAAGATTTGATTGTTTGTATGTTTGTTTGTTTGTTTGTTGCGAATAGGCTCGAAAAGTACGGAACCGATTTTGAAAATTCTTTCACGAATACAAAGCTACATCATTTCCGGGTAACAATGTGGTGTTGCCATAAATATTGTAATTAAAATGATATGGCCATTTAAGTGCCGTAACCTGGTCATTTTGTAAATTGAAGGATTTCTCAGGAACTACTAATCCGATTTTAATTTTTTTTTCACTGATAGTAAACTACACTTTTCGTGAGTGACAAATGTGATTTAGTGTTGCCATACACATTTTTTAATTAATAGAACATGGCCGTTTTTTTGCTATTAATCTGATTTTAAAAATTCTTTCACTGAGAGGAGTCTATAGTATTTCTGTCTCTCTTCCTCTTATATACTATCATTCTCTCTCATCATCTCTCTTTAATATTTATCTTCATCTCTGTTCAGAATGGTCAGTCTCCGTTCGGTTTCTTTCTTTCGGTAATATCTCTCTCTCTCCTTTATTTATCCAATTTTATTTTTACTCTCTCCTCTCACTTATATTATCTGTCGCTTTTCTTTTCTTTTTCTTTCTATCATTTTTCTTTTCATAACTTTTTCTCACTCTCTCTCTCTTATTGCAAATATGTATATAAATGAAAAACTACAAAATTACAAAAAGAGAAATTGAGGACATCAATTATAATATTGCTTTAAAAACCCGGAGCGAGGCGAGGGCAGACCGCTCGTATTTAATAATTTCATGATGTAGTCATACTAACTTTGCAAAAAAGGGGGGCTTTTAGCCCTTTAAGGGATTATTTTCGAAAAAATATTTTACCCATGTTTCAAATATTCATACTGAATTTCATTAGGATAACTTTAAAAACGGCAAAGTTTTATACTAACTTTGCACTCCCGTTTTACCCCCCTAAAGGGATTATTTTCGAAAAAATATTTCACCCCTATTTCATGACTTCAAATAAAGATCATTCATATTAAATTTTTTTTAGAATAACTTCAAAAACGGCAGATATTCATATTAACTTTGCACCCCCGTTTTACCCCCTTAAGGGATTACTTTCAAAAAAGTTTTTTTACCCCTGTTTAATGACTTCCAATAAAAAAACTTCATACTGAATTTCATTAGGATAACTTCAAAAACGGCAAAGTTTTATACTAACTTTGCACCCCCGTTTTACCCCCTTAAGAGATTACTTTAAAAAAAATTTTTACCCCTGTTTCATGACTTCCAATAAAAAACCTTCATACTGAATTTCATTAGGATAACTACAAAAACGCCAAAGTTTTATACTAACTTTGCACTCCCGTTTGACCCCCTTAAGGGATTATTTTCGAAAAAATATTTTACCCCAGTTTCATGACTTGTAATGAAGAACCTTCATCCTGACTTTCATTTGAATAACTTCAAAAACGGAAAAGTTTCATACTAACTTTGCACCCCCGTTTTACCCCCTTAGGGGGTGAATTTTCAAAAATTCTTTCTTAGTGCTCCCCTAAGTTATAAAAGGAACCTCTGTACAAAATTTCAAGTTTCTAACCCTTATAGATTAGGTCCCTGCGTTGATATGTCAGTCAGTCAGTCAGTCAGCTTCTCCTTTTATATATATAGATTACAAATTATGTGAAATCATTTTTGAACTACAATTTTTTTTTAATTAAGCCGATATATCGAAATATCGATATTTTTTTGATATATCAAACTCCGATATTGATAAACTTATATACATACCTATGTAAAATATCAGTACATATATCGAAAATCCGATATTTAAATAAATATCAAAAGGCCTAGCGTATGGTCTGCGTTCTAAAAAACCCGATTTTTTTTACTAACAATCATAGAACCGTTTTCTTTGTGAAATATCTTAAAACGTAGGTATGAGGGTACGTTTCATAGCTTTTAAGATACATACATTTAAAATTTCGGATTGGTTTTATATTTAGTTTTTAGAAAGAATATTTTGTATTAGTAGACCCGCCCCAGCCTTGCAAGGGGAACAGTGACCACTTATAATCCTTAGATTTATCAAAAAACAACTTATTTTCAACATATTATATGTTATTACTTCTATTATAATAGATCATTATTATCCCGCAGGAACTCTGATTTTTTCCGGGATGAAAAGTCTTCTATGTGTTAATCCGGTTTATGAAATCTGTAAGCCAAAATTCATTCAAATCCGTTCAGCCGTTTTTATGTGATTGAGTCACAAACTTTCACATATATAATATTAGCAAGAAGTAAGATTCATCATAATCAGACACCCGTAAATTAAATATATAATTGGATGTCTGTACTCACATTCCTACATAACCTATATTGTTTAATGTCATGATTGCTTACGTTACACATTAATCTGTGGCCACATGCGATAATACTCGTTATTTTGTAGGTAATAAGGCATACAATACAAACAATGGACCGATAGGCAACAAATGGGTCACCGGGAACGTATTGTGGGCGTCCATCTTGGATTTACAGTTTCATTGACCAATCAGAGATAAGAACAAGCAGGGCGGCGCGAACGCATGGATTTATGTCAGATTTAGTAAACTATTTCATTATTTGATTAGATGTAAGTCAACTAAATATATTAACCTTTTTTTCTTATTAACTGATAATTTAGGATAGGGATTCCTAAACTAATTAGGGCATTAGACTCCTTATCCAAGAAGAACTAATATCTCATCAAAATTTAACAAATAAAAAAGGCATAAAATTAAGTAAATATCAAGCGTACCTAATAAATATTAATACAAATTACCAAAAAATAAATATTTTTTATAAAAAAAACCGGAAAGTAAAGATATAATAAATAAAAAATTGAGATTGCACAACTTATACTGTATCTTGAAAGTTTCAAAAAGGGACTTGTGTTCAATTAATACGGATCGATTTTTAGGCCTCGTCGCCCCCATAACAGTTTTCATTTGTCTTACCTCTTGGGAAACTATGAGAATGGTATAATAAACGTCACACAACGTACCTATTCAATAATGTGACAAAAAATAAGATTTACCTACTGAAGATTATTTTTTTTTTCATTTTGTTTTTGTTTCGACCTTCTATTACATACAACATTATGATACTCAAACAAAAATATAAAAACCAAAAATAATACACAACATATCAACTAATCTATCTGAAACGTAATCAAGCTGGGTTCGTATTACTCGATCTTATTTTCCGCGATAAAAAATATACTTCCTTAATATAAATTTTAGTTTTCAGATAAAAATAAGACTACCCACGTTATAGCGTTGATAAAACAATGACAAAATCAAATACCACTCTCCCTGCATAACCTTAACAAGGCCGCCTAACTACAAACGCAATGTATTAACACAACCACAACAAAATCGACTGTCTAGATAACATAAAAACCTTCATAAACAAAATAATTTGACAGTACTGCGATGGAATTATTAACCGTGATATTTTTTATTCATTGCTCAATTCATACAAAAATTTTAACCTAAATTGGCTAAAATACAGGTAATGGTTAGGGTACAAAGCGTAAAACCGGCTTGACGTTCAGCTATCTCATCAATGATAATGCGGTTTGGCAACGTCGCTTCGCTCACCTGGCGCTTACCTGCGCAGTGTCAACGAGGGGCAAGCGTGAAGCGCGGCAGGCAGTCGATCTACTGATCCGACCGGCACGTACGTGTCGTCAGCCCGTTTTATATAAATATTTACAAATACAACTAAACTGTAAACTACTAGTGACGTACATGTATATTCTACACAATCAAACGGGACAGTGTGATCTTTAGGGCATTTCAGAGAATTTTTCTACTGAATGTGATGTCCAGATTTTCACTTACGGAAACCGCTTACGTAGACGTATAGCGGTAAAACGCCGCCCGCGCCACGTTAACTGACGGTTTATAGGGACTTGAACCACCGTTAGTGTTGCTTTAAGTTAACTTGGTGTTAAGAAGTGCAGTGGAAGTACATGGCGCGATGATTAGCGGAGGTTGGGTATGCGCGTTGCATGTCCGGACAGCGGGGCTCGGGGGCTCCGCGCTTGGATCCGACGAGGAAGAGATTGTGTACCTCGCCTATGTGCTCATCGATGTGCTCACAAACCAGGTAAGTTAAAACTGAGCTATAATTACTATTCCTTGAAAAAGGTTGCTTTTATTGTATTGTTGTATAATAATGTTCATAAAATCATAACCATTCTACATCATTTTCGCAGTTCCAAAAAAAAATGATAAAACTAACATATCTTTTTTTTATCTTGCCGTTTATCTGTGATGAAAACAATCTAGTGAGTACATATGGAAGCACTAACAAAACAAAATAGGAGTTTCTAAATTTCTAAAGCGATTCAGACAGTGATTTGCATAATATTATGTGTAAAATCTTGATTATCTATATCCACGGTAGTGTTTGTCCATTAAGTTCAAAATAGGAAACGTTTCCACAGCCAATTTTTATATTTAAATTAACCATTTTGAGCAATTACCTACCTAAAATATAATTTAGTCATACATATTTGCATCACTGCTTAAGTACCGATAATCTTCACTGAGCGTTTTGAGATTTAATTAATTTTATGGTCCTATTCTTCTAGTCTTTAACACTATTTTGTTTTTATTTAGTTTCATTTACGATGTCTATTTGTAATTAAATTCAAGTTTTAAAGTTTAACTAATTTTGCGAGCATTTAAATTGAATGACGACGCAATATTTTTATGACAAGAAGTTGATTCGAAGATAAAGCTGAAAGGTCATGGGAAGTCTGTAATCAAACGACACAACCCCATTGAGTTTGTGCTCGTTAACTTGTCAAGTAGGTATTTTGGCCGTAGATAATTTACTTCTACCTCAAACTCATTCAGAAAATAGTTAATTTCAAATTCAACGCGGGAGAATCGGTCAGAGTTTTTTGGTTTGTTCTTCGACATTAATTACTGCAACTAAACTAATCAGAATTATATATTATACTAGCCGACCCGTGCGACTATTCACGTGTAGAATTCCGCCTCTATTGTCTCAATATTTTTAGAGCTAGAAGCTTGAAACTTTTTATGCAGTTGATTCGATATCAATAAATATGACATTCAAATTTTGTAAAAGCTTTACCTTCAAGCAGCATTGGCATGATTAAAACAAGTTTTTTAATTTAATTTTTGTAAATATTTAATTTACTATGGCGAATTTGAAAATACCTAGACAAGAAAAGTATTAACATTCTATTTGATTTGAAATTAATATCTTAAATTAAAAAAAAAACAAAAAACACTTGTTTAATACAATTTCAACTCTTATGTTTAATGAAATTAAATAAAAACTGTTTTTTTTTTCAACCCAAGGCTGTAAAATAACAATAGAGAAAAAGTTTTCCAAAAGGGTACGCTTTACTATAAAAATATATAATATTATGTGTAATTGAAGGAACGCTCGGGTTGCGTAATCGTACTTAAGTACTTTATTTTTCTTACACAAGTGCAACTTAACTAATATAAATATTGCATGAAATAAAGTACCTAGTTGCTACAAGATTTAATAATTATAGTTTTACAGTATTGGATATTTTTGTACTACAATCTACTTAACGTTTAGTGTTAGTTGGAAAAACACAGTTTTCATTTTTAACGTCATAATTATGTTTCAAGAAATCACAGACTATGAAGATAATGGTGTTGAACTTTAATTTATGTTTTCGTACACCTTTTTGTGAATAAAGTTTTGTTACAAAAACTTGTTATTTACTTATATTTATTACTAGCCGACCCGCGCGACTTCGTTAACGTGTTGCTCGGCTCCTATGGATCGTAGCGAGATGTTGAATAGCCTAAGTTACTCCTTGTTACATCAGCTATCTGCTAGTGGTAATCGGACCAGCCATTTCAGAGATTAGCCGGAACAAACAGACGCACAGACAAAAATTGTAAAAAATGTTGTTTTGGTATATGTACCGTGTACCATATGCCTAGTAAAAAGCGGTTATTTTAATATTACAAACAGACAGTCCAATTTTATTCATTTGTATGGTTTATTATAATGTAAGGTCTAAAACGTATTTGACCCAATGTTGTAGTCAACTTGTGGAGTCATGAAATTCTCCTGCTCAACTTGAGATAACTTAATAAATAACAACAATGGTCGAGGATTTTTGTGAATAATTTATTATATGTTGAGAATTAAATATCAGATTCGAGTAATTTTATTTTGTTTTTAGTTTCTCTATCGGACGGAAATGTGGTTTTCTGTTTATGTTTTAATTTATTAGTTCGTAAATTAATAAATACTTTATGATAATGATGTAACAATTTTATTTGCTACCTATTTTATAATTTTCCATCGATATTCGATAGACAATTTTAAAAACAAAATAGTAAATAAGTTACAGTGTTTTAGCATTAAAAATATTAAAATAAAATTTTGGTTGAAGTTGTCTATGTAATTCGCTATTTTGTTGTATTTTGCAAGAATTAATATTTCACGCGTTTTGTTGTTTTCGCATATGGTGCTTTTTTAAATAAAAACTATCTTAATAGAATGTATAACAGGTTAACCTACTTGTAAGCTCTATTAGCTATCTCTTAGGTTTTATTTCTGTTTAGTACGATTTGATAATTGATAATGTTCTCGTTTTGCCCTTAAAACACCGATCACCACCACTTTAATACTTAAAAATGTTTTCATTAAATCTCAGTATTCTTCTTCTTCTAATAAATTTCTTGTTTTTTAATCACCAATTAAGAAAGAAGTTTTCAAGTAGTAAATAACTGAAATACATTTAATTTATTACCCCGTATTTTTATTTAAAACGTAATAAGGAATATAAATAACTTTATAAGTGGAAGCAGTAGATTTTTCGTTCTCATTAAAAAATATATTGATAAATGAATTTTAAATAATTTGCTCTATAAACAAAAATGCATTAGATATCTATGGTGCGAATTTTGGTGTAATTCAAAAGATACAAGTTAGCAAGTAAAATGCTTAAAATAGTTAATAAATATTATCCAAAAATGACACGGTATTCCAAAAAAACTACAATACAAGCTATAAATTCAAAAATGCAGTTTTATATACGAGTATTGGAAAATTATGATATAATAACGTTACGTGCAGATGCCGCAATGATTGGTGTGTGACTAATTGATTGTGGGGCAATTACCTTATTTTTGCTTTGCTATTTATGGGTTTAAAAGCATCCCGGTATCTATACAAATATATTGATGATAAAATGATTAGAGATGTCGGAGAATAGTAAACAATTATATATTAACGAATAATCGAATATCGTCATCCCCATCTATGGCGCTGGGGTAGGGTAGTAGTGATTTCCGTCATTTTGACAGTTTCGACTCTTTATATACCCTCGACAGTCGGACTACAGTCTTACGCGAGATCTCTCAAAAATTGGATATCTGGGTAGTGCTAGTGAAAGTGTTAAGTGCAGTGTTGTGTTAGTGCTGGGAGTGCTGTCCGATTAAGGTCACGTGAGTACCATAAAATGTAGTGGCCACGTCTTGTGTTTGGTTAGGTTTATGTGAGTTTAACCTCTTGTAATTGTAAGAGATCATATTTGATATTTATCGGATCAGTAGCAGTATCTACGTTGCGTTTACGCAATGGTCCATTCAATATCATCACCCCCTTGTAGTATTCTTCAATATTTCCCCTCTTCCACCTCCTTCTTATCATTAAAATAAGAAGGAGGTGGAAAAATAAGAAGAAGAAAAATAAAATAAGAAGGAGGGATAATAAATCCGAGAAGTATATGTATGTAAAATATTACTTGTATAATATACATCCCGTATAAACTGCCAAGTCAAGGTTAGAAGGGTTATAAGGAAACAATAGAGTAAATAAGATTTCTCAAGATTCCTCAGATGTTCTCTAATTACTGAATCAATAAGGAATTAAGTTGAAGTAAATTTTAAATGTCTTGTGAAAATTTGTTTAATTGTGTATTGTATTTTGATCTAATGTGGCTTTGTTGTGCATGTTTCTAGATAATTTATTTTAAATGTATTCATTTAATTTAATTTGTAAAACGAGGAAAGAAAGAATTAGGACATAATTTACAGCTATTGTTTTAGGTTACACGATAGCTTTTTAAGTTTATCTCTTTCTTAAAAAAATGCTATTTAACAAAAATGATTTTTTTATACCGCTCATATAGGTAATAACCCTAACTCCTAAATTTTTGAGCTTCTTGCATTTTGATGTTAACCTATTGGCATTTCTATATGGAATTGATATGCGTGTTACATAAAATAAACTTTCATATGTATAAATTGTAACCTAGTTCATAGCAAACAATAGCTAATAAATAATTTTAATATTAAAAATGGCTAGCTTGATATATTCTAAAAATATACAAAGTAAATAGACATTGCAGCAAAATGAGATAGATCACGCTTAACACTGATAACACTGTTTATTTATACGGTATGCAAACCGTCATATACAAATAACTTGTTTGTTTCTATCGTACGTTTATCCTAAAACTTCGAAAATATATCCGAATGTACCGGATATCCGAAAGGCTATCCGTAACTGTAACCGAATGTGTAAAAATAGTATCGAATCGAAATCAGCATAATATTATTCACATATCCATATGTAGATACGAAATATCATTTCCATAACGTCATACATGATACATAAAAAACGTAATTTAAATGTTATACAAACGCATAAAATTGACAATCACATCTGTTGGTGACACATTGAAGTATTTTTTTTAAATTTTCAAACTTTTATTATTAAGTAATATACTTAATATTGGAGAAAAAATGAAGTAAAAAATATTATTTTTGTTGCGCTTCATATCAAATAGCTACGCAACATTATAAAGAACGTGTTTGGGAGGCAAATAATTTTATTATGCTTATAAAGTTTTTATTAAATATTCTTGTCGTCACTTCAAAAGTAAATAAATTTTATTATTAAATATTTATAATATATTTCTGAAACATCATTTTTTAACATGTGTTATATATAAATACGATATGTTTTATATCATGCTTATAAATTTCACTTTATTTCCTTCAATATAATACATATTATGTAGTATGGTAATCATGATTTTTTCTCTATACCTTTTAAGAATATCATTTATCAGATATAATGTAAGTACGATTATTTATTTTAAGAATTCTAATAAAGATTAATCGTTCCTTGTGCACCTTATATTTTTTTATTACCTTAAATAAAAAGGTCTATTATGTACTTGAAAATAGTTTGGAAAAACGATATTATTATCCGAAGTAACCCTGAGCAAGTTCAGATTCCACTGGAATCACAGCGTTATTGGGATGGGAGGGGGAAGTCTGATGATACTTCTCCAGCGGGAGAGGAAAATTGTATTCTAACACGCACCCTTCCCTCAAACTTTTTTGTTTTTTTTTTTTAAATTATGATTGAGTTTCGGATTTTCATGTAGTTAAAGAAATATCGTACCTACCTACCTACCTAGTACAAAATGGCGTTTCATACCCTCCGAAAATGAAATTTGGACTCAAATAATAATTGCAATTATTTTTCAAATAAAGAAATAATAAAAACCTCATGCATAAAACTTCAAGTTTCTAGTGAAACTAAATTTTTGTCTTCAAATTAATATTCTTGACGTTCGCATGTTGCCTAAATTAATTATATAAGCGTCTATAGGTGCGAAGTATTCAAAATGGCATAATCAAAACAACGCTGTATTATTATATAGCGGAATGTTTTCTTATTGTGATAACAACTCAAGTCTGAACTGCCTAATATGAAAATAGGTTTTTATCATAATAAAAATATAATATAAATATTCTGTATATTTTGAACAAATGTTTTTATTTTAATCTTTATTTAAAAAATTCTAAAAATAGTTTACCCAGAATATATAATATTAAAGCACTTAATTAAACAAATATTATATATTCTATTTACTAGTGTTAATAGTTATTTATCAGTATAAATCTATGTTCACTGTGTAGGAGAGACCAAAAAGAGATTCTTTGGATTTACCCGTGAGGGGACGGGTTAGAATACTATTCCCCTCTGCCGCTGGGAGAGTATCTCATAAGAGCCGAGTAACCCAGCACCCCTCTTGTAGTAAAGAGTATCTTCGTTTTGCCGATGTCCATGGGTAATGGTGGCCACTTACTATCAGGTGGACCATCTGCTCGTTTGCACCTATTATACCTTTTTAAAAAAATCGGACGATTCATCACTACGCTGCTTTTCGACTCCATGACGTCACTTGTACCTCCATACTCGGTATGTTTATTTGATCTCAAAGTACCAAAAAGATTTTACATAAAAGATTTCATATCATTGTAGTATCATTAGAAACATAATAATTATTACACTGAAAAAGAAAGTATAATGATATTACAAAATGATTTCTCTCGAAATGTCCTTTTGAAAAATGATGCCATAGGGAACAAAAATGTAACTTACGAATGTTTGTACATAAAAGATATTTAATAAATTTTAATGTGCGGGGTATAACACCAACCAAAACGAAAATTAAAAAAAAATATTTTTACAGTTTTATTGCTGCAGGTCTAGGTTTGTCTCATTTAAGTCGGACGACGAAACAGCGAAACAGACATGTATTTGGTTGTACACTATTAATATAGAGAGGAAAGATTTGATTATTTGTATTAATGTATTTTTGTATGTTTGTTTGTTGCGAATTGGCTTTAAAACTACTGAACTGATTTTGAAAATTCTTTCACGGATAGAAAGCTACATCCTTTCCGGCTTAACATAGGCTATGTAGTGTTACGATAAATATTTTTTAAATAATATAATATAGTTAATTATGTTCCTACTGATCCGAGGTATCGAGGATTTAAAGGAGAAAAATTAAGTTATATTAGGCCTAAAGAGAAACAAAAGATATCTGAACTTAATGCTTGTAGAATACTGATTTGACACTAATTCATGTTCCGATAATTAAAATTAGTGTTGAAACGGATATTGGTTTCGCCGGATACCGGATATTCGGCAAACTACCGGACTGGAACGCTGGATATCCGGCTGCCGGATATTTGTTCCTTTGTCAAGTTACACGCCGTGATCAGTTTTATCTCATCAACGTCTATATTCAATGTAAGGCGGCGGAATTTACAGCGGAAGCCTATTTCTAGAAGCTGGTCTGGTATACGAAGCCAAACGGAGTCGCCTCTTACTAACAAATGCGGAAAATTTGATATTCATTCACCACAATTTGCTACTTATTAATTTTGAATAATTAACTAATTAATAAAACAAACATTTTTGACGTGCATTTATAAAAATAAACGGTGTCCATAACTTATTGTGGTATGATTTGCCTTGTATAAAATAATGAGATTTTTTGATTGATTTTTTTATTTGGTTATCGGGTAAAATTAAATGAATATTGAAAACAAGGTTGGATACCGGAAGTTAACGGATATCCGTTTCTTCTCTTATAAGTATATTTCAAAACAAACATTTTATTATATAACCACAAAACAACTGTGATTATATATTTAAAACTAGGAAATGGTATTACGTACTCATTTTGGTCTTTAATTATTTATTATTCACTCACATAATATAATATGTACATTTAAATTTATAAATTTTCCTAAGGTCTTTCAATTACAATTCTATTTATTCGCATTTAAATAAGTATAAAGTTTCGATATTAACCTATCATATTTGATCTCTCATCTCAATGATTTACCGGAGACCATTACAAAAAGATTCACCATAAACGTGAAAGTATTATTATGACCAAAACAATTTCTTAATATTAATGTGATACAAGATGTTTAATTACTGGCGAAAGTAAGTCAGCGTTGAATGTTGATGAGGAAGGGCCATCAAAATTGCATGACTTTAAATTACATTTTCTGACTCTTCAGTGTTACAAGTTCAGTTATTATTATGTAAAAAGACTATTAATCTCGCATATTGTTACATTCTGTTATCTTTTATAAAAAGATAGTATAAATGTTTTTTATACGATTTTTTGTTATTGTTAATAATTATTATCATTTTAGTGGAATGCGGATTAATATCTCATCGCTTCAAATGTCTTATTTATTGAAACAACATTCTTCCTTAACATCAATATTCAAACTTAATCTTTATTTAATTTCTTTTAATATTAAAAAAAATACTGGCGAGGGGACATCTCGTAAGAAGTGAGCGATCCGCCAGTGCCAAATGATTTATATTATGCTAGCAACTCGCCCCAGCTTCGCATGGTTTCTCTACTATAATATGCATGTTTAATACATATTTACCTTCCTCTTGAATAACTCTGTCTATTGCTGAAAACTCCATTAAAATCCGTTCAGTAGTTTAATAAATCTATGAAAAATTCTATCACCGATAGGAAGCTACTTCCTTTCCGGGTAACATAGGCTATGCGGTGTTGCCATAAATACTCTAATTAAAAAGATATGGCCATTTACGTGCCATAAGGTGGTCATTTTGTATATTGAAGAGTTATTCAGCTAAATCAATTTATCAAACTAAAAATCCGATTTTTTAAAATCTTGCAGTGATAGAAAACTACACTATTCGTGAGTGACAATAGTGATTTAGTGTTGCCATATACATTTAATTAATAGAATATGGCACTTTTGTTGTTACTAATCCGATTTTAAAAATTCTTTCATTTAGAGAAGTCTATAGTATTTCCGTCTCTCATCCTCTTATGATACTATCACTATCTTTTTTTCTCTCATTAATTTTTATCTTTATCTGTTCAGAATGATCAGTCTCCTTTCACTTTCTTTCTTTCGATTATCTCTCTCTCCCCCCTATCTTTTTCTCTTTTTCGCTCTCTCTCCTTCACCTATTCAATATTATTTTTGCTCTGTCCTCTCTCTTTTATTATCTGTTGTTTTTCTTTTTCTTTCTATTATTTTTTTTATAACTTTTTCTCACTCTCTCTATTTTTTCAAATAATGAAAAACTATTACATAGTGACAATTTAAGGACATCAATTATAATATTGCTTTAAATACCCGGAGGAAGCGAGGGCAGGCAGCTAGTACTGTATAAAGATATACATATTTGTTAGCCTCACTGTTATAACTTTATATTGGGGAGTAGTTTCTGTTAAAAATGCCAAGGTCTCGAAAATATATACGAGTGATTTCATTTCTATATTAGTACTAAATATTGAGAATCACATCATCGTCATCATCATAACCCGTCGATGGCCCACTGCTGGGCTGGGTCTCCTCAGAGTGATGAAGCTCCTGGATCTAAAGTTTCTAGTTACTCTAAACTATGTTAGTATAAATAATATAGTTAAAATAACAAAAGTAAATTGTTGTAAGGGTTTCATCAAAATGATGACCACTTTCACTGACGTTGACAATTAAATTATTATTCTAAGCACAAAGTTTTTACCATTTACGTATGAGCTTAGGAATTTCGACTAATAACCATACACAACATAGCACGAGTAGTTTCGCAATCTAGTTATATAAATGTGACAATTATATTAAAATATGAAAAATACGTGATCCTTAAAAATTAAACTTTACTTCATCTACACTCACACTTATAATAGTCATTATTCACAGTGTGAAATAGTTAAACTGCTGTTGGACAGATAAAATCTATAGGGACAGATAAAATTTGTAGTTTTTCGAAATTAACCGATAGGAAAAATTAAGACCCCAGTGGGCAACGGTTTGCTAAGTGGTAATATAACGTTTTTAGTTGTTAAAAATGTATAGTTTACTTAACCATGTGGGTTGAAAATTTTATAGAACTTTTTTAAAATGGTTTATATAAGTTACTTATATAATAATACGAACACAATACACATTTTGACGAAAATAGATTTTAATTAAATAATCATTTACATGCGATCCAGAAATTAAGTTTCGTAATAACATTATTATACATTATTATTAATACAATGAATAAATAATAATAAACCATTTATTTCTTTTTTTATGAAAATATACATTAATTCAGGTTCTTATTTAATTTTATTATGAATATAATTATAAAAAAATATTGTGATAATTGTTTATTATATTACAGAGTATTTTTTGCTAGATACTCGTGTAAATAACAATACACAATGATATAAACGGGCAGATACAGTAAAAACTATTGTTATTGTAACCATTAAAAAAATACAACGTATTTATAGTATAAGTATTTAAATTCTGAGGACATTATAATTAAAGCACTCAAATTAAAGAACATAAAAGCTGGACGAAAATGAATATGTTGTACCTATGAGTGCTGTCCTTCGATCACTAATAGGAAATAAATACGTAGTGTATTTGACCACCCGCTTGAACATTTTGAAAAAGTTTTCAACTTATATCGGACGCTTCGTATACAAAAATGTCACCGGGCCCGTATAAAGAAACGATAAATATTTATTTTAGGCTTAAAAATAAGAATTTAACATATTTGGAAGTTAGTAAGGTAATTATTATCTTAGTATTATAATACTGCAACAAGACCTAGATATAGAACGATAACAAAATTAGATGACGCCATCAGTCGATTGAATCGCGCATGCACTTTGTTATCTGCAAATGTTATAGCAACGATCGTCACCACCAGTCTTTTTGCCCAGTGACGCTGTTGAGGCCAGTAGGGCCAGCAGCATACACAGTCTGAAAAGTCTTGGGCTAAGGCAATCACCCCGAACACTAACCAACAGGTGCAAGCAATTTCATGCATCCTATTTCCACTGTTTGATCTTTCACTCCAAACCGATCCCCTCATCAACGCGGAAGCCTTATCAATGTGTAGCCAACATCGCACTTGCATGGTCATCGAATTCTCCGTTAAAATACATAAATAGATAAATTCTATACGCCATAAGCACATAATAGCGTTTCTTATTAGATTGTCACCTATTATATAAATATTATTCTTTTAAATAACTATTTATTCTTAACCGAGGGCAGTTATGTATGGTACTGACAATCTACTACTAAAAAAATTAAATCACATTATTGAATTAAAGTACTTAATTTACTAGTAGGAGCAATGTCGCCGGTCTGTCAGTCGTAAACACTGAACCCATCAAAACAATTAATCAAAGCAGCTTGCCTTCAAATGTGTTATACACTTATCTATATTGACTTCTAAATTATAGGCTCAATCTTAATTATTTTTTTATGGCCCGTACGCTAGAACGAAGGTCATGTATTAATTTTGGTAATGAGGATAGCCTGATATTTGTGATAATTTAATATTATTTATCTTTCTTATCTGAGAAGAGCTCTATCTTTATTGTTCAGGTAATTATGATTAGAATTAAAATTATTTTGCTGGGTGCAATTTTACATTTACAATTCTAAACATAATATTAAATATGAGTATGACAAATCCCCGTACAAATGTTCATCCCCTATTGCTATATTACAAAATCGCTATATCGCTAAATTTTACATTTTAATGTTCAACATCAATGTAATTCAGGTGTATATGACTAATTTTTTTTTCCATTCCCAAAGAAATAAACGGTCACACAGCACGAAATACTCTTCATCCTTTATTTCAATCCCTACAAGACTTTTTTTCACGATAGAACTTATGTCCTTTCCTAAGCTCTAGTCTATCTCTATATCAAATTATGTCGAAATCAGTTTAGTGGTTTAAGCGTGAAAATATAACAGACAGAAAGATACTTTCGCCTTAATTATTATATTACTTGAGATTATCGAGAATGATAAATAATTATAACTAACATTGGAAGCGAGTACTGTTGAGGTTAAAAAGTCCTGTAAACCTGAAACTGCGTCGCAAGCCGCAGACACTATTTCAAGTCCTGATAATAAGATTTTAAGAGAACGTAATGGTATGATATTCAAGATCAAACAATTAAATAAATAATAGATGAATAAACAAAAAACTATAGAATAAGATATTCAATAATTAATTAATACAAGAAACATGTTTCTGAAGTGTTTTTCGTTTCCTCATAATTATCGTTACCGTAATTTAATAGATACGAACAAATGTCATTTTCATTGGTAAATTGTTTAAACAATCTTAGAAAAATCTTTAACCTCCCCTCCAAGATAACCACATAGTTATATATAATAATTATTACGTGAAAATATCAACTTATAAATTAACAATAATATTACAAAAGAAGTGTCATCTAGAGACTTTATTTATCTTAATAAAAAATGTAGGAAAACACCACTCACCATACAAAACTTTAAGTAGCTAACTCGAAATTTGACCACAAGCAATTCCAATTTACGTAATTGAATAAACAATGTCGTTGGTATTATCTACGATTGCAATATTTTTGCCTACTTAGTATTGTTATTCAGTGAATCATCATGATAGTGTATTTTTATTGTATTACCGAATCGAATTATTCTAATCTATTAATACATGAAAATCAGTGATATTTTTAGAAGTTTTGTATGAAGGGCATAAAAAAATTATTATTATCCAATATTCATATTGAACTAATACATATTATAAACGCAAAAGTTTGTAAGAATGTATGGAAGTATGTTTCTTACTCTTTACAGTAATATAGCTTACACATTAGAACAACACATAGGCTATAATTTATAATGATATAGTGTGAATTATCCAAAATATAGCGGGTGAAACCGCGGGGCGCAGCTAGTTGAATCATATATGGATGTCCTAAAGGACAAGTTTTTTTTTCTCAATTTTGTTCAAGGATGAAGTATATTTAACTTAAGTTGCCATTGGATTTCTTAGACATGATAAGTGATATGTTAGTGTGTCATATCTAAAGGGGTCAGTCACTTTGTCTTATTTTAGGAGATTTTCTAATTAAGGCATTTGTCTCAAATGTTTGTAAAATCACGTTATATCCTATTAAGTAAAAAGATACTTCTTGGTTTGTTTCTTATTTCTCATTAATTACTAAACGTTTATACAAATTTCAGCTTAATCGGTTGAATATATCTGCTTCAAAATTATGTTGCAAGATTCCACCCGAACAAATATAGTTACATACATACTTTCCAAGTTAAATAAAACCTTGTAAAACTTATAAAACATCGACGTTTTTGTGGTAAAAAAAACGGGTTGCACTGTGAGAGTGCCGGCAGAAGTGAAAACTTGAACATTAACGTTGTGCATTTTTGAATATTTCCAAAGAAAAAAATTCTAAAAAACCAAACTGAATTATTGAGATCTGGCTTACATACGGCAAGACCAGAATGTGTCACGGGACTTTGGAACGAGAATATAATTCTACGCTTTAAGTAACCCAAAGAAAAAAATTAAAAAAAAAACCGAACTGTATTATTGAGATTGAATTTTCGATCAGGTTAATACATGTCCTGACGCGAGTTTTATATTTTTTACCCATCCCAAATAAAAGGGCCACTCCTGACACAAGCATTTTAGCTTACTAGGAGTGGCTAGGGGACCACTGTGATCCATACTGCTAGTAATCTTTATTTTTTAAAAAAAAAGACTGGTAACGACAAATAAAAATAAAGTTTAAAAACTATAACCTGATTACGTAAAAAAGTGGTCTAAAAAGGACGAAAAAAGAAAATAATTCCGATAGAAACCCAGAAATGCATAGGTATAAAAATGGTAAAGGTAGAACCGTGGTCGCTCCCTTCCTTTTGACTTCGCCGTAGTCGGGTAAAAAGGAGCGAGTGTAATGATCCAGCTCCCGATGATAACCCTTAAACCAGCCAGATTGACGAAAAAGTATTGTGTCAAAAAAGAAAACCTATTGATGCATTATTTATATGAATATTATTGTATTGTTAATTAAATAACCGGTTAAGAATGAGAGTTAAATATATATGTACATATAAATATAACTGTGATAGGTTAAGCTCTTGATTATAATTTATAATACTTATAAATAGGGCCATGTGAATTTATTTAAATTTTATCTAAAAGTGACCAATACTACGTTGTATCTAATACCATAAATAGCATCGCTTAATCTAAAGCATCTTAATCGACTACAAGTAAATAGGTTAAGTATGTTATTAATATGCCTACCTTCGGATTTACGGAATTCGGTGATTGAGAACCAGTCGTAATGATTAGCATTGTTTTCGACCCTGGTCGATAAATGATTTTGATTGTTCTATGTTTAGAGTTATATTACTTACTTCTAAGATGTTTATTAAGATATATGCGTTACCTGCGCAAAGAAACGCCAACGAAAAGCTGAGGTAATTTCCCAACATTCAATCATACGAAAACAACCAATTAACATAGCCTACACTTTTCGTTATGTAATCTTTTAGTATTTATTCTTAAACGTTTGTGGATTAAACCCGTAATTACTCAGTTATTGGGGGGAGACGAAATAAATGAATAAAGTATAACAAAAATATTTAACTTTTTTAGTGTGTTTTATGTTTTTAGTGCAGTTATATAAATTGTCTTTGAGTTCACTTCACAGCCTAAATGTGTAACAAAACGATTTATATATCGATATAATCTTTTAGCATTTATTCTTAAACGTTTATAGATTAAATGTATGTATTCAACAGCTATTGTGAGGGGACGAAATAAATTAATAAAATAAAACTATTTTGTTTTTATTGTGTTTTATTTAAGACATATTCGCAGTTTTTTTAGTGCAGTTATGTTAATGTATAACATGTCTGTATTATATAAATTGTCTTTGAATTCACTTATTGTATCAAATTTAGTATTATATTACTTAGATAAAATTGATCACGATCAATCTAGATTTTTTTTTCAGGTTTACCACTTACAAAAGGTAATTTAATTTGTTTATTACTTTATTTTTACGCAAAAAACGCAATTAAACGTGTTATTACAGTTTTATTATTATAGTAAGACACGAACTAAACTTGTTTATAGATAGTTGAGCTTGAGGCCACATTTAAAATCGTAGTTGGATAAAGAATACAGATGTGATCAACCGACACTTACATTTTAAATGCAACAAAATACAGTAAAATAAATATTTTTTTATTAATGATCATAATACTTAAGAATTTTTACAATTAAAAGAAATTACAAAAGAACACCATTATCGTATTTGCTTTTTTACAAATTTTTAAATATAACAAAAATTATTTATTTTAAGAATTATTAACCAAACACTTTTTTTTCGTACTTTTGAAATCAATTATCTTTAGTCTTATGCATTCTTGCGCCCTTATTACTGTGGTGTGTTGCACCTTCCCTGCAGAAAAGAAAAAGTATTTGGATTATGTAGCATGGCCTTTTACTTAAATATTTCAGTGATTATAATTTAAATATTACATGTCATTGTAGTATAAATGTATAAGCCCAATACTACATTGTAACATTGTAGTAGCAGTATGAATTATTATGAAACATACAACTAGAAACATAGTAAGCACGTACCGTACTAGTACATTAACTGCTTTACTTTTCGAATCTAGTATTTGGATTATTTTTAGTGTACCTATCTGTTAATATAACAATCGCGCTTATAATTTACCGCTTTATCTTGAACTGGTTTCTTCCATTTTTAAAACTGGTTTTTTAATCAATTTCATGAATTCGTATTTTGAGGTCAACGCTCTGTTCTGAATATAAATAATATGTCGCTATAATAATCTTATAAATTTTAAAGAAAAGTCCATCATTTACGTTAAACTTAAGTATGGATGTCATGTTTTTTGGTACATTACTATGGAAAGTAAAGTATAAATAAGGATTAAAAGAAATACCGACAAGATTAAATTTCTAATTTTTGCCTAATCTTATTTTAGCGTTGTCAGTAAATGTAAAGTGATACCTTATAATGAAGAATTATAATATGACGATGTGTACAAAGTACATCTACCTGTTATTAAAGATTATAAATCTGAGATCTAGTCTATTAATCATGAAAATCAAGTTTAGAAGCTCGTAGTAATATGTGTTTTAAGGTCATCCGAATTTTTGTTAATTAAAATAAAAATTAATATTTTAACAATGTAATTAATTATAAGCATGTTCATGACAGATTTATCTGTTGACTAAAAACTGGTCAAGGCGCCATACATTTATTACATAAAGCGCATCTTGTGTTGATGGACAAAAAAAATCGTAAGGAACAGTCTTGAATGGGGTCATGTTTAATGATTGTCGCACATACAAAGATGCAAAGTGATCGGATGCTTTTACATCCTCTGGGGAGGGCAATAAGAGCGAACATTCATTGCGCATTTTTGTGATCTTACGTAAGTACTATCGAGACTCCCTCCCACCCCCTTGTAAGAAAAAATAAGACTTGGTAGACTCCCCCCCCTACATAAATCGTCTTACGTAATAAATGAATGGCCCCCAAGTAGTAATCTGGCTCGTCTTATAAGGTGCGTGAGTTAGGTAGGTTTATATTATTAGGTAGGTTTACCTTTTTTGGTTACTTGTGACAGAAACCAACAGATTACTTGATTCATTTATTTTCCATAGTCAAACAATCCTTCCAGTATTTAATCAGGCTCTAATCACTACAATATTTAACAAGATACGGACTTCACAATGAAAACTATAAGACTAGCACTAATAAGAATTATGTAATATTTGTTACCAGGTTTACATGATCCCAACGATACTTATACATGGTCGAACTCAAATACAGTGATTTACTTTATAATTAACTCAAGTAGTTGCGAACTTACGACCTCGTCGGTGATATCCGTCGTCCACCTCCTCGACAGCCTCCAGTGAAAAAGAGAGTTAAATACCCGCGTATTTATATACAAAAAAACCATGTATACTGATTCAATTTAGGACCACATTGAAAAATCTTTTTCTATATGATAGCAATAAATAATGTTAAATAACGCGTTATACTCTTTACGCAGACTTGCAGTGTAACGGCTTGTTTTACTAAAATATTACTCCTGTAACACTTTAGACCCAGAGTTCCATAATTACTGCGATATAATAATAAAGATTTCTATCATGAAGGCGTATTTATTATGCTATCCCCTACTTCTCCGATTGATGTTTATCAGTTGTCTGACATTCAAGAGTTAATATGCTACTCAAACCAATGCTACCAACATCATAAATAACAGGATGCTATTAAAATTAGTAATGCTAAAATCACAATTAATAGTAAAGCAACAACCTACTTGTAACGATTCAGTATTACATAAAATAACACTTTACGTTATATTAATAGTAATTAAAGAGAATCAAAATTCGACAGGAGTTCGAGGTAAACGAAAAACTGAGGCAACATAACTGGTTAGTTTACTTTTACAAGCTAGGCCTTCGCACATCGCTCCCTTCGTTACAATCTTTAAATATTCATAATGAGAACTTTTTTATGATATTATGACACATCAAAAACAGGATTTGTTAGTTGTCTTTAGGAAAACATTCTTAATGTTTCCCAAAAAACAAGTCTTTCCATCTCGTATATACTATATTTTATTGCTCTTGCGCCTTTTTGGTATTATGTGTGGCTGGGATGGATAAGAATAATTGTATTTTTGCCTTCCTTTCTCTATTTCTACAACCTCTCCAATTACACAAGAAAGACATAGTGATCCAAAAAAATAATCGAATATAAAAAAATATACGAAGAAATAAACAATGATTAAAAATAAGTGTATAAGCTACTAGTTATATTTTTTTCAAAAATCGATGACAACGCTATACATACACATTTTTTTTATATTACAATATCATACTTTTTATAGATAAAGTGGAAATACTAGTAACACGAAGTTAAAAGGATTATTATTTTAGTTTAAATACGTTTAGTTTAATGTTAATAAGTGATGTTGGCGTTCCAACATAACCACAAACACTTTTCCTTTCACGAATAAAAGTTGTTTACGAACACCATCTTTGTTCAATTGGGTTAACGTTATATAAATATTGTACTACCTGTTAGTTGACGATTAAGAGGTGACTGCTGAGAACACGTCGCTTTTACATAAACGTAAATTTAAACATAATCGCCCATTATTATGTGAGAACAACCATTCTGGCGGTAAAAGGATCAAGGGAACTGTAATTTTACGAGGTTTTCTATAATTTATGTCTTATTTATTGCTATTCACTAGAGTACATATAGTTATTTTAAGAATATACCTTTAAGTTAATCAATCACCCTAAGGTCGTTAATTTCGTATAACAAAGTAATATTTATCTTAGACGAATAAGTCGAACAGTGTCTGGGTCTAGCGACTCAGATGCAGTATTACGGGGCTCCTTGTATAGCCTATTACTTAGATTTAACAAAAAAAATTTAATTTTCAATACATAATTGCTAAATAAAAATATTCAGGTGCTTATTACAGTAAACGTATTTAATTATTATCCCACAGGAACTCCTTATTTTCCCTAGGTAAAAAGTAGACTATGTGATAATCCAGGTTATAAATTATCAGAGTGCTCATTTTTATTGAAATTTATTCAGCCGTTTTTGCGTGATGGAGTAACGAACATACTCGTACAAATTTATCATCCAACCGTATTTGCATCAGTACCTAATTTGACTGTGAAAGTTTATGTACAAAAATCATATCCATAAAGTATGTTCATTAGTTGAATTTGCATAAAGAAACTTATTATTTTTCTCTTCGTGACAACCTTTATAAGTCTTCGATTAGTTGAAGAAAAATCATCTAAATTAGTCGAACCATTCTGGAGTAATACACATAGCAACACATTTACAAATCATTTTTGTTCGACATTTAGATAATGATTTAGTTGTTTTTATCTATTTAGTCGTAGTAGGTCTTTTATATAAGCCATATCAGACTTCTTATCAGGAAGAATTCACGATGTGTTGCAATTTTATTAATATAAATATCATTTTATTAATACGAATACTTTTTTTTGTGTAATTGTCTTTGCTGTGTAGTAAGGGTACACAATACTGACCCGCCTCGGCTTCGCATTTGTGCAATTTACTACTAGCCCTAATCTATGGGAACAGAAGTTATATATACTGTCTTGGAATAATATAAAAAGTACTACCCCCAAATAAAAAGTTATCAACAGTGTTGCTAAATTAAGATAGTAACATTTTTTAAAGATTATTTAATTAGTATAATTAAAATATCGAATCCATTCGATTAAGTCTAAAGAGCTACGTAAAGCCTTACGTAAGAAAGCTACAAAACCTCATAAAAACAACTTCCGTGATTATTATTGTAAATTACCAATATTTTACTGTCTGTGTATATTATTATAAGGTTTGGAAAATTACATTAGTTTTTGTAGAAACGACTTCGGCGCTTCAGAGCTAATGTGCCGAGACTACTTTTTGTATACGTATCTTATATATAATTTATAATAATATTGTCAGTATGTAGATCATGTTTACTAATACTTTATTTCGTAATATAACTGTTTAGTAAAATTGTAATAGTTCGCATTATCCTTATACTTTTTGGACATATTATAAGTTTTAAAATTTTAAAATTTTTAAAACTTATTAAGTTGCGATTGAATTTAGATCGTGAAGCGACCATATTATTACAAAACCAAACCAGATCTAGCTCCTTTCATAATAGCATAATGTAATGACTGCAAATTATACGAGATATTATAAATACTAGAGTATGTTTGTAATGCGTATTAGTCATAAACTAGTTAAGCTATTCTTCATTGATAACTAATTAAATAAACATAATATTCATTGGATATATAATTTTGTGTACAAATTGTACTATACATAAATACATCATAGCTATCTATACCGGATGTTAGATTATAATATCTTCCATGTAATTATGATTAAAATTATATTTTTAATTATAAATGATATTATTACAATACATGCAATTATATTTTATAAATAGACGCCTTATACACTATATATTGCTGGACTAAAATTTAATTTCCACCACCATTCCATTCCATGACATGACCATTCGGAAAAGTTCTTTAAAGTAAACCAACAGAAACTACCAGCCAATGAAACGTGTTGTACATATTTAATTAAATATCACTTTTTACTATTATATAAAAGGCTGAAGTTCAGGATTATTAAATATGTAGTAAAATAGTTATAAATATGTAACAGTAACAATATGGCAATGGTTCTAGCACTACAACGACATGATGACGATGAAATAATAAAATGATTTTTTTACGTGCTTTTGTCTAAGTGTGAACAAAGTACCCTTGAAAAATTCGGGATATAAATGTAAAATTTATTAATGCTGAACATTGGACAGTCATTTACCAATTATGTATCTTTTATTTTTTTTACTTTGGTATTAAATCACATAAAACTAAAAAAATAGGCGCGTAGGTTTTTCTGGCATATTATTATCTACCTAGAAATACTTTAACGGTTCAGATGGCAACCCTGTTTCTTACGTAGCATACCATTAGGAGTAATAAATAAATTGTAGGTATAATTACACCGCCTTAACCCTTACCCCCGGCATAGAATAGTTGTTTTAAAGCATAATTAACCGTGTTTTTCTCGCTAGTGTCAAGGATTCATGACATTGCATAATGAAATATATTTTACAATACTTTAAACATGTTGGGTATATGTGTGTTGTATTTTGTAGGATCATTTAATAAATTAGCTCAGCGCGATAGAACGTGCGGAGCGAATTACGTTACAGAAATTAAAAAAACAATTTTGATTTCTTGACATGAACATGTTTTATTTTAATAGATACTAAATACTAAAATTATTTTATATCTTAAATGATCAAATGTTACCAAGAAAAAAGATGATAATGTTATTTGGAACCATTATACTTCTGTAACTTTAGTAGTGCAAGTAGAGTTGTTAAGATAGAGGTGTAATTTCCCTCTTATTGAGGATCTTGTGAGTTTACCTTATAACCTGTTTTAGCCTTAGTTAGATAACAAGATCAAACAGCGGAGGTGAATGTTTATGCATGGTCAAACTATAGTGTTAATTGAGATGTTGGCAACACTTATAATTTTAGTAGCATCCTGTTATTAGGTGTTGGTAGTAGATTTACTTGAGGTGCCAGTATTTTTAATTGATGTTGGTAGTAGTTTTACTTTCTTGAATGTTGGAAAACTGATAAACACAAATCAAGGAAGTGGGGATTTCAAAATAAATACGTCGTCACGACATAATAATTATTGATTCATCACGACCTTTCAATGGCCCACTGCTGAGCCGGGTCTCCTCCTCAGAATGAAAAGGGTATTAGGCCATAGTCCACCACGCTGGCCCAGTGCGGGTTGGCAGACTTCACACACCTTTGAGAACTTTTAGGGAACTCTTAAGAGTGCAGGTTTCCTCACGATGTTTTCCTTCACCGTTATAGCAAGTGATATTTAATTGCTTAAAACACACATAACGCAGAGTCAGAGGTGTGTGCCCAGGATCGAACTCGGGACTCCCGAGAAAGACTTTAAGTCTCAACCACTGGGCCATCACTGCAATTATTGATTACATCTCGAGTATTCTAGCAGTAACTCTGAAGCTCTGATTCTAAAGTAACACCGCAGGAGGATAGTCAAGTCAAGCTGTTATACTGTCTGCTTATAGACTAAAACTCTCTTCTCGTTAATTAAATTACAATAGTAAAAAAAAACAAGGGAGACTTGTGTTGCACATCTGTTAATCTTTACTTAGTGACTAATAAGTAAAATTAAGCTATCATATTGTAAGTTTTGTAGGTTTATGCTCATTTTACGAATTAAATTGCCTTGAGATAATACTCAAACATAAAATCAGTTTTATTAAAGTGCTTGTAAATTTGTAATTAACATGTTTCTTGTTAGTATGGTAATATGTATTCAGGGGCACGGATATTATATTATTTATTGTTTTTTTTTTGATGGTATAATATCCTAATAAATACAGTAAAAACTGCGGTTTAGAGATGTAGTATAAATGTGTAATAATAATTTTAAGCGTGTAATTATAATCAGGAGTATAGTACAATATAGTTAGTACAGGTAAAAAATATTTATGAATTTACTGTTTATTTAGATATTTTATTGTAATATGTAATGAGATTGAAATAAAAATATTAGGAGAAATATGCTGCACTTATGTAATGAGATAAGACCATACATATTTCAAATACACTACCTCATTATAATAATCAGTTTTGATGATAAAAAATACATCTGCATAAATTGCATATAAATAGAGACATTATTACCAGTGGTTTTCAAGGTTTTATTACCAAAAATATTTTATTACAATGGAAATTATTTTCCCAAAGATTACAAAACTACTTGTGCATATTACATACAAACAAAAACACACACAAATTGCTGTCTGTTTGGTTAAAATAAACCTGCATAACATCGGCGGTGAAAACTGTTTCCTTTCAGCAGATTTTTTATTTTAGGTAATAAAAAGAAGTCACACGGTGCCAGACTAGGACTGTAATGAGTGACCCAAGACTGTGACTGTGACCCAAGGACTTTGACCGTTTTGGTGTCCAGGAAGTCCCTCGTTTTGAGCACTGAGTGCGCGTTGTTATGGTAAAGCAATACCTCGCGGAGCCCGATGTTCGATCACCTGGCACAATGTTGTAAACGCGTCGAGACGAGCCTGCTTCTGAGCTTGGGTGAGGTTGTGCGGTCCCAGCGCACAATTATCTTCCTCACTCGGATGTGCTCGAGTCGAATCTGCAGTGTATGCTGAAGCTTTTCGTATGTAATTCACCTTATTTTTATGAATTAATTTTTTTACTGCCCCTACACTTTCTTCCGTGACATCCGTCGTAGGATGACCACTCCTTTGTTCATCCCCCAAAGTAAGGCGGCCGATAAAATGGGGAAAGAAATTCGAAATTCGAACTATGGTATTTTTACTTTTAAATTTTTACAGGTGGACAATGCTTCCGTGCATGTATACATAAAAACTTTTTTTCTTACACTTTTTTATATATTAAACTTACACTTTTTTTATATATAAACTAAATTTATTTTAAATGTCTACAAATTTTTTATACGGTATATATGTAGTTATAGTTTCACTCAGTTCTTCAAAAAGATGGAGCCTCTCAGATGATAATTGGAGGCCTTACTTCCAAAACTGATTTTTGGAGGCCACCTAGCTCTGTTACCGTTTGCCTACGACAGCTCGAGCTCATTCCGAGGGTTCCGTACAATTTCAATAAAGGGACAAAAACTATCAAATTTTGATTTTCGTGTGCGGGTTAAAATATTATCAAAAATAGTATTGGGGGGCATTTATATCATTAGTAATGCATATTTCATTTGACATATTTATAATTACTTACAAAAAGAATATAAGAAAGTATGATAAATGCAATAAAAAATAATTTCACTAAAATTAAAAGAAGTCGGTGAATATTTGTCAATAAAATATAATTGTCAAATATCCTTCCTTCTTCTTTTTTGGAGTCAATTAAAATATTTTACAAGTTGTCATTTAACAACATGTCATATCGTCAACAGCCATTGCTAGGGTTCGCGTAAATATAGCTTTAGATTTATTTCACACAATACGACGACAAAAAGTCCATGTTTGCGATTTCACGAACATTTGAATGTTATAAATATACCCGTTTTCGGCACAGACTTAAGTTCTGATGAGCTTTGAAGGTCTTGAAAATTTGAGTAAATGGAAGAGGTGCCTTATTTTAAACCTTATTCCCCAGTCTAAAAATACAAAAAAATAACAAATTAATAATTTAATGGAATTTATATTTTACCAAATAATCTTTTTAACATACATTTTAGATTACAAATTATTTCTTTCTTTCTTGGAATAAATTTATTTAAAGTTCTTAAATTTCAATTTCATAAAATTAAACTCGTTAACTAAAGTTAACACAGTAAAAATATTTTGTATTTGTATCGAGAGGAAGTATATTGTACAACATAGTCGAATATTACTAAAATCGCAAACATCGACTTTTTTCATGTGAGCATATTATGTAGAATGCTCTGTAGAAAGACTACTTGTTATCACTTCAGTATAAATGGCTATATTAATTGATTGTTTATATTTAGAAGGTTGATTTTTTCACAGCTTCAAGATATTATAGACTTACATGTTTAGTATTAATTTCAACTTGATAACTTCACGTATTCTTCAAATAATGTGTCAAAACCTAAATCTATAAATTATAATTCTTTTCGTAATGTAACAAAAAATTGCCAATTTTAGGATTTTTCCTCATACTTGTGCTATAAAACCTTGCTTATTGCCAAAAAACATGTTCCTAGGTCAAAAGACAATGCCTGGGAATTTTGATTTATCTCGAAAATCAAAATTACAATACATGAGATAAAAGCGGCTGCGGGTTTTAATTAAATTGACTTAGCAGTTTGATATTTTTACATATTGGAGAAACCATTAGAATATTTCGTATAAATTTCAACTTTATATCTTCACGTTTTTCTGAGAAAAAGCGTCTGGTTGACAGTCATAAAAAGTTAATTTTCTAGTGACGTAGAAAAAAATGTACAGTTTTTTAATTTTATCCGTTATTTGTGCTATGAGACCTTATTTCATGCTAAATTTCACGACGCTAGGTCTATGGGAATTACCTAATAATTATATGAGTGACCACATTAACGGTCATATCTTTTCAATGCGTGAACTTAGAAGTTTGATTTTTTGCCAGCCGCAAGGGACCGCAGGTTTGAGTATTTGATATTAATTTTAAAAGAAAAAGGGTCTTGACAGACGGACAGACAGACAGACGGACAACGAATTGATCCTATAAGGGTTCCTTTTTTCCTTTTAAGGTACGGAACCCAAAAAAGGATTTAAAATAACAAAATCATACATATTTTTATACATACATAGGTTTTTGCGTGATTGAGTAACAAACATTCAAACTTCTGTAAGAAAGTAAGATGAAATAGGTCTAATGTTTAAGAGACAAAATGAGTATAATTAATAACAACATATTAAATAATAAAGTCCCACGTGGTCTGTCTGCCTGTTCGCGAGAATCTCAAAAAATACTCAATGGATTTTCATGCGGTTTTTATCAATATACAGAGTGATTTATAAGAAAGTTTTAGGTGTTTATTTGTTAAGGTTATGTGTATATGACGATATATATTCGTAGAAAGTGACGACAAAAATCAAGCCGCCTAATTTGAAAACGCTATCTTGTCGTTTTTGGGAATGTCTAATATTCTAAACTAATGGTTAGTTATTGGCGATACTTTAATGGTTCAGATGGCAACCCTATTTCTTAAATTTAGATTAAAACTTTAACCTAGTGATTAAGAATTCTGCGTCTACTTGGGAGGCCCGAGTTCCACTTAGGGTACCTTAAAGTCTTCAGAGTTATCTGTGTTTTAAGCATTAAGATAACTTGTTATAACGGTGTACGAAACTTGCATGTCGATGAGATCTCCATGTCTTCCTTTGAAGTGCCAATATTGTAGAAGTTGTTGCAACTTAAAAAGGAAAACTTTGTTCTTAGCAAATGAGTGGATTAACATGGCGATTATTTTATAGTAAATAATCACTATTAATTATGAAGTCATTACAAATATTGCACCATAATACTAATGTGTCCGAAAGGACTTCAACCGATGATGTACTTACTTATTTGCTAACTACTTGGCGATTATTCATAACTAAATATCCCACGTCAATGTTATCTTAATTCAAAACATATTATTTAATATTACTACTGCTTACCGTTTTAGAGTACTTATTGTTGCAGTAACTGATTAGCTTATAGAACCAAGCGCTGATATGCGTGTTACGTTTTCATTGAATATTTGTCCTTTATTTATTTATCTTTATACTAAATATCATGAACGCAATAGCATTTTTGCAAGTTATTTGCATTTTATTAGATTTATAAATTCTTGTTTAAATATAATACTTATTGTACTAAGTACTTAATTAAATAGACAAGGAATATAATAGGAATAGCATTCCGTAATAATCTAATTATGGTCGTATAGACATATAGACGATATATTATGAACGTATATATCATTCAGTACTATATTACCATCTGTGTTGTGTACTAGTTATACAACTACAATAATGACTATTTAGTTGTTTATAAGATATCGTCTAATGCGAACAGAATCAAAAATAATTTATTACAATAAATGTCATATTTGATTTTTGACACTGTCAATGTGATAGATAAATAAACATTGCATCATGTTATGAGTATTCTTTTATACTGTAATTCCATATTAAAAATATCATAATGCTAGTATGCGGTTTGGAGTCAATGAATAATCTTATTGACCTGTTGTAAGAAAATAGTACTAATTTAAAATTATGTTGCAACTTGCAGTCTTGATTTCTAGTTAGGTTAGGTTAGTTTTTCAATTTCTAAAAAATACCCATGCACGGTCAGTCTTTGTATCGAAAACATCATCTTGTTAGTATTAACATAATAACAAATTTATACTCGTAAGTTGCGCATTTTCTTTCAATTTATAAAGTTTTTTCTTAGTGCATGAAAAATAAGAAGAATATATGGAAGTTGCCATCTACTTAGTTAACCTAGTAGCTATAATGTTTCTAATTTACATATAATCTTAATCTAATTTTCACATTATTATGATTTAGGTCAACCTTTTTTAACCGACGTAAATTACCTCATGTTCAATGAGGCAATTTACGTCGGTAATATGTGTCTATCTTAGAATTATTGAGAAGATATAGTATATTGATATCGCGGGGGATTATGGATTGCTAATCGTCTAAAATGAACTTGTCATCATTCAAAGTCCAGTCTATAGTACAAAACGAGTTAACTAAGTGTTTTGCAATAATCTAGGTAGGTAATTGAAGGAAATGACTCGAACGCACGCGAGCTCACACCCACTGGCTACTGTTTTGCTGTATAATGACTGGATTAAAGGGTTTAACAATAAAGATTATTTCAAACTGGACATATAGTTATGCAAACTACAAGTAAAACCAACCCACATCATGTCAAATCGGTGAATTATTTTCGATTATAATTGAAACTTCTTTCCGTAAATCTTAATGATACACACACACAATCATAAATTCCTTATTTTGAAAGAAATGACCGGTCTATATTCGTTAAATAAATTGTAATTATATCAAAAGTGACAAGATGTGCTGGTTCTAGTGGTTCGTATGAATTTCTAGTCAATGAAAAATATTTGTCTTTCGCTTCTGATAGCCTTTAGACATTGATTTTATTTACTATTTAATTTATACTGGTTTTTAAATTCTGCAAACGTACTTCCTTACTTTTACTTGTAAGTAGTTACTTTTTAAGAAGTTATGCTAATGGAAATGTACATATTTTATTTACATAAATAATAAATATTGACTCATTTTTCAAATTGAATAACAGTTATTTAACCGTTGAGTTATTTATTAACTTCAGTAATTAAGTCCACCACTAGGTTTTATTTTAATTTTAAAATCTGTAGAGGCTTAAGAAGTACTCGCACGAAATTTTAATGATATTTGCCTAGTAGGTATATAGTCAAATTTAATTTCTGTCAAAAAGAAAATCTTAGTGCCGGATAATAAACTAATAAGACTAGCAAAAACATTTATATTTTTTGTTTCTAGGGTACAAATTATTTATAATCAACTAATGATAATGAATACATCACCATAGTTTGAAGATCATGTTACAACTGACAATAACAGACAGGTCTCTTAATTCAGACCCTTCGACTATGAATTTAATTTTAAATTTAAGGTTTTTATAATCTAATTTTTGCCAAAGTGAAATTTGTTTTGTTCATCAGGTCGCGTCTACAAGATGTTAGATAACATTATGATACTTTGAAGTATACTCCACTTTTATTTCAATGTGAACGTAAACAGGTCCATAACACTTTGTTGGATTTATATAAACAATACGCGTGACATTGTCTGCGTGATGCTCCTCATTTTGACAAATTCTTTTGTACTCCTATGTACATATTATGCTGTGAATGTAGGTACTTATGTTTGTTTATATAGTTGTTTCTTTGTATGTATGTATAGATAGTTCAATCCATGACGGCGCTAGTGCGTCAAGTATATGTCAAAATAATAAGTGGACTGTGCGTCCACCCCTCCGTCTCGACTGTAATGACCAACTTAGCACACTAGTATCATAATGTACTTATTCTATAAATAATAAATATATACACATTACCTTATCTCATCTCCAGGTGAGATTTAATTTTATTTATAATTTTAATTTTCAAACATGTTTCCATACCATAACAATAGTATATAATAGGTCGGGGAAAAAGTCTTTTCGCATTATGGTATGTATGAACTTGTAATAAAATCTCTTTGGCTATACTATTTTTATCTGGCTGGTTTTGGTATCATTAAAAGTTTAAATTTTAAAGAAGATAATTCCAAATTCAAATGTGTGATTTTTATTTGTTTTTCGTACTGTGAAGATGAGTGAATCTAATGAAGAAATTCGATACATTTTAAAATTTTACTACAAAAAATGTAAAAATGCAACGCAAAAAAATTTGCGATGTTTATGGACCTAGTGTAGTGTCTGTGAGAGTGGCACAAATTTGGTTTAAGGGTTTTCAATCCGGAAATTTTGATTACAAAGATGCACCTTCCTCTGGTCGCCCTATTACGGATAAAATGGATGCCATTTTTGAAAAAGTGGAGCAAGATCGGCATATCAGTAGTTACAACGTAGCTGAAGAACTGGGAATTGACCACAAAACAGTTTTGGCGCATTTGAAAAAAACTGGGTACACAAAAAAGCTCGATATTTGGGTACCTCACGAGCTCACTAAAAGAAACCTAATGAAACGTGTACTCATTTGTGATTCTTTATTACGATGTAATGAAACCGAAACATTTTTGAAGAAGCTGATAACTGGTGATGAAAAGTGGATCACGTACTTCAAGAACGTGCGAAAAAGGTCGTGGTCAAAGGTCGGTCAGGCTTCACAGACTGTGGCGAAACCCGGGTTAACTCGCAACAAGGTGATGCTGTGTGTGGTGGGATTGGAAGGGCATTATTCATAATGAGCTGTTACCACCAGGCAGGACCATCGATTCGAGGACTACGAACAACTGATGAGATTAAAACAAAAAGTTGAGAGAAAGCGCCCGGAATTAATCAACAGAAGGGATGTGGTTTTTCATCAGGATAACGCATAGACCTCACACATCTTTAGTCACTCAGCAAAAATTAATAGAGTTTCCAAAATTTCTATAGCAATGGGATCATGTCCCTACCTACAAGATGACAAAAAGTTATCGAACAAAATGGTACTTATATACTTTAGTTAAATGTAAATAAACTGTATTAAAAAATGTTTTAAATTTTCTTAGAAAATGTGAAGAAACTTTTTCTCCAACCTATTATTTAAATGCATTTAGATTTTAAAAAAACTGTATGGTTTACCACTAAATGCAAATTTCGCATATATTTAAACATAATTTATGAAAGAAATATTACGTAACCATAACCAAAACCTTACCAAATAGATGAAATAAGTAGGTAGCCATTTGTCTTTCAAATAATTTGATGAATATGTAAAAACTTACAAAAAACGTTCACTTCATGCAAAATAAAAAGTTAAGTGAGGTTATAAGTATTCATTAAATATTCATGAATAATTTATATTTTTGAACATTAATTATTTTAGTCAGTACGTCGGCAACATGACTTCTATAGTAATTATAATTATAAAATTACCAGTGAAGGTGAGCACTAAGTCGAGCTTATATTTTATCATTACTGGTTCCAAACTTAGCTTAGCGTTTAATTCTACTTAAATATTTCAATTAATATTATTCGTGACGAGTTACAATAACGAATTATATAGATTATTTCTCCAGGTATTTTAGTTACTATATTCTATATTCCCATAAGAGTTAACAGACAAGAAAATAAGTGGAGAGCGAATTTCAGAGTACCTATATAATAAGTCAAAATATTACAGAAATGCGGTAGTAAGGGTAATTTTAATGGTCAACGAATATTTTGAATATAATTATTGATGTATTAGTTACTCCTATATATGTAGCTTTAAAGAATTCGTAGATTATTATTTTCAATGAAATACAATCATAGTCGTTTCCTATATAACATGTGTCAAATAGTCTTTATATACGTAGTATAATGTATTTACAGTGGGTATACTTATCACATAGCATCGTAAAACGCAACAGTACACCAAGTTTCTAATTTCAGCATTCAGCGAATCAAATGGCAGCCACTGCTTATGCGCAGGACCGACCAATCAGGTGATCGAAATGTTTGTAAACAACATGGCGGATTGAAAGTTTTTGTAAAATGACTTGTTATTGTATATACAGTGATTTTACCAGTAGATTTCGTGTATTTGTTGTTACTGAGGCGCTATCTTTATTTAATGGCTGTAAAGTAATTCTGTATGTTATAAATCTACCATTTACGTTTTCTGAAGATTTAATATCTCTCTTACTTGGATGAATAATCCTACAGTACTTACACGTAGCAATTTGTTAGGTCGTAATAATCCTATCAGGTGCAAGTTTGGATCGGGTAGCTATTTTTGTCTTTGTAAAGAACACAAATTAAGATACAAAATTACTTTTTTACTAATTCCACTGGTTGCTCCACGTTTTTCTTCATTGTATGTTAAGTATAGTACGTAATAGGTCGCGACACGCATTGCGCATGCGGGGGTCAAATGTCAGGTGACAATGGCGGGAAAACGTACATTTTGAAGCAATTTCCATGTTTACTTTGGTTTCAACAATTTTATAATTCATTTTTGATGGTTGTAAAGATTTAATCGTTTTTAGAATTTAAAAATATTTATGGCATAGGCTATTTATTGGTTGTAATTTAGAAAGTGAGGAAATAAGTGTTTTTATTTCAAAAGTTGTACATGACGGCTATTTGTCAAAATAGTTTTTGATAAAATAAGGTAAATTTCCGTAATTTCGGTAATATTGATATTTTGCTAGTAATTTAATGCATGAATTTTCAGTTCGAATTGTTTTTTATATGTATTTATTTGTGGTCATTTTGTTTGAACCCCATTATATTATTTTCATGAAATCTCTCAACTCGGTTTATGTTTATTGTTAAAAAAATATATTTTTAAAATTTTTAAAGGCAGTTTACAAAGTTTCACTCAGGCATTTTGTACCTTGCATACCCAGGTAAGATAAAAAGTACCAGTCTTAAAATAAATTCCTAACAAGTCTATTGCGTTAGTGGTCTATGTATCACCATAGATTTATCTGTCATGGACTTGGGGAAAATATACAAAAAACTGTCGCCTATTTCGTGTTGCCTATAATTGGATATTCTATTCCCGAATCTCGCATATTTATAGATCACTTTATAGATCAATTTAAAATTATGTATGTCAACCTTTTAACTATCACATGTAAAAAAACATAAACAACAATAAAAAATATCGAATAAAAAACAAAATAATCCTAGTATGAAATGCACGAATTAAACCTAAAACTGTAATTTGTTGTCAAGCTGGAACTCGTATTATGAGAATTCTAATGAACAAAGCATATAACGAAATTTGCTCATACGAAACTTCATTAAATACATTATTAAACATTTTACTAGAAATTCCTTGTTTTGGGTAGTAAGACAAATAAGAGACACACGAAAAATAAAATGACTGCTATTTCGTGAGTTCATTTATTGCAATTTTAAAGGATTTCCATGTTAATTTATAACCTTTTTTTAATGTGAAATCAATTTTTAAGAAACATAAAATAGAACTAGGTATTAAAAATTTTATTCAAGTGGATTTATCTATGCCGTTGAAATTATTCGCGGCCAACCAACAGTTTATAGCGTCAAATGTTGGTACTTAATATCTTAGAGATATTAAATTGTAGGTTTTTTTTCCTAATTTCTTATTTTTTTGCGTCAAATACAAAACTAATGAAATAACGTGCCTTCACCTTATATGGTTGATAGAAATAATACACCAACATAATAAATATAATTGTTATTGGATCGCGAGTAATATTCTAGGAAACTGTTGTGGGTCTCACACCCAAGTCACAACACAGAACTCGGCTTACTAACTAGCATACATGTTTAAGCATATGTTTCAACTATAAATCGCTCTCATTTGTTATTTATAAATTTGTCATAACCTCTCTAAAGTAAAATGGGTCCCCCGATTCCACCCCTAATGGACGGCAGTATGAATAATAGACATTTCCTCTAGCAAACGCTGAGCATAGATTTTATCTCATCTCACTTGCAAATTTTACTTATATACTTGTAAAGTAATGGTGTAATCGTTTTCTTGTTGCATTTACGAGTATAAAATTTATATGGATATATCAAAATTATAAGCACAATAAATATTTTAATTAGATAGAAATCACATGTTCAGTACAGATGAAGGTCTTTCGAATTAAGACGTTTTCAAAAAAAAAAACCAAGTTCCGTATTAAATTATGTCTTAAAAATGTTTTTTGTTCTCGTCTCGATTAATTTATTAACTTAAAAATTATATTATGTACATAGGTAATTATTATAATGATATTTCCTTGTTTTAATATTTAAAGATTGAAGTTTTTGCTTAATAGAAAAAATATAAAACCACAAATTATAAAGATATAGTCTCGTTTCAGTAACTTTTAATGAAACAAACAAACATTCTAATTTTGTATGTACGTTTATTACTTCGAATAATCTTTACAAATATTAGCATCAATGTATTAAAAAATTTAAAATGTGTGGTTTTATTAATTTTTTATGGTTTTTTTTTAATTTTAAGATACCAATTTTGATCCAGAAACTTGAATTTTTGGTTCTAATAATATTATAATTGTTACAGGTTATAGGAGAACGAGAATATGCAGTGCGGCCGACAAGGCGGTCGTCAGAAGAATTGCAAACAGGACAACCCCTAGAAGTAGTAGTACAACAGGTTAGTCAAGTGTCGGATATGTGATCAATGTTATTATATATTTTATGATCAAAAAATATTAACCTTGGGGTTTAAATAAGTTTTTTTAATGATAATACATGAATAACTAATACAAATAGTATCCAAGATTTAATGTAATACATAAAACAATCTTATTCCCATATTTTATCACTAAAACGTTTTCTCTTCATATTTTACGACAGCTATAACAAAGTAAACGGAAAGTAATAAATAATAATTATAAATCAATTTGAAGAGACCCCTGACCCTAGCACGCATAAACAACTTACTTGTAATAATTATAAAATGGTTTTGAGTATCGTGATGTAGCATTTTATTATGTGCAAATAAATTAAAATTTATATCATTTTTATATTTAATAGACATGGGATCCACTTCCGCCTAGGAACAGGACTAACCAACATTTTAAAAAAATAGTTCAATATTTGCATTTGCATAGAAAATTGGATGAATCTCGGTCATTCCACCAAACACGTGAACTAACAGAAGAATTTAATTAAGTAGCATAGCTTAAGAATACAACAGTCTGAAACCCAAACCACTAGTCATATTTTATATACAATATATTAAAATTAATTGCTGTTCGATACTCCCGTTAAAACTCGAGAACGTCTGTATCGATTTGGTTAATTTTGGTTTTGAAATATTTGTAAGAATAAATTCACACAAAATAAAATTGCTCTTTGTGGCTGGGAGAGCATCACGTAACATGCCGTTTTTTCTCCGGTGTTCTCATTTTGTTATTATAATAGAGTAATTGACAAGTTAAAATAAAAAAAAAATTGTCAATCCAATAAAAGTGTTCGAAATATTAATTTTCAACAACTTGATCTCCATTCCTTTTCAGTAACGACATTTCTTAATTTGACTTGTGAAATGTGAATGCAATTTTCTGCAATTATTTTTGAAATAAAATGACAACTACTGTTATTGCGACCTTATTTAAATTATATGTCATTACTTACAAGCTTGATATTTTACTTGTACCTACTTACATGAATGCTATAATGAAATCCAGTTTAAACAGTTGTTGAATTAAAAGATTTTGAATAAGTTAATTTTTAAGCCAAACTTTATGACATGTTTAATTTTTACCTTATGACATTGGCCGTTTGTTCTTTCATAAAATATAAATAAATTTGCAAACACAATTCTATTCAGAAAGTGCTCATTCAAATGCTTTATATAAAATTATTTTAATTTATCATGTAGAATAATCGAAGTGATTGTATTGACATTTTTAATTACACAAGAAAAACATATCCTACATGTGCAAATTAACTTAATTTGAGTAGGCAAATATTGCCCTAAAACTTAGCTTTTTGTTACATAAATACGAATTACACAATCTAATGTTACATTACTATAACATTATCTAATTTACTAAAGTTATGTAATTAAGAATTGTTTTAATAGACCAAATGAAAAAAAATATATAACTATCTTTCATCATGGGTTTTTTGTATAATTTACAAAAAACCCATGAATTTCATTTTCAAAAATTGTCATTTTTGGAGTGAAAACTTCTTTAGCGGCGTTGTACACGTAAAAAATGCTAAACTCGAACTCAAAACCTGATCAAAAATCCGTAATCCGGTTTTTATGAATTGGTTTTTGAATGGGTGACTTAAACCCTTGAATTATATTTTCTTTCCAAAATCCCGTGATACGTTCTGGTCTCGCGTATGTAAGACAGATCTCATTAATACAGTTCGGTTTTTTGAATATTGTTCTTTGGGATTATTGAAAAATGCACAACGTTAAAGTTCAACTTTTTACTTCTGCCTGTACTCTCCCAGCGCATCCCGTTTTTTTTAAAATGCTAGCTAGTTTTGCTATGCTTGGAAAGGACATCCACTGAAATTAATTATACGAGTTTAGTTAATAATATCTGACATTATTACGTATACGTATTTTTTTATATTTTACAACTTCTTCTTAATAACTTATGTGAAATGGAATGGTATTTTATATCTACTTTTTTTTAAAAAATACAAGTATTTATTACTTCATACAAAAATACAAACAAGAAATCAAAAAATCATAATATGAATGTCATAGAGACTCGAAAAATTTGTTTTTTTTTAAATACGCTTTTATTAGCTTCATACGTATCTTAGTATGTATGTAATGGAATCTTTGAACATGATTTTGACCCGTCGCCCGACGCCGTTTGAAACGTCGGATTATCTCGAAATTTGGCATACTTATTAAGGATCGATGACAATTCAATATTTTAAACAGTTTGATCCGTTATCCTTACTAGGATAATCAGGATTAGCGATTTTTTGTTATCCTGAGACCCGGAGTGTCCGCGTCAAGACACTTTATATATATGTTTATACTTTCTCTATTTTATACGTACATCATATATTCTAAAGAAGTTTTCACCCCCCGTTTTATAGTAAAATTTATCGAAATTTTCAGTAAAATTGTTAAATTTTAACAAAATTTGGTTCAAAAATCAAGTTTTTAGTAGACAATAGTAATATTAGTTTATCCGATTTCGCTCGTTTATATATCTTTGAATAGCGTTTTTTATCACCTACTCAACGACACCACTCTTGTTAAGATATCTTTCAGGACGAACAAAAATTAAATAATTCATTTCATATTCTCTACACCGAGCCTACCTTATAGGTTCGATATCTTATAATAAAGAGGGACACTAAGTTAAATTTTGAAATAATACAAAATTTCAAAATTTAACTTAGTGTCCGTCTCGTTTTTGTTGTCAAATTTTTTATATTGACTCAAAACATCCCCCTGCATATTGTTAAATATAATTTATCAAATTTTAATTATTTTAAAAAATATTGTTTAAATTAACTAAAAAATACGTTTTTATAGAAAATACAACTAAAAAATAGAAAATAAATTTAAATAAATTTGAATTAAAAATAGTGAAAGAAAAAATAATTTTATTGTAAAAAAAGCGTGGGGTGCATGTTATCAATAGTTATAAATATTTTATAAACAGATATGAGTAGAAGGGTTATTTTGATCCTGAAAAGCACTATCAAAATCAGACCGTTCTATTCACACCTTTTCATTAATTCTTATCCAAATAAATTATTTCGTATTCAAGATTGTTTCAATACATGTTGATTACTTTTTACCCTACTACGGCGAAGCCAAAAGGATGGGTTATGATTTTGGCAGTCTATGTATGTATGTATGTATCTATGTATGTATGTATCTATGTATGTATGATTATATATATGATTAGAGGAACACTACCATGAAACAGAGATGGTAGGTATACAGTGAGGGCGAACACAGTTCTACCTTGACCATTTTTGTACCTATGCATCTCTGGGTCTCTATGTGAATTATTTTTTTGTTTCGTCCTTTTTAGACCACTGTTTTACGTAATCGGGTTATAGTTTTTAAACTTTTTTTTTTTATTGAATTAATGAAATTAAAAATGTCAGTATAGACAAAAAATATACGCCGACGCGCCGGTGTGTTAAATGTCCACCCTTGCGAAGCCGGGACGGGTCGCTAGTTAAATAATAAATCGAATGTATGAGTCGAAATTTAAAATCGATGTGCAAATCTTATTATAATTTTTTCTTATTATTGTTTATTATATCTATTTCATCTGACAGCTGCTTTTGTCAAGTACAAACCGATATAGCGAATAATGGTGAATAAGTATGTATAGTAATAGTGATACATATGTACTAAATATGATTTATGGTTCTTTCATTATGACTTTTGACAGTTTAAGATTTTTTTTTCCTCTGGTTTTATTACATAATGAAACACGTACGTATTACACCGTACAACCTTGTCTTTAGTGGGTTAATTCTTTATTCATTTTATAGTAATGCTGAAGCGTTGTCTTCCGTTATAATTATCTAAATCCTTGTAGCTGTAAAATTCCTTGTGGTAGAAGATATCCTTGTATTTGTAAGTCGGAAAAGTATAATCCTTTTACATTTTATTGTATTATTATTGAAAGCACCCGTGGACGTGTAATGTGTCAAGAAAAAGCGCAGGAATCCCCGAACAACTTATCCTCAAAACATACTGCTTATACTCCTCATTTCCATCCCTTCTCCGTTCTCCCCCTCTCCCACTTATTTAACCTCGACTCTCAATGCCTTGAAGAATCAGTAAAATATTAAATACTATTTGGGAGAAATTGTTAAAAAATATATTATTATTTTTTAGTTACATAAAATGCTTTTTATTTTTAAACTACTATATATTTTAATAATGTAAAAATAAGACTTTAAAGTATAAATAGTCCAACTTTAATCTGTGGTTCTATATGATAATATGGTACAATTGCGTTTGTACAACGAGTGATCGTATGGTCGAAAATACCCTAAAGTAACAGTTGAAAATAAAAATCTCGAGGGCAACGGTCTCTCTTTAAAACAAGTACTCCAGTTTTTTGGGCCCTCATTATCTCGATCTGGTTCCTAACCGTTAAAACTGAAGACTAAAATGGAGCGAGTTTATGGTGTCTTCTTATAGTGTGTCGTTTTGACTTTTTATCCTTTTAATTATACCAGGTATCCCTTGTATTAAATTCTTCCGATTGGTTATCAGATCTGAACAAAATTGAATTTTCGTTTCGTAAGTTTACTAGTCTCATGGTCATGGTTCTATTTTATAAATGACTTAAAAAGAATAAAATATTCTACAAAATCTACCTCTTAAATACAGTTTTATTTATTGCAGCGAGTTCTTAACGTCTTAATATTAATTACGGTATATTCATAATTATATTTTGTAAGTAGATGCTCATTATCATAACCCAAGGTTACATGTGGAGCAGGTTACTACTTTTTGTGTTTTATATTATATTACTTCTTTGTTATTATTCGAATTTACACGAGTTAAAATTAGGTTAAATAGAAATATGTATTTACTTGCAAGTTTGATCTAGTTTAAATACAATATTATAATTGTGTTAATGGCGTACAAAATCAGTAATTTCACAATAGTCCTGGATTATAAAACCTGAAGAAAAAAACCTATTGAAGAACTGATTTGAGAGAGTTTTACTGCATTATATATAATAAAATTTGATATAGATTATAAAATACTTCTAAACTTTTCATGAATTTCTTAAGTTAACAATAGACCAGTAATTTTACGACAAGTATTAATTCTTATCACTAATTTATCCGATGCCAACCTCTAGAGATATTTTATTGAGATCAAATAAAATAATGGCTAAATTTAGATATAAAAAATAACTAAATATAGATATAAATAAAAGGATAGCGATAAACTGGTTAGAATTGTTTATTTATTTAAATATAAATAAACAATTCTAACGACGATTAATATAATTTTTTTTTGTTTGATTAAGATGGAAACAGAATTGGGTTTTTTGAGTTTGGTAAATTGCTAGTAAAGGAAATAAGTTTTATTTTAAAAGAAAAACATGTTCACCTAAAAGCACCGAAATTGATTGGTGTAATGAATAAGTTATTACAAAACCCCAAACCTTGCTTAAGGTTATACTTATAAACAGTCATTTTAAAGCTAAAAAGTGAAATCAAATTAATTGCGTCCATTTAGTTTATTTAAACGGATATAATTTATGCATTTAATAATTTTAGTGAATAATTATAAGTTATTACCTTTTAGCTGCTTTAAGATTTTAGTTTAATATCTTTATCGAAAAAAAAAAACAATTATTGTAAATTATTTTGAATTGAGTAAAGTAAAAATGTTTTCTTTATAGATCTATACTGTTCTCTTAAAGCAATTGGCGGCAACTCAAGAAATCAATATTGATAGTTGATACAGTTTTGCATCAGATGTACATATAAAATCAGCCATATCAAACCTATAACGTGTCTATAACCCCCAAAGAGAAATAAATTCTCCTTATGGTGTCAAAAAATAATTTTCACATTATCTAAATTTACTCGAAATGTTTAAAAATGAGTTACCGCTTATTGCCTACTGAGGACTTTTATTAAAACTATTTTATTGTTAAAAATCCGAAAAACATACGTATCCCTTTGTATAGTTTAAAGCTATTTTTATCCCAGCTAATAATATAATATATCAGCTTTTCATAACTTTGAAATATTTGTTTAGTAGGTAATATTGAAGTACTCAGACTTTAACGTCTTTTTATTTTTTAAATAGTGTCTTACATGGAGTTGTTAGTTTTTACACCACTATGAAGTAATTATATAAGGAAAAAATTAATCTCCTTGATCCAATGTATCCTTGTGTTCACCGGTCAAATTTAAATAGTGTAGCAAAAATAAAAATATATTTGTTTTGAATTAACTTTTAGTTTATTTTTTTCCTAAGCGGATTTTTAAAACTTCAGAAAAACATTGAGCCAAAAATGTATTTGCAGTAATTAATTTTCTGCCCGCAACCGGTAATATCTAGACAAACTGTTTTTAAAGTATCTGATGTACTGATATGATGTGATATGTGACCGCTTCACATTATTTGCTTATTTGTGCTTTTTAAGTTTGACGTAATATGTACTACGTCTAGGATTATGGGGATCTACGCTGGGCTTCGAGGGTTTTATTGTCTGTTCTCAATAACGAGAAAATAGGTTATTAAGAGTTTAAGTAGCGATTTCTTCTATAATGACCTGAACTTTCTTTGGTAATTACAAATGTCAAGAAATAAATTTAAAAATTCACTCATGCAAGCCCTTTTAAAGTCTTGTAAGCTCTTAAGAAGGATTTTTAGATTTTTAACTCCTAAAAGAGTAAAAGTTTGTATGAAAATCCATCATTTGGAATCCATTATAGTTTTAACAGATTCCGGTAACACGGGTAATCCGTAGTACGCTACTTTTTATAATTTATATATTGGACTTGTATATTACATGTAATTACATACGAAAATAATAAGTAGCCAAACACTTCGACAAATTTGCTTATGTAAAACTTCATTTAAGATTTCTTAGCTCTTAAGGCAAACTGTACATCCGTGTAGCGTTTCCGCAACACCTGCTCAAATACATTCCTGTGTAATTGCGCGAACAAGAACTTGCTGAGTATTTGAATCAATATATATTAGAAAAATATTTTACTGAGAAGGGGTTGTATATGTCATATTTTTACTTTTTCTTGACTAAACATTCTGTTTTTATTGATTTTTTAATTACCTAAATTAAAATTACGTACAATTTAAGATGTTTATAAAAGTTTATAATTGTGTTACCTGCGCATAATTAATGGCAAATCCAAATACAGTAAGTACGTACGTACATGCCAGCCAGCATCACAGGTTTATATAATGTAATATTTTAATATTATTCCAAAAGGTTACAAATAGAATGCCTTCCTGTGTTCAGAGAAGGTTTATAAATAATTAATGCGAGCCTTACGTACATTACATACTTATATAATTAATAACCAATCTCAATATATTTTCACTCTGTAATCAGGGCATTATGGGCGTTAGAGAGTATGTAAATAACTGCCATTTAAAAGTGAATACTATAATTCAATTAATAATAACAATAAATTTTATTGTTTTAAAAGTATTCTTATACTTACGAAAGAGAGAGAGAGAGTTAGAGATGTGTAAATTGTTTTGGATATGAGTGAGTGAGGTACTTGGTATTTTTACAGCTTTTAGAAGAGTTATCTTAGTGAATACAGCGCCTTCTTATGTGTATATAGTATATATAGCTAATAAAGATAAATATTAAATATATTATATATTAACACGACACAATTTAATCTGCAGCGGTCAATATCTATGAAGCAAACTCGATAAATTTGTTTTAAAAGCTCAGAAAATGGCATGCAAAGACATTAAACTAAATACAGTCTGTTAATTTGAGGCCACTGTTGTGTAGGTATAAAGGTACAGATTGCTTACAAGCAAAATTAAATAAGGCTTTTGTTTCTGCTTGGTAGCTGTGAAGCTTTATGTTTATACTTTTACATCAATTAAATTGTTAAAGCAGAAAGTTTTTACATAGCAAACTTGTCATATTTTTTTTTAAATTCTATTTATTCATCCGATATACCAAACATTTTTGTTGCATTAATTTGTTTTCTAGTAAATAAATTAAATTTTAAATAAGAATTTTAAATAAATTTTAAAATTAATATAAATTTACTACAATGATAAGATTTTATTGCTTTTTAATAAAAATAATAGTTTAAAAAAAAACAAAAAAAATAGGCTTTTATAGTAAATCAAACTAAAAATTAGAAAAAAAAATGTAATATATTTGAATTAAAAATAGTGTAAGAAAAAATGATTTTATTGTAAAAAAAGCGTGGGTGCATGTTATCAATAGTTATAATTATTTTATAAACAGATATGAGAAGAAGGGTTATTTTGATAATATCCTGAAAAGCACCCCACCACCACCTGAAGTGACACAATTTAAAATTCAAATTTCTCTAAGAATGTCCATTCCCAAACCCCTATAGATGTTGAATCAAACCATAGAATGAATTTTTGGCTATTATGCAACGTGCTTTTAAGCTATGTAATATGAAATTTATTTATATGTAGGTAATTATTATTATCTAACCATTTATTACATACACATATTATTTGAATCTGTATCAGAATTTAGTGTTTTATTGCGCTTTCATATTTTCGGTAGCAATATTTTATTAAGTATAATTTTATTTTGTTAAAAAATCTAAACTGCATTATCACAAACGTAGCGTATAAAGTATTCGACAATACTGACAAAGGCGTGCAAAGAGATGCAGAGATTGTGCGATGTTGTTAGCTTAGCCCGGGTAACTTGGGATGGGCATACAAACGAAAATTACTTTCTCACATTTCAGCTAATTTTCGGTCTATACAGAAAGATGAAAAATAAACAGAACTACTTTAACTCGCAGTTAAATAACTAACTTAGCTCAGTTTTGATCCGCAACCGGCTTGTAGACAGGTGTCTGTGACGGCATGCGTTCGCATCCCGAGGAACCAGTTGCCTTGCGTAACGTTAGTTCGATGCCCCATCGAGGACTAACGTTGACGTGCGAACATGGGATAACTGTTGTCTTTAACGGTTTTGTAATCAACTGCATTTACAATACGTTAATATTTAAAAAAAAATACGCGGAAATAAATCAAGTTAATGTCATTATGAAAAATCCATGAGTCGGACTCGTGCGGGTTCCGCCGTACAATCAGAATGACTTTCTGTTTGCCACTTAGGTAAATTTTACGTTGCCAAGACAAAATTAACAAACGTTCATAAACAACATATTTAGTGATGTGTAGATTTACGGTTTGTGCTTGAAACAAGATAATTCTAAGGCAACGGAAAAGATCGGATTTCCTTATTTTAACTTTTTACAAGATGTAGCCTTAGCCTATGTCACTTCCCAAGCACTAGTCAAAATTGTTCAAATTTCGTCAAAATTGTTTTAAGACCAAAGTTATAAATGGTGGTTACTAACCCGATTTTGTTCTATATAAATTACTTGCAGCGCCCCGCGGTTTCACTATATTTTGGATAATTCACACTATATCATTATAAATTATAGCTTGTGTTATTCTGATGTGTAAGCTATATTATTGTAAAGTTTCATCAAAATCCGATTACCGATCGATAGGCCGTGGGTTTAAATCGCAGTCATTGAACTACGGACGTGGTCCACTCCTGACAGAAGCATCTTAGCTAACTTGGCCCCTCCAAGAATACTAGTAGTTTACCATCCAAACTGGTAGTAATCTTTAAAAAAAATTGTGTGGATTTGCACATAACATCTTGTTACTATGCCTCGGAAAATTACCATTAACAATATTCTTTCGTAATCAACTGCTATTTTAAGAGATCTTTTTCAGATAACCTTGATACATTCAGACGTCTCATTGTCAAGCGAATAAACATATATAATTTACACATACAGGTTCGGGCAGACAATGATTTTGCGAAATTAGCAACGTTACAACTCTTAAAATTAAAGCTTCAATGTAAAATATACTAATTATTTTAATAACTTACGGTGATATTTTGTAAAAGCACCTGCTTATCTTGTATACCTAATCTTTAAGTTACCAACACCGTTGATAAATCTATATTCAGGGGTAGTATTATTTATGTTATTTTAAGACTGTATATAAACACTGTTTGAGCCAGTTGTCAACCTGGTGACGATTATGGCTGTTACTGTGTGATATCGGTCCCATGTAGATGATACTTAATTGAAAATATTTAAACATAACACCACCAAGATTTCAATGTTAAATTTTGAATTGGATGGACCCACGTTTATATTTTTAATAGTAATGTATACCATTGATTGAAAAATTTATAGAAATTATTATCATAACCACAATTTGCTCTTGCAAGAAACATTGTATTTTAAGCATTTAATCAAGTCATAATGTTTATTACAGCATTATATGGAATATCGATGATCAGTCGAGGATACTGCGGTTTTATTATTTAAATTGTAACTGACAGCTTTATATTAGATTTTAATCATTTAGCCCTCTTAACCCTTAACGTTTACCTGACGATGCTGTTTTCACCTACTCAATTATATTATAATGAAGCCAACGAGTCGGATACTTCCTGTACCTACTCAAAGTCAAATTTTTTTTTTCAAAGTCAAATTTTTTTATACAATATTGTAATTTACATTCTCTTATTGAACGTCGGAATCTACCACCCTTTCGGAAACGACCTAACTGCTGATAAAACTATTGTAACTGCGTTAATACAAAACTAATATTCATCTTCTATTGTTTTATAATTATAATGTTTTGTTCTTAAATTATAATCGTTGAGATTTTTTCATAGAGCTAGCTCATGCGCTTTAAAGTAATGTTGGCTAATTGATCCCGGAATAATTCATGGGTTTCTGAGAATAATACGTAGCCACATACTAAAAATTAAGATAGTTAAGTCCCTATTATCCTTCAAAAATTTTTGAAAACTTCTTTAGCGGCGTTGTGCACTTTTGGGATGTGTAAAAAGATGGAGTAAACTCGCGTCAGGACCCTTGACCTGATCGAAAATTCGTAAGACTAGTAACTAGATGAATATTGTATTTACCACATAAATGATAGTACTTTTATACTGATAAATAAAGCAATTCGTTCGAAATTATTCCCTATTCATCACAAAATATTACAAGCTGTTTTTTTATGTCTTTTTTTTAACCTTAAGCTAGGTAAAGGTGAGTGAAAAACAACCGCACGAAGCCCGATCTGTGCTTTATTTTGAAAGTTTGTTCAACTTATAAGAACATTGCTAATAACAGACATTTCTTACCTGCTTTAAAGCCACACCAGTTAGTTTTATCTACATATGCAAGATTATAAAGTATTCTCTTCTGTTTCCAGTTCGATGAATTTGTGCGGTCATTACAAGTGGACCCGCACTCTCCTCTCTTCAGGTTGGTCACAGATGGACAGCCACCACTCAGGTAAGTTAACACAATATACATTTATTTCTAAATTTTATTAATATTGTTCTCTAGATTTTAATGTTTCCCTCTATTTTGTGGCTATATGCTAAAAGCTGTCATTTTTTTCACTTCCTTTTATGTCTGTCGTCAAGACAGACGGTCTTTGTGTCAAGAGTCAAGAACGCATGGAGGAATCGAAATTAATATGAAGTACTCAAGTTTATAATATCTTGGAGATTAAATCAATGCGATTAAAAGGTACAGCTAGATGTACATTTTGATATTTGAACATTCTTAAAGTAATCCAAACGCATAGGGCATTTCTCGTTCGACTAGTGTTATAAATATCAGCAAGAAGCTCTTACTCTTAAGGAGACACTTACTTAAAATTAAATCTCAATTTTCGATTAGGCACTGAATTACAATGCTTTTAAATCATGTTTAATTCTATATGACTTATACTCAAATATACCATCTCTACAGTCTGCACCACTCAGATGTCGAATATCATTACCATTATATTTACCATACACATAATGGGTTACTTCTATTATTGGTTAAGGAAGGTCAATAGTGTCAACAAAAACTATTTTTGTATTTACGTTCGACGTTTGATATCAATCTGCCCTGACATCCGGTGTCATGTAATTTAAATGAAAATATACCGATTTCATTGTTATTTTGTCCATTGATTATTGTTACTCAAGTTTTTGTGCACGAATTAAGTAAAGTTGTTGTCATTAGATTTTTAGTGTATTTATATGTTTTAGTACATCGTTTTAAGTGAAAAAAAAATCTTAAAATAGCCAAGGCAATGTCGTATGAATTTTTTCAGAAAGTGTAAACGGTCACACATCTCAATCAAATTGATTTCATCTCATCTGAAGTTAGAAATGAGCTGGTAGTCTTCAAGCGGCTGACTGAATCTTCAAATTATAAGCTTTCAGACATATAAAAGTACATCAAAATCGGTCCATTATGTCGGGCTTTACTATGTCATAGACAGGCATACAAACACGCGTTAAACTTATAACACCCATGTTTAAGCGTCAGCTTCCAACTATTTATGTATATGTCTACTTGATTTACGAGTATGATGAGAAGATTTTAAAAATATTCTGATTAATTTCAATAGTTTTCATGCTATTTATTTTATTAAATATCGCTAAAGTGCTTTATAATACTACTTTAAAATATTTTAATAATACCGATCAGATGGTAGTATGAAACAGTATGTTTTATATCAAAAACCGCAAACTTACGTAACGTAAATAACCAAGATAGCATAATTGTGTCTATTTGGACAGTAATAAGAGGTAACGTCTTTGCGAAACTAATGATTTTGCATGCTAAATTAATCAAAATCCAGTAAAGCGAAGATATAAAGGTAGAGAAAGCAGAGAAATAGTTGGTATCAGTAAATTGTTTATTGCCATAGAGTTTCTATTAAATTTTTAGTTTCGATATAAAGCTTAAAAAACGAAGTGGAAGGTACAATAAGTGATGTCTATATTATTCAAGCTATCTACATATTAAAAAATATCATTAAACATTTTTATTTAGTTTGTTTGTAAAACTTTTCTTGAAATAATTGTAAAAGATAATAATTTGTATGGCGATCAAACAGTATCGTACATTACAGTAAACAATTGAAAAGAGAAAAAAATTACTGAAAATTTTTATTACAATAAATATTTGTTTTGAAAAAGTTTGGATTTTTTATACATATTTTTACGGACGCTAAAACTTAAGGAAATCAGCCTTTGAGGACAGACTATACTTTAAAATTTAATACAAGTCTTATTATTTCAAGCTTTAATACATTAATCTATGACATATAAAAACATCAACATCAACTCGTTAATCTTATGTAAGTTACAGGAAAACCCATTGTTAGATCAATAACAATTAAAATATAGTCATGCCAAAGTAATAAGTTAATTATTTATAATTTAAGGATCGAAAGATAGGAATTATTAAATAACATTTTCTTTTTAATTTTAATTACTTACAGTTCGAACGTCTGACGTTGCGAAAGGAAAAAAATGAAGAAATTAGTACCTTTGCGGTAAAATACCAAAGAATTTAATTGGTTAATATCAATTTGTAGGGAATTATTATTTTAATTTTGCTTTACCTGGGACATAGACAAATAGTTTGTAGTAAGTAACGCTTTTGTAGAAAATAAAATTGTAAAAAATACTTGATTAATATAAACCATTCAATTTTATTCTACATGCGTGGTTTGACTTGCAAAACCACGCATGTTTTATTGATGTTGTTATCTGTCAGGCAGATAACAAGGTTTATGAACTAAGGCTGCTGCTACATTCACAGCGTACATTTCCCAAAACGCATACTTCATTTAACAAAATGTTTAATATCAGTTTCCTTAATAGGCGATATTTTTATTCTAACTTTTTTTGCCTCACGAGAAAAAGTGTGAAACTTAGTTGTAGAAAATATAAGCAAGAGAAAGACCCGTTTTGCACCTTATTACTGGGTAGAAGACTGTTATGTATATTTCCATAATGATTAGCATTTAGATTATTTATTATACGATTGTATAAAGGATCTGTTAGTTTCCGAGATAAATCATTTTCCGCAACGCAAAAGTAAAATGTGAATCAGGACTAAAGCTATCTAGATATACGATATCGTGTTGTCATTTATCTCTTATCTTTTATCTTTACAACTCAACTGTTGAATAAGTTGTAAATTTCGGACTTACGCTTTGTTTATTTTAGTTTCATGATACTAGGTGTTGAAATGATTTATTTTATATCAAATTAAATTTTCATTTATCCTGTGCTTTAAGTATTGTAATTGCGCTGAAGTCGTAATTTTTAACCTCCGATACTAAAAAGACGTGGTAGTATAAGTTGTGTGTCTGTATGTCTGTCTGTGGCATTGAAGCTAATGGATCCATTTTGATTTAAGGATTATTACTACACTAAGTTTCACAAATTAGTTGGAGGCTTAGTTAGAACTTGTTATTCAGTGTCGAAAACTCTTCATCTAAGTGGTAAATTATTTTTAACCAAAGATAAATTATAATCTGTTCTTTGACTTTTCTTATTTTCATATATTGAAGTGATAAATTCTTACGGGAGGGTAAACTGCTTCGTAACGTAACGCGTTACGCCGCCACTATGTCTGGCTTCCCTTTCTCTCACGCATACGGCAGGAGCAGGCAGGCTGCTCCTCTCTCACTTTAACCCACAGCGCTAGCCGTATTTCAGACATCCGCTTCCCCCTCTCTCTACTCAGTGTACAATTTCAATATTAAATAGTTCAACTTAGATTAGTTGAAGTTATCACTTCTGTCGAGCGTCCCGAGACGCCTTTTATTAAACGAATCTTATCATAAAGAGATTATTAAGAAAAATGTATTGGTTTATCTTGTTTTCAGACAATGCCTTCATCCGGAAGCTTGCAGCAAGGACCTATCCCTCCCAACATATTACGCGAGGTTCCACGATTTACGCAAGGAGTATGTGCGAGCTTATACACTTCGAGCAGTCTCACGGACCCAGCCTGCACCACCACCACCTGATCACCCTGGCTCTTTGGTGGATATGATTAATTGTATCCTTTTACAAAAAAAAAATACAAAATTAAACTAAAATTATATTATTTTGGGCCTGGCCAGTTAGAAGTAGTTGGAGGGCATATTGTACTAATAATTTTAATAAAACATATTTCTACAAGGTCCCAGCTCAAGTATTATGACAGAACATAAAAAGCGTTTACTAATCTTCGAGATTTTTGCAACACCAATTTGCATATTATAATTTTATCATTTATCATCATATTATATTATTTTCTCATTCTTTAAAGCAATATAAACCTTATCATGTACAGATTTAGGTATAACACCTTATTCTGGTGAAAATTTCTACGCAGCCGAAGTAAAAGATATGGCGAGTATCATACAGAGGATAATTGCAGACGGTAAGTAAAAAAATTACCTTGTAAATGTATATGCTGCTTATATATATTTTTATAGATATTTTGGTTAAGTTAGATTAAAACTTCTTTAACCGCAATAGACTTATTTTAATATTATTTAAGACTTATTTTAATATTAAGAATATTGACATCAAACTGAGCCTCGTTTACCTGTATTGTTGGAAGTTGGTAAATAAACGTTACTAGCTCTCTAACGACTTTTCGACAATTTATTAAATTATAATGCGTTATTTTATTTACGAGTCTATAACCCATATGCATAGAATTTTAATTTGTCCCAAATATTTTTTTTTCTAGATTTTTTTTACTTTACATACTTTTTGTGAATATTAGATAAAAACGATATTCCGTTTTTAATGAGCTTTACAAAAGTTACGTAAAAAACCTAGTTTACAAAACTACGTTTAATTAGTTTTAGACCGAATCTTCTACTGCTTAATAAGTAATTCACACTACACTGCTCATCATCTTTTTTCGTGCGAAAGTACGAAAAAAAATGGTATAAGATGATCGCGAAAAGTCACTTTATCGGGTGTAATAATTTTTATTTTTTGCAATTCGGTACCATACAATACTTGTAAAAACTTTTTTAACTTATTCCATGATTTGTATAACCATTAATGGCTGAAAATAAGTATGAAGTAACTGAAACGCTATAATAAACAAACAGAGGCACAACAGATGACGTCATCAAAAGCGCGCGCTAAATGGAGGCGTTTGACGACTCAAATTTATTGAATGTTTTAATTTTCACTAAAAAATTATTTAACTTTTTTCAAGCCTCTTTATATTTTTTTTTATTTTATAAATATATAAATGATTAATTTAAGAAATAAAAAAAATCATGCATATTCCCTATTGATACGTAAGTTACGTTGCGATAAAAACTTATAAGCCATGATAATAATTATTCTTCCTTTAAATATATGTATGTGAACATTAATTTGTAAATTGCAACCTCTTGACATTAATCAAACAAAAATAGATAATGTGAATACTTATAAGGACGTAGTTAAAACTTATTGCATATTGTATAATTAGGTAAAATTACAAGTCCATGTTTTAAAAGAAATGTGTGTTATTCACGCAGCAAGTGCGGGCTTGGTACAGATTGATATTTATACAAATAAATATTGTTTGTTTGTAATATTAAAATAACAACTTTTTACTAAGTGCAAATGGATGTTTACACGGTATATACCAAAACAACATTTTTTACAATTTTTCTCTCTCTTCTAAGTTCATAATTTTAAATATAATTCTAAGGCTGTGTCATACCAATATTGATTATTATAGTAACAAATTAACAACTTATAGATGTGTTTTCGCTTGAAGGTATCATGAAAAATATCCGTTACTGTTTTATATATTTAATACTACCGACCCTGCCCGGTTTCGCATGGTTTCTCTATTATAATAGGCTTCTAATTCCTCTTGAATCACTCTATCTATTGATGAAAACAGCATTAAAATCCATTGAGTAGTTTAAAAGATCTGAGCAAACAGACAGCGGAAGCGACTCCTTTTTATACTACGTAAATATTTTGTATAAGCTATTCTACTAATTCTAAGTTCTGTTTTCTACTCCTAAGTGCCATCATTCGTTTAGCTTAGATTTGTATTAAGAAAAATATTAACAAACATTGTGGTCTCGTTGACAGTTAATAATAAAGTTGTCTATGTCTTAACGTAAAATGTAATTTATTTAAATATATTTTAACCTTTTACTATTAATATGTAATATTTTTTGGACATAAACTAATTTAAAAATACTGAATAAGAAGTTTGTATATGACTTTTTAGAAATTAGCATTTCTCGTTTATTCATCTTATTATACACGTACGATAAGCTTTCAAATCACGCGATTTTGTTAAAATATTTGATTAATTATTACTTGTTTAGATGATGCTGTTTATATTTTTAGGAAAAGAATTCCGGTACAATTCATTTAGTGCTTTCAAGTTAATATCTACGTGCTAATTGCCTGGTTTACATTGTGTGATTGTTAGTCACTAGAGTGTGTTTATTATGTAATAACAACTCATCTTCGCGTTGCATGATTGTCGGACTCCTATGGATAGTGTTTGTGTGCGCAAAAAGATATATACAAATCTTACTCACATATCCTGAGATCAATATTGATATATATGACAAACATACTGTACAACAATATAATATACTTAAATTTCATGGATACTTAATGTTATAAAAATACAAACTTTCTATTCTTTTTATTAAAAATAGCAGAATTTGTTTTAAAACAATATATTCTTATTTTCAGGATTTAGATTAGAACTACCTGAGACAATTGACCTCGTATTAGAAACTGGAATTTGGTAAGTTTATATTTTGTTTAATAATAATATTAATTTTATAAATATGTCGCGATGTATTAATGTAAGGAAATTCACATTGACCAAAGCGCCTAACAATATATTATAGCAATGTATTTAATGGAAACATGTTTGCTAATAATTATGAAGTTTTTATTTTCAAACACAAAAAGTAATTATAACTACTATCTAATGTTGGACTATAAACGAGGATATTCTAGGTAATGTTTACTGTTAGAATATGGTAGACTTGTACTAATATATTTTGTTCTGTAATAAAGTATAAATCTAATTATTTGTAAGATTAATATAGAAAATTTAGTTTTTCTGACATCCGATTTTAATAAAACTGAGCTTAAATTTGAAGTTGGAATTGCAGAGATATACTACAATAAAAACTGTATCCAAATTCGACAGAAAGACAAACATTTGTTTTAAATCGTTTTTTTTGGCATCTATTTGTGTTTTAAAGATCCTATAGATTTTTAAGTAAATATCTTAACGATATTCAATAAAACTTAATATGAGGTGTACACGATACAGAAATTTGATACGTTATATTTTTATTATATGTATAGTGCATTTTATATAAGTAATAAACATTTGACCAAAAACCTTACCATTTCTGAACCCGTCGTTGTTATAAACTGAAATACTAAAATAATTTATTTAGTGACAACGAAAGTTATTATTTATTATTAAATCTTTTAATAAAATAATTGTAATTTATGAAATGATTAATATGAATAAATTGTTTTGAACTGACTGCATATTTCAGTTAGAAATTGCTATTTAAATAAAATATTTTAATTCTGTACTAGAGTAACCCAAGAATAAGTAACATATATATATTGAATTGAATCAGGCGTTACTTTGCGGAAATTCATGATTTAAATGGAATCAAAAGGTTACCTTGCTATAATCCGCGGAAATCTGAACAACCAGACTCGACAGTGAGACGCGCGAACCTGAACCAAGACACACCACACGAGTAGGTAGCTCGACGATCGAACAACCTGACTCGTACGGCACAATCCAGAAGAGCGCACCGTTCACAGAAAAGTGAGACGCGCGAATCCGAACCAGGGCACACCAAACAAGTAGATCGCGATCGACAATCGACGCACGTTTCGCTCCGTAACCGAAACATTTTCAGGAGTGGTTGACTCTACAAGCTTCGCAAGTGACTGGTGAGTGTGGTCCTGATTCGGGTTCGCGCGTCTCACTTTTCTGTGAACGGTGTGCTCTTCTGGGTTGTGCTTTACGAGTCTGGTTGTCCAGATTTATATATAAATATGTCGGGGATTTTAAAACGATGTGAAAAGGAGATGGAAGGAGGAAGATGGGGAATATCGGGGAACACTAAAAGGGGGTGATGGTATTGAATAGAATATTGGGTAAACGCAACGTAGATACTCCTATTGAACCGATAAATGATCAAATATGATCTCTAACAATTACGAGAGAAACCTAAGCAGTGCCTTGGACTTGTGACCAAGGTGTAGGCTTAAGGATATCCTTTAAGTAATTACAACACTCGCCTCCACTGCTAGGCTCTCTATTTAAACCCAAGGTTAAACGCACATAAACCGAATCTAACACAAGGCTAACCTAACCTAAGGCTAACCTAACCTAAGGCTAACCTAACCTAAGACGAGGTAATTACATTGTAAGGTACTCACGTGACCTTGATCGGACAGCACTCCTAGCACTAACACAACACTGCACAACACTATCACTATTTAGACACTACTTCACTTCTTGAGAGACCGCGCACGACTAAGACTTCAGTTAGACTGTCGATCGCATATAAAGGGTCGAGGGTAGACTGTCAAAACAACGGAAGTGACTACTACCCCACTCCAACACCATAGACAACGATAACGATTCGATTAATCGATAATCTTTTACTATGCTCCGACAAATATATATAATATATACATTTGCCAATATTTTGGACATACCTAATATGAAGAATGTTTAAAACCTTCATAATACTGCCATAGATTAAAAATATCATTTCTTTTTAGTTAAATAAACACATCAAATATAGTTAAATGTTTTTTTACTTATTAAAGTGTTACATAAACAACAGAATGACGTCAACCTGGAAAAATAAAATTATCCATTCGTTTATATGCTAATTATAAATTTTGAGTATCAACCTGATAACAGACACTCGCGTAACTACAGAATAATAAGTATAAGTGTAGTCTATTACTATATGGAATTATTGGTTTTATTAAAATAAATCAAACACTAAATTTAATTAGTATATGAGTACATTAATACAACAAAAAATGGTGAATCCTGATCTGAAGACGGTATAGATTAGTATTTTTTATGATGACGCGACGTAGTATTAGTTTCACCTGAAGTAAAAAATTTTTAACTGTTTTTTTGTTTTATCTAAACAACACAAGTACAAGGAAGAATGATATAATTCTATTGTTTATTTATAATCATATTTACATATCGCAAGACGACAAAGGTAACAGAACAAACACTTAAAGTTACTTGCATGTACTTCAAACTATTTATGTGTACTCTCGGACTGCGTAGTTATGTTTCTAAGAACTTAAATTTATATTTAATATCTATTTATCTACACTATTATATAAAGAGGAAAGTTTTGATTGTTTGTATGTTTGTTAGTTGCGAATAGGCTTAAAAACAACTGAACCGATTTTGAAAATGCTTTCACTGATAGAAAGCTACATCCTTTCCGGGTAACATGTGGTGTTGCCATAAATATTCTAATTAAAAAGATATGGCCATTTAAGTTCCATAACGTGGCCATTTTGTAAATTGAAGAATTTCTCAGATACTTCTGATCTGATTTTAAACATTCTTTTACTGATAGAAAACTATACTATTCGTGAGTGACAAAGGTGATTTAATGTTGCCATATACATGTTTTAATTAATTGAACATGGCCATTTGGTGTTACTAATCCGATTTTAAAAATTCTTTCACTGAGCGAAAACTACTTTGTTCGTGAGTGAAAAAGGTGATTTAGTGTTACCGTATATACTTTTTAATAGAATATGGCCATTTTGTTGCTATACTGATCCGATTTTAATAATTCTTTCACTAAGAGAAGACTACAGAATTTCCGTCTCTCTTCCTCTTATAATACTATCATTCTCTCTTCTCCTCTTTTTTTCTCTCTCTTTAATTTTTATCTTTATCTGTTCAGAATGATCTGTCTCTTTTCACTTTCTTTACATATTCAATTTTATTATTGCTCTGTCCTCCCTCTTTTTTCATCTGTCGCTTTTCTTTTTCTTTCTAATATTTTTCTTTTTATAACTTTTTCTCACTGTCTCTTTTTTCAAATAATGAAAATCTACAGAATTACAGAGTGACAATTTCAATTGCTTTAAATACCCGGAGCAAAGCGAGGGCAGACCGCTCGTCTAATATATATAACAAAATGTGTTTAGTAAAATAAATATGTTTTGAACAGCTGCATAAAAATGGTAGGCATGTAGTCTCACTTTCTTCGTCTGAAAAATCAATAGCGAATCGTTTTTCAATATTTAAAGTATGTAAGTCATGGAAATTTATTTAGGTTTGCTAGCGAGTGCTACACATAATGTTATAACACTGTAAACCATTTATATATGAAGATGATGAAGATGAAGGAAAGAATTATCCAATATTAAAAAATAATGTAAATAAAAAAAGAATTCTTATAAAACAGAATTAATATTATTATAAGGTTGCTTGAATTTTTTTAAAATACATATTTCTGCAGCAATAACGCATGTTTTATATGAAAATTATAATTGCGTATATTTGTAATTTTGTATGTATTATTTGAATAATTATTATATAATATAAAATAACTTTTATATAACATAATATTTAGCAGAGGTCCATTAACAATTTATAATGTAGGCGAGGCTGTTACACTGTTACATTGAATAATAAGTAAAATTTAATTCATATAAAAACCGTATATGGTTTTTAATAGTTAATGAAAATACTGGAAATTTTAGAGAAAAGATCCGTAAATTTTCGTGACTTGTGCATCCAAGACAAGTTAATCATCTATGATTTATTACAGCGTACTTATTAAGAGAAATCGAATAAATCCAATCTCGATGGGATGGCGTCGTTTTATTATAGAGTTCCCATGGCTAACTTACGGCTATCGTTATGTCAACAATTGCCTTCCGATGCAATTGTCATCCGATGTACATATGTATATAATTTTTTTGTAACAAGTAAGTATTAAGATTTAACTTGTAAGATTTAAGTAAAATAGCGAAAAAAGATCCGAGAAACAGAGTTAAATCACTTAAATAAGATTTACACAAATAAAGCCCTATTAAATTCTCGTTTATTATATTTTACATTCATAACAGACAGACCGAGGGACAACGAAGTGATTCTATAAGGGTTACTTTTATCCCTTAAAGGTACGGAACCCAAAAAGAGTTCAATGATTCAACGAATCACAAATCAAAATCTAACTTTGGCATTCGCTAACATCTAGAAAGCACTGAATAGAAATGTACAGTACATTTAAGGACATGATACCTTAGCATGGTTTAGATTTTTGACTAAAGAGTTTAGATTATGCTTAAATCATAAACACACATGTTTAAAAACCAGAGTATCAGTCAAAAAAAATCCTATATCCAACAAAACAATATTTTTTGCTGCCACAAAAACTTAAATGTAACCCAAGCCGAGAAGTAACTTGCTTAGCAAAGCAAACACCTACCATGCACGTTGCAAGATTTTATTATCGTTTTGGTATCGTTTGTTAAGGCGACTATACTCGTATATTTAATTATTAAATTTAGATTTTATATCGTATACGAAAATTCAAAATAAAACCCGTACAAACTATATAATTTATATTACAATATGTATATATTATACTGACGCTGTTTTTGATTGTTGATATTTGATCTATAATTGCGATAGTTTGCAATTTAATCGGTTTGATTCACGAAGATAATGAAGATATTTTATCATTAATATAGCTGTATCTTGTTGCTAACAATTTTCTAGAAATGTTAAATGAAAGACCCAGTCTAGTTTTTTAAAATATACAGTTTCATATGACTAAAACATTAACAACACGAAATGTATTCTCTTATGTTAAATAGTCAGAAAATCTATTGATAGAATAATTTCAAATTAACATATAATCGTCAACTTATTAAGACATTTTATTACGACAAATCCGTTACATTGAATCTTAATATCTTATTCACTCTAACCACACCATCTTTCGTCAACTTTCTTACATTCTGAGCTCACACATTCGTTTCATAATTTATTACACTAGAAACAGCTTTCCTGCATGGTTAACACTTATTTGGGCACAAGAACGTGCATTTTTCTTTTGCACACGCAGTCATAGAGTTTTTCTATTAAACGATCTTATTGTACTTCTTGTCATCATTATATATATTACCATAGATTCCTACGTTGAGAGCTGTTTATAAAGCCCTTGTGAGTGAAGCGAGAGGTATTCTCGTAGATAAAGTAATACGTAAAGTTTTAGTCACGTCAATGTTATTATTATTAAATAGATTGCAGATGCAAAAGTCCATTGATATTTGCAACAATGGTTTCCGATATTATGTTTTCTAATAAACGTTTGTGGATTTTGCTAAACTTGTCTTTACTAATGAATATTCACCTTCTTAGACGTTATTTAAAACAACATGAAAGTTTTGTGCTTTCGTTTTATGAAGTATTTCTATTAATCTTAAAAAATTATATTATCTCGACAGATTGTTAACACCGATTAATCGACTTCTCTTTTTTGATTGGATGGTGCAATTATTTTTGATTGATCGATTGATTGAAATTAATATATTAAAATGTTAAATGAACCACCACGTTAGCACAACACATATCAACTTTTCTTATCAGCAAATTAACCAAGTTCCTTAGTACAGGGCATATCGTCGCTTGCGCAGCGACAAGCGTCACTAATCGCATTCTTAGCCCCACCGTGACGGCGTACGAACGTCTTTACCTTATTCAGCAAAAAAACTAATCTAAAAAATAGTTTTAACACGTGGAATTAAATATTAAGTGCTTCAAGTTCAGTCAGTGTTAGTTTTGTTTTGTGCTTTTTGTTATTTTTATTAGCCGTCGTCAAGTTTTGATAAGGAGGTGAGTTGTGATAGCTTTAGAAAGATAATTAGCTCGTCTTTACTGATATTGGATTTGTGCCTACATGCGGCTTACAATGTTATTTAGTTGTTTTCTCATACCAGGCGTATAATGCCTTTTAAGTGACCTCAGTATTTATTCATGAAAAAGAGACCTAACTCACTTTTTATTCAGCTGGTTTTCACAATCAAATTACACTTACTGACTGAGGATGCACTTTTTTTAAAATTTAGTGCCTATTTTTAAATTGTAGATAACATACAATTTCAAAGTAATAACGTACGACTATGTGTTATACTATAAGTATGTATAATAATCATTTTAATCATAACACTTATAAAAGTAACGTATCTAATTACTTGTTGTATGTAAAATGTACTCATGAAGCTATAGTCACACAAAATACTAATTTAATGCACCCATGTGTGTTAAAATACAAAAACTATTTTATTTTATACAACTTTGCGGTTTTATATGTTACATAAAAATATATTATAAATAGTAATGTCTTTAGTCCAATAAACTTCAATTCTTTTAAACTAATTTATTCGTTTATCTTTGTAATGACTACTAAACTAGGGAGTGAAATATTTAAAATACTTAATAAATAAATATCACTTACTTTGCATGCATGATTGATGATAAAACGGTGATTTTCTGCAATTGTACACTATGACTGACAATCTTTCAACATTGTCAGTCATGGTGTACAAATCAACTGTTGTTTACCTACACAAAAAAGCACTTCAAATAGCAGTAAAGATAACATCAAACGCTTTTCGTTTATTTTTTAGTTACTATAATGATTATACATGACTCTGATTTTTAATAGGTAAAATAATCGTCTTTGTATTATGTTGCTACATCACATTCTTTATAAGTTTACATTTACTTTTAGCCTAGCCAAAGATTGTAAATTCTTAATATCCAAAACAACGCATGAAAAAGGTTTCGTGAGAAACATCAACGCATACAAAACACATTATCATCTTGTGTTATGTAAATCAAACGATAATGATCGGTATGTAATTGAAGTTATCTTTGAAAAAAAAATTGCAACAATAAGTCTTTTACTCAACTCTTTCTTAATGATTGAACTCTTAACTTGATGAAAACCTTTGAATTTTATAAAGTACAAGGTCCATGTTATGATTTTTAGTCTACTTTCAATGAAAAAGGAACCTTAATACAAAAGGTTCAATTCGTTGTCCGTTTGTCTGTCAAGACTCGGTAAATATGATATCAAATATAGATCTACAATCCCTTGAAGGTGTAAAGAACATTTTTTTTAATTAAACGCAATACATAAAAACGGATCAAAAGGTAAGGACACAACGAAATCAAAACTTAGAGGTTATTGACAGAAGTTCTGTATGATCAGATCCATGTTAGAGATGTATAAGATCTGAATCGATGGTATAAATATAAATAAATTTCCAACAGCCATGTTAAGTTTGTTCTTTAAACTATAAGGACGCTTGGTTAGGTGAATACAACTCACGTTGAGACAATTTTTTTAAGGTTAATGTTAACTATATTAGAAAACAATGTAGTCCGATTAATTTATGTAGAAAGAAACTGATATTTATTTTAAATTTAGGGACTTATAAGTCAACGTTTGATATTTTTCAAAGTTGATTTATATCCCGTCGTCGTAACTTGAGAACCAGCGCTCCTAAACTCTTATTACAATACCAAGTATTTGAATGGCGGGTCGTTTAGTCGAAGAGTCGTAGTGTTGGTTTTAACGTTCATAATAATATATGTATTTAAGTATATTACTCGCGATGGTTCTAAAATTTTAATCTAATGAAATTTACGATTCTGCGTCACTTTTCTGGATTTGTACCCGCGTACCTATTTCCTTGACTTATGTCCCTAATATTCTGATTCTAAAAGAGAGCTGGAATTTAAAAAAATATACTCCTGAAGAGAGATGTAGATGATTGCAATGAAAACTGTATTTAAAAGAAATTGGTGCTTTTATAAAAATGGACGATGCTTGTCAGAGTTTTTCTTTTGTATGAGATACTGATGATTATGATTATATGTTTTTATTCGGCTTTATAATGAAGATGAATTAGCTTTCTTATACTAAATTAATTTCAACGGGGAATGTTATTCTATGTAATGTTAAGCTCTGGTTGACAAACCCCAGGCACTACACGATGTAAAGTGCATGTTATCACTAACTTTTGTGTTACTATGCAGCATGAGCATCATGAGAAATAATAATTTTTAGTTCAATTAAAATCAAGAAATCACAATAAAAGTGTCAATGTATAAACGGTGACCGGCTACCAGCTACGTAAGCACAACTATCGTGCTTGTAGTATTTTTCGCTGAATCGTCACCTACGTGTGGTAAAAACATTAACATTACTTTGAGTAACAGAAGGACGGCGTCAAATGACTAATATAGATACATTATTAACTTGTTATGATTCAATCATTACTTCTTACCTTGCGACGCTTTAAAACTTTAAGATTTATTGTAATTTTCAACAGTTTATATTTATACTTTGTTTAAAAGAAGTAACACAAAATTTAAGAAAAGGTAAATTTGTCTACCATCTGTGCCTTCCAAGGGTACACTACGCCACTTGTTACTGACGTTTTTGTCTTTTTTTCTTATAGAAATTTAGAGTCTCATTCTACTTTAAATCGGTTAAACAATTTCTGTTCTCAATAGGTACTTCAGATTTTTTGTGAATTGAAATATAAGCTAGCTCACAATGAAAAATGTTTAGTTAATCAAAGTTAATGTCGAAAGATGATCAAGTTACATGCATTTTAATATTATACGTAACATAAAGTATTGGTTTTTAATGCTCACTGCCTCGTGATAAAACAAAATTATCAAACTGAAAAAAATTATCAAATTTTAATAAACAGTAATATTGTATTTACCTTTTAATTCTGTTAATTAGATACCTACTATAAATGCTAAATAGTAACAACGGATGCATAAATAGATAGTGCTTATACTTGTCGTCTAAGTCTATCTAGTCTGTTGTGTAATAGATTATTATTTTTAAACATGACACATTTTATAATATTATGAATATATGAATTACTAGAGGGCTGCCCTCGCTTCGCTCCGGGTATTTAAAGCAATATTATAATTGATGTCCTCAAATTGTCACTCTGTAATTGTGTAGTTTTTAATTATTTGAAAAATGAGAGAGAGTAAGAAAAAGTTATAAAAAGAAAAATAATAGAAACAAAATTAAAGAAAAGCGACAGATGATAAAAGAGGGAGGACAAAGCAGAACTAAAATTGAATGGGTAAAGATTCTAAACAGATAAAAATAAAAATTAAAGTGGGAAAAAACAGAGAGGGTGAGAGACAATGATAGTATTATAAGAGAAAGAGAGAATGAAATAGTATAGACTTCTCTCAGTGAAAGAATTTTTAAAATCGGATCAGTAGCAACAAAATGGCCATGTTCTGTTTTTTGAAAAATGTATATGGCAACACTAAATCACTTTTGTCACTCGCGAATAGTGTAGTTTTCTTACAGTGAAAGAATTTTTAAAATCGGATTAGAAACTACAAAATGGCCATATTTTATTATTTAAAAAATGTATATGGCAACACTCAATCACTTTTGTCACTCAAAAATAGTGTAGTTTTCTAACAGTGAAAGAATTTTAAAAATCGGATTAGAAACTACGAAATGGCCATATTCTATTATTTAAAAAATGTATATGGCAACACTAAATCACTTTTGTCACTCGCGAATAGTGTAGTTTTCTTACAGTGAAAGAATTTTTAAAATCGGATTAGAAACTACAAAATGGCCATATTCTATTATTTAAAATATGTATATGGCAACACTAAATCACTTTTGTCACTCGCGAATAGTGTAGTTTTCTTACAGTGAAAGAATTTTTAAAATCGGATTAGAAACTACAAAATGACCATATTTTATTATTTAAAAAATGTATATGGCAACACTAAATCATCTTTGTCACTCGCGAATAGTGTAGTTTTCTATCAGTGAAAAAACTGTTTTAAATCGGATTTGTTGTTCCTGAGAAGCTTTTCAATTTAGAAAATGACCACCTTATGGCACTTAAATAGCCATATCTTTTTAATTAGAGTATTTATGGCAACACCACATAGCCTATGTTACCCGGAAAGGATGTAGCTTCCTATCGGTGAAAGAATTTTCAAAATCGGTTCAGTACTTTTCGAGCCTATTCGCAACATACAAACAATCAAATCTTTCCTCTTTATATAATAGTATAGATAAAAAAATCTGCTGAGTTCTATAATTAATGTCTATTCAATAGAAGTAAGGAGGATACAAAATTCATTTCAAATTGTCTTCAAGAAATAAGTTGTCATTTAATATTTTATTATGAAAATTGTTAACAAGTGGGAAACTAACAACCTGTGCGTTAATTTGATACTTCAAATTTTGCAACTTTTACATAACGAGTAAAATATCAAGTTCTAAATTTCTTGTTCCTAAAAAATAAATCGGTTAAACGTGATCGGTTCTCACTTCTCACTCCTTGCCGTCTTTGTTTGGGCTCCACGTCCGTCATCAAACATTGTCAGGGAGTTTAAGCTTGGCTTATCGATACTGTTTATATAACTAACGAGCAGACAAAGCTGTCTTCAATTCATTTGTTTTTAAAATATTTCATCTACGTCTACTGTTTTACTACTGCCCTGATGATGATTTAGTATTGCTTAATAATAGTTTAACTAAGCAGACAGATTTTAATTGAAGAGTCAAGTTCTGCTAGACCTACGTTAAAGTAAAAATCTGAAAAAAAAAGGGCATTGTCGGGGGCATTGGCAATTGGATATTAAGAATACCCAGTGGCTTAAATGATGTCACAGTATAAAATCTAATGTTAAGATATTATTTGATACGGAATATAATTCAAATTCACGTCCTCGAATATGTATGGTTCTAACCTGTGTGACTGAAAAATTGTACGAAAAAGATGCAGGAGACATCCGCTAATTTAATCATTTTTGATTAAAACACCTAAATACAAGAACTTTATAGGATTCGGGAGTTAGCTAACTTGATAGAGATGAATATATAATTATATATTTTAAGAATTATTTATCATTTAACATAATGTTTTGTAAGTTAGAAAGGTCCTAGGTCACCCTGCGATAAGACGATTTATTCGCTATCAACTTGACATTGATGATATCGTCAAGGAAGGATTGTAAATGGTTTTGTTGGAATGGTTGATCTTGCATTTTATTCTATACTTGGGACACAAATTACACATTAATAGGATCTCTTATTAATTTAATAGAAAGCTGTTATTATTTTTTGTGTATTTTATATGAAGATTTTCCTTCTCTTAAATAATGAGTAAAACAGTGGTATTTTGTTGTTGGAAGGGAGAGAAAAAAGAAAATAATTTCATAAATACCAATTAGCCAAAAATTTTTTTGCTTTTGAAAAGGCAAAGATTCTATTATAGAAAAACATTGTGATACGAAATTTTTCGTTTTCCAGATCTTCTAGTCAGGCTTTAAAATATGTTTGCAAAGTAACATTATTTGTTTCATTTCAAAATGTTTGAAAAACAGTTTGCTGTTGCAGTTTTACGACGCATTCAGTTCCACGGCGTGACCGTTGGTTAGGCACTCGATAAAGAATTGTGCAAATAATGCATTTTTGCTTGTGATTTCTGTATCGATTTAGTAGTTTTATTTTATTGTTTTATATTTATACAGTATATGTATGTATTTTATGTCACGGCGTCGGCAGTGTCCATAAATTAATTAATGTTTTCCGTGTAGGTACCTGAATCCGAAGAGTATAAATATAGTAATCATTATAACCACAACACTATTTTCTTTCAAACTGATAATACGGCTAATACAAATAAACTACTTAGTTATATCTTCAGCAACCGATTACTCTATTAGTGTTGCCTAATCAGTAATCACTTCACTTATCGTAATAAAAAAATCCGAGACGTTCTAATACGATTGATAACGATGTATGGACTGCAAACTTACAGATAAAAATAATCATAAGTAGTATTATTCTACACTATGCATTTCTTAATTTTACTTACTGCCAATAAATATTGCTAAACGTTCGACTTAATACTATACTAGATTATTAGACAAGATATTACAATCATTAATCATATTGTTTATCAAATCTTATCATTTTATTTTCTAATCGTGTCGATTACATATAGTAGTTAGTATATTTAGTATATTTAAGAAAAACATATTTATCACATACAAGAAAGACACTTTTGATACGATCCAAATTCGCATGTATCGCTATGCTATAAATGTTTTATTTTGATCGTCATACGAGACATTTGTTTTTATGTTCCTAATATTGAATATATTATTGAGAAATCTGAATTATTGTAATACATCTTGTTAAATACAAATCTTAAGCCCTATTAAGTAACTAGTGAAACATATATATACTTACATTCTAACTATACATTTTAATCCGTTATAAATAAAATTTCTGGAAAATAAGAAGCGTTAAATTCAACACATTTACAAAATAATAAAGAACTCGTTAGAATTTTGTGATAAAATGAAGTTTATGTGCCATAATACCGTATATTTATAGTAATTTAAAAGAATAATTTTTGAACTCTTATCTTACAATACGTTTCAACGTAATTGTAATAATTACTTAAAAATATGCAAATTTTTGTAAGTACTTGTAACATTATAAGTTTAGTTACTTAATGCTTGGCTACTTTTGATTTACGGCTGAGCCATTTTTGTATGAATAGGTATATGTATTTTTTTATATGTAAGTGTATTTACATACTTCTAAATAAATTTACTCTCTTCTGTAATAAAACCACTAAATCATTCTTAAATTGTATTTACTGTGGCTACGGCTCATAAAATCCAAGATATACTATTTACGATTGCATTAATATTTAATGATATTGTAATTTTGAATGAAATAGGTATCCAGGTCACTCTTAAATCATTCTCCATTTATGACGTTATTACGTAGTGCATGTTAAAATTTTGTATTGTAAGATTTTAATAATATTTAAAAATTGTTTCAGCTCAAAAGACGATGAAATAGACGGAAACTGTATAGTACGCGCTCGAGGTCTACCTTGGCAATCGTCAGACCAGGATATCGCCAAGTTTTTTAGAGGACTCAATGTTGCAAAGTAATATCCTTATTCATATTTGTTTTGTATGCTACAAAATTGTAATTTTTTTTTTTGATATTTTTAATGAATAACCTCAATCTATTTATATCGTTTCAACATGTTCTCTTATTTTTCCAGGGGTGGAGTAGCTTTGTGCTTATCGCCTCAGGGTAGACGTAACGGAGAAGCGCTGGTGCGCTTTATATCCCAAGAACACAGGGACATGGCACTTAAACGACACAAGCATCATATTGGCCCGAGATACATTGAGGTGAGATATTATGTAAAAGAACAAGCTATTATTAAATCTTAAATTATACAATATTACCTACATTGTATAATTTAAGTCGCTAGACGTACGCGAAAGTCTAATAAAAACCTATAGTTATTATCAGGTGAGATTCAACTGGAATGATAGTACAACACCTAATTTTTGATATAATACACATGAGTTAATGCTAGTGACGTAAAATGGTCAGACTCAAAAAGACAGGACTTGGAAGATGCCAAGGTTCTAAGACTATTGCATATAATTTGTTGATTTATATATAATATCCAGGTATACCGGGCCAGCGGAGAAGATTTCCTCTCAGTGGCTGGAGGAGCAACATGTGAGGCGGCTGCCTTTTTATCCCGTGGCGCACAAGTTATTGTTCGAATGCGAGGGTTACCTTATGATGCTACACCGCAACAAGTTGTGAGTTTACAAATCATTCACTAAACATTTTAATGCTTACAATAATTATTTAACTAACTCTTATAGATTTGTAACGTTAGTTTAAACTCAACATGGTTAAGTCAATTTACAATATTTTCATGCTTAATATCAGAATATATTAATATCTAGTTGACTGACTCATCATCGCTCAGCAGAAACTAAGACGCTTAGACCACATAATTTAGGCAATTCTTTGCTAAATTAATAATAAAAAGAGAAACAAGCTAGTAAGATATATTTATTTCTAGCTGGAATTCTTCTCAACCGGCGACGATCCAGTCCAAGTACTCGACGGAGCTGAAGGAGTTTTATTTGTACGAAGAGCAGATGGTAGAGCCACGGGAGACGCATTCGTTCTCTTCTCTAAGGAAGATGACGCGCCGAAAGCGCTGTCGAGACACCGGAAGCTGATAGGGACAAGATATATTGAACTGTTTAGGTCTACTACTGCTGAGGTCCAACAAGTACGTTATCTTCTTGTAAAAATTAGTTAACTATCTTTGAAAACTCACGCAATTTTCAAACATTTTAAATGATGAACAAACGGATTACTCAGGTACGGAGATTTTTTTTAAGAAAAAAAAAAATAATGACTGAAATAAAGAAACTATTTGTGTCTATGTTAAAGATAGTGAGATAATATAATATATTATTTTCTTATCAAAAATCCTTACAATATGAGATAATCGAATTATATTTTAATTAAAATTTGATATGGATATCATAGTGATTTTTTTGTCTAATATATTAATATTTTCTTTATTTTATTATTATTACACTAACAGGAAAAGTAAAAATGACTGTTTCAAGTTTTTTTTAATGTAGGTAACTAAACAAACGAAACGCTTTAGAAAAGATTTTTACTATTTGGTATTGTAACATTTCTTCTTCAATCTTTAAGTCAGAAGGATTTTATGGAAAAAAGTCATTGACTTCGGAAATACAAAATTTTTGACTATAATCATTGGAGTACGAAAACACAATTTTATATATAATAGTATATTTTCTGTCATGAACAAAAACACTTTCTCACCCCAGGGAGGATTCTTATATAAAAACAGCCGTTTTGTACGAAAAAATATCGACTGATGAACAGGAACTATATTTTTTCTGCTACCTAAAATTCTTACTACAGAGTAGCAAGATAATATTTATTCTCTGTACAATCAAAAAGAAAATTAAAGATATAAAATAAAATTTCAAATCATTTCGCATCGGGGCCAGAAAGTTAATTTTAACTTGAAACTAGGTATAGATAGTAGAAAAAATAATTATTTTTATTGTAGCTATTACTTTTATGACAAAGTGGTTCAAGAATACGTAAAAATAAATCTTTTTAACCATTCATCATAGTAATAAAAGACATTTATTCACATGCAAGTTATGAGAACAATAAAAATTGCGGTAATCTTATGACTTGCCTTTATGTGCACGCTGCCCTTGGGATAAATGGTAAGAATTGCTATAACTGTAGTTTAGAATAATCTTTTACAGAATTAATCGATTGAATAATTTTAACATTACTTAATTCAAATTATTGTTGTAAAAATTCCAAAATCAAGTTTAATTTTTAATATTATTTTAAACATTTGAACATTATTATATTATTTATTATAAGTAAAAAAATATTGTAGCTATATGCGACCTTTTTCATTTGCTATCATTACCTAAACAATATATTATAAATTTACGATATTAATGTTAAAAAATACAGGTAAAATATTGCGTAGGTTCTAAATAAAACTAGTAATAATAATAATAACAACTCAATTAGGTACCAACGGTACTCAACTAAATTCGATAAATACTGTGCAATATGGTACATTGTTTGTTTACAAGGACTAGTTTTACATAATCTTCAGGCATATAAGAGTAAATTATTATGTTCACTAGGTTCTTAACCGGTCACTAGAAACCCGTACAAGTCAAGCAAGTACGCCCTCAACTGCCACTGCGCCAGCTGAAGGGTTGCTACCAGTACAGTTGCTACCACAGCATGTCATCACTTCTGGCACAGCCAAAGACTGTGTTCGGTTGAGGGGGTTGCCTTATGAAGCCCAGGTATGTTTTGTTCAAGGATGCAATTAACGAAGGCGTCTGTTCTTATCTTTTTTATTTACTTTTATTCACATTTAAATGAATATAAAAATATAAAATTAGGTTAACTCCACGTTAGTGGCTTAGATTGGATGCACTTAGATAGATTTTTATATCTTATTCTGTTTCTTTAGCTTTTTAACCATCTACCTAAACTACCTAAAAATTCAATTCAACTTTTCTTGTTTACCAATTTCCAATTAAATTATTATTTATGTTATTAAAGTAAATAGTATTAAAAAAATATATACAATTATTTCTGTTACTCTCTTCTTAAAATAGATCAATATCAAAATAGAATTGAAACATTAAATAAATCTCCCGAAAACAATTTTAATAATGCAAGTAAACTTAATAGGAAATTCTCATAGTCGATAGTTAAACCAATAAAAATAATAACTAACTTCTCCTGATCCATAACCAATACTATAATGGTTTTGTTACAGGTTGAGCACATTTTAACATTCCTAGACGAGTTTGCAAAGAATATCGTTATGCAAGGAGTACATATGGTATACAATGCGCAAGTGAGTCTTATAAAGTTGTTTTGGTAACAATAATTCCCAATGGACTTTTAAACATGGTAGATATGGAAAGGGAAGAAACAAATGTGGTTTAATTTTGCATAATAACATCATAAACCAGTCTGAAAAGATTCCTAACAGATTTATATCATAATTGGTATCACCGTAATTTATATTTAGAGTAAATCTAAATTAAGGCGTCCTAGGATCTGGAATAATTTAAATAACCTTTATTCATTTAAATTTATATTGATATCCATGTGTAATTAAGTCAATAACAAATCGTTATTGACTGTACACTTTAATAACATTTGTTTTAAAACAAAAAACTTTATTTATACTAGGGTCATCCTAGCGGTGAAGCGTTCATCCAAATGGACAGTGAGGCCAGTGCTTTTCTTTGTGCTCAACAAAAACACCATCGCTATATGACGTTTGGAAAGAAGCAGAGATATATCGAGGTAAGAGATTTAAATTATGATTAATTATTCATTAATTTAAGATGATTAAATTTTTAACATTTTTATTTTTTATAACTAATTTTTAAATTTCAATCTTTTCTACTCCATAAGCATTTATTACAACAATTAAATCCAAGAAAATTCCTTTTACAAAAATAAACAAACCTTTTCAGGTGTTCCAATGTTCAGGTGACGACATGAACCTAGTGTTAACCGGCGGCGTTACTCCCGCCACTTCCCCTAAGGTGCTCTCCCCCGGTACGTTGCTCTCCCCACCACCACGCCTTCTCGCCCAAAGCATAGCCCACCACACTCTCCTCGCACGACAGCACGAGAACCTTCTCCTTACACTACGCCCACCCGTTGTCCCCATTTTACCTTATGTCAGGCAAAGTTACCCTACACTCCCTATGTTACCTCAACAACAAATACTGCCAACTAAAAGAACATATGATCGTGCGTTCCAAACCACAGAACCACCCGCAAAACGACCGTATACAGTTCCCCAAATGACTCCACATATGACTCCGCAACTGTCACTTCCAGTCATGTCGTATGCTTCGTCCCCACCTCTCTTTACTTACGCTAATTCAACTCCCATGCTATCCTCTTATAACACTCTTCCAGGTCTGTCCACACTCCCCGGATATCAAACAGCTTTATCGGCAGCTCTTCCTCCTTCAATAAATAGTCCGTTCCCAGGGTCATTATCGATGTCTATGTTCCCCACATATCCGTATTATCCGGGTGTGTAAATTTACAAATTAAAGATAAAAATGTTTATAATATTTAAAATTGCCAGTTGCCTTTTTTATATACATATATATGAAATGAACTTCCTAATCTAGATTGCAATATCTATGTTATACGAGTCCAAATTGAATTAATATCGAGTAATGGACTCGAAATTATTTTTAAATTCCGTCATCTGATTTTTTACACTTAAAGTACCGTTAACTGGTACCCTATTTTTATTGGTACCTGAAAACGTTTAATCGACTCGGGCGGTCGAAGTAACAGGGTAAAAAAAATGACAATACGCTCAAATAAAAACAAAATATTTTTAGTAATTTTTCGTATAGAAGGTAAGGGACATATTGAGATGATGTTGTTAAAAAAAAAACAATCGTATTGTTACTTATTTCTTTGAGATCTCTTCCAGTGACCCGTGAGAGAAGTAGATGTTACTAAACAAAGAGGTACAATACAATTATATTAAATAATAAAAAATTGTCAGCAACACTTTAAGTTTCATTTTTTATTTTTATTATTATCAAAAGACTAATATCTATTTATAAATAAATTATTTTTTAAAAATTAAAGTTCTATAATGATTATTTTCAAGATTTAATAACAACATCTCAATATGTCACATAAATATTTGTAATATAAAATGAATTTAGAAGACTTGACGTATGAATTACGGCAGTTTTTGCAGCTCTAGATATAGGTTTACATAAAAATCATTTTTTTTTGTTGATTTTACTGACTTTAAATATTGTTGAAGTTTATATTTTTATAAGTGAACCCGAGGTTGTTTATCAATGACAAGTTGTGTAGCTTTTATGAATCATTCGCGTGATTGTGAGATTTTGAATATTAGACATTCCATTTATATTTTTGCCAATTGATTTTTCAAGGCTGACTTAAAGTCTGAAATATACTTATTAAATGAAAAGTAGGTACTTAATCGGTGTTGTCGGTAGTTTACACTTTTTGTATTTTACACGTTTTGTTTTCTGTTCGTATGTCTTTTGGCAACTTTTGTTAAAGCACTTAGATGTTATGAATTTAAATTAGCTAATTAGTTTTTAAACTTTAGTTGGCAGTTCCCTGACTGAACTCAAGTTTATATTAAAACCTGGGTTAATCCTTCCACACTCCCTTTTTAATGTTATTAATAAAACACAGATATCATCTTTTACCTCACACCACATGACTTAATTTTTAAAATAATTTTAATATGACATTTTTCTCAGATTTCGAGAATATGTTAAAGCGGGTAGTTGTATAATCTATCATTGTATGGTGTTGCCATTGTCTCAATCACTAGGTATGGGGCTTGTCACAGTGGTGTAAAGGCTAATTTGTTTTGTCATATATACTTTTGGCGGTTCTAACATTAAAATTGATCTTACGCCGAATTTACATTCAATAGTATAGACAAAATATTGTGTTAATTTTTTAGTCATTTTATATTGTGATTTTGGTAGTTTAACCAAACGAGATTTTTAATTACAGTTAGTTTAGTTACAAAGAAATGTCAAAATATTTTTTTACTAGTATATATTATTGCGTGACTGATATTTTGTTACTTCGGTTAATATTTCGTTACAGCTAAAGTCAAATAGAAATATTTTAGTAATTGTACTGGTTAAGCTACCATTCTTGCAGTGTATAACATGAGTGTTGTAATACTCTATATATCCGAGGTTGTGTTATGGAAAATTGCATGAAATTGGATAAAGCGGTAAGTGTTATTTTTCCTAACATATTATAAAAGATGTGTGTTTCTACCAACAAAACGGGTTTCGCATGAATTGGTAATAAGGACTTTTTGCATGATTTAAAGAAAAATACTAGCTTTTAGGTTTTATTCGATTTTCCAGAGCACATCATGAGGATAACTCTATTTTTGTATGTTGATGTTTATTATAAAATGTACGGTACATAGCTTTATCTTGGTATTTTGGTTATATAATCACTACTATGAGATAACATTGGAAATTTCACCATTTTCTACTAAAATGTTTATTTCACCTCATTAAAGACTAGTGTATAAAGTAACATTCCTGGTAAAATTGAAATTCTGGTCACACAATTCATTTTGTTTATATTAATGCGTCCTTTATATAATATTATAAATCCATGAAAGTTATCCATTTATCTAGAATATCAATGTGCAATTTTCCCATGCTTTTTCACTACTTTCCAAAGGAGATTATTTTTTACTTTTAAGTAGTTAATGGTGAAATGATTACGGCAGTCCAGTTTCCGTAAAACCGTTATGGTAAATCCCCGCTTTATAATAAGAAAATATATAGCTTAGTGTCTTCCAAACAGTACTCTATGTAGAATAAAGTTTCTTGTAAAATATTATTACTTAGGAAAAACAATTTATTAAAGTAATAACTTCATACGTGAAACTTTATTCACAAAGAGTATAAATTCACAAAAGGATTGTGGTAGAACCTCCAGTCATTAACACGTAAAGCTTTTTCCTCTAGCCTTCTTTCGCTTTAATTTTTCTGTGATCTTACTGGAAGGATATTTCAATTATATTTGTTTTTGTTTTTAAATATTTATTACATATAATTGCACTCAAAATATATGTATAATAGTGACTAAAAATATATTCAAATCAATTTGGAAATTTTTAGTGGTGGCACTTATTATATAATATTAAATTTTATATATTTAGAAATACTAATATTGATAATGTAAATTGGGAAAATCCTTTTTAAATTTAAGTACGTACCAAGCAAATTGGAAAATCTCAAATGAATTGATTGAAATATCTCCGTGTAGTGACTGGGGGAGGTGGTGTGAGGAATCAAAATCATTTGTTTCGGTTAAGCTTATTTTAACTTTTGTTATGTTGATATTTCTCATTCAATGAATATAGGTTTATAGTAATGACAAATTCGCTTATTCGACATTCTTGGTATTCTGTAACGCTCAAATTGTTTATACTAAATTACTTTCTTTATCTTTCATATTACCTATGACATTCTCACAGGGGACCACTATAAAAACAATAGATTAAGTTAACATAAATTAGAAGTAAGAAAATATAAAACGTTTGCTATTGATATAATTATATCAACTTATTAGATCAGTAACATTATATTAGTTGGCTAATGTTAGTTTATTGCGTACTTTTCAATAAATCGATTAATATCGTGTTAGATCTTGTTTATTGAGAGTTTTTCTGCTATATGTGGGTGATTGTGCTATTTTATATTTGTAAGCTGTATTTAGTTATATCTAAATATATACTTGTGAAGGAGGGCTAATTCACTAACTCAATGCTTTACTTTGTCTATGGTCTTGTAAGTCCTATGTTACTAACTTTATCACGTCATACAATTCTATTTCGCGAACCTTTTGCACGATTCTTAAAATGTCGCAGCACTCTTCTATGTATAATGAAAATAGCTTACACATAATAATAATAACATTACAAATAATTCTAAACGAGTACAGGTATTATTCTAGATAAAAATCAAGTTAAGGTATTAAAATAATTTTCCTTTAATATCAATTCGTACTCAATACACATCGAACGAACTCTTTATCATCATCTCTGTCGGCTTCTCTCACCTTAATATTAAGTATCTTATTTTATATTTACCAAATATTATGATAACTATTTTATGAACGTTTCCTTATACTAATAGCGTCGATCAAAAATCAAAATGTTAATTGCAAAACGATATGATCACACTTATACATTTCAGCGGAGCGTTATTACATCATAATAATAATAATATTGAATCACACAACTAATACAGTATTTAATAATAACTTTCCTTCACAAGATAACAATACACAAATAGCACAATCATGTTACACCCCTAATCCCATAACATAGCTTAGTATATAGTACTTCATGTGTCCTAAATTAAACGAAGCATTTGGGTTGAACTCTAAACTGGTAAACACGAAAGCCTAAAAATTGGTAATTGTTAAAAGCACAGAGCTTGTAAACATCTAAAAGCATTGCAAGCTTTTACTTTTACAAATACATATAAAAGTAACATAAATTGGCATATATAATTAAAATATAATTGAAAATTGTGCTTTCTAATGCATGGATATGTATACCGGTGAGAAGGAAGGATTAAATCTTGTAAAATGGGACAGTTCGGAGCTTCAGTGTGTGTAGAAAGTTTTTGTGCTTTCTTAGAAAGGATTTGGGTCATGGGTTATGGTGACCTTTTAGACTGTTATCAAGTTTCAAACATAACAAGGCGTAAGTATCGTACATATATCATATGTTGTGGGTCACATAATTGCTCCTATCTATTCTTTAGTATCGCATTTATTTAAGCGACCTCAATTTCATTCGATTCAAAACTAGGATAGATGACTGAATTTTATTTAATATATTATAACTGAGTTTTATGAAAAATGTATGTAGTGTTCATAAATTCAGAAAATATAATAAAGAAATATCTCTCCATCATTACATAAAAGCTCGATTTTGTGTTTGCGATCGAGTCCTTTTTTATGCATCGACTCACTCTTGATCATAATACACTAGTACTTTTACTTACGTTACTTATATACGTTATTATATATACGTTACTATGCGTTCTTGTATACATCACAGACGTTCTTAAAACTAAAGTTTCAAGTAAAAATATGTAAATGTTGTTTGTAATGGATAAATAAATGAAAAATCATCGTCGTAATGTCCAATTTAACTTAAAATAACCCATAACCTCGAGTCTTTCTCACTAACGGTCTTCAAGCCTCATGTTCGTGTTTTGAGTTTTTGTATGTCGCGCCTTGAGCTGAGGCCTTAAGCCTACGAGCGTTTTACAGCGTTAAATATATTAAGTATTCAAGTTCTTCGCAACACTAAGCATGATAATTTATTAAAATTACAAACATAATTTTACCTGTTTAAGTAATTATTATTTGCTTTAAGTTGTGACGTATATATAGTACATATATCTATAAAGCATATGATATGTTCTGAGCTGGTCGTATGTAGTTGAGGTCGCAGGCGCTAGGGGTAGGCGGCACGGTGGGTGTTAGGAGCAAAGTTTGGTAAAGTCCGCAGAGCTTGGTTGGCGACGGCGACATATTGGTGTAAGTGCACTGCTTTGGTGGACTGTTAATGCGTTCAAATCCCGGTGAGTGTTCATCAATTTATTTAACTACATTGTGTATGTCTGTACGTTCGAATGTTTTGCTGTTTTTAGTGTTACATACAATAACTACACTGACTCCCTTAATATTTTAATTTATGATGAATATTATAGAGCTTGACAAAATAAATATTTTTTGTTGCCCTAGATATTTCTATGAATTACTGTAATTTGGGTTCTAGTTTTTTTTTAATTTTATAAGAAATTGTCATAAAAAGTGTTTCTATAAAGTAAAAGATCGCTTTTACAATGATTAGTTACATCAAAACTAAACAATTTTAATAAAACTTTGGTGATAAAAATAGTTATTTTTTCTCATGTTTAATGCTTTTTGTAGAGCGCTATGAAAAAAACAAGATTTAAAAACAACTAGTTCCAATTTTTCAAAACTTTCATAGTAAGTTTTATAAAGTGTAGATATTATTCGATTTTTATATCAAGGGCGACAAAACCCCTGTTGACCAGTAATCCTCTGTATTAAAAAAAATGTTTTCTTTTTTTATTATTCAGCAAAACATTTTCTGCAATATTGTTCGTTGCGTAATCTTCGGGATAACTTCACAAAGGTTTATATATATACAAAATAAATATATACAAAAAAAATTAACTCGTAAATTGGTTAGTAGGTAATGAGTAATGACTAATGAAATATTATATTATATATATTTACAAAAGGTATGAACCATAAGTTTTGTAACTAACATTGCATGAGTAATGGAAATTGATCGGTCAAAATAAGTTAGAGGCAAACTTCCACAAATTTCTAGAATTAGTAGTAGTTAATATAACCTTTATTTTTATTTTGGTGTTTTAATTGATATATTGGTGTAGGTCCAGTTACTTATTATTATCCAGCAATGGGCCCGACCTTGCCTCCGCCCCTCGTCTACTGGGGGTACCCGACTCCGCCTGTCTCGCCAGCACACTATTATCATCCGCCGCATCATCCACAAACAATGGTAATAATCCCAAGATAATTGCCAATTACAATTAAATGAACGTTGTTTCGGATGAAATGGGAATTGATTATACCATTTTTCAACAAGATTATTTCTTAATGATTCGTGACTAAACAACTTAATTTTTGCTGCTTCGCCGAGAAAGAAATTTTATATGGCAACCGTAATCATTTTTGTATTGGAGTTAGCAAATCTCGAAATGAAAATGAATGACTATCGGCCGAAATATATAAAGCAATCGTAATCCGAAATTTTTGAATTAATAATTTCTTTGGATTGTAAATACATTCTAAACTCAAATTTGGATATGGAATATTCAACTTTGGAATCTATATTTAATCTGTAATGCAAAGATTTTGGATTGAGATTTTTTATTAATTTCGGTCGTAAATGAACCATCAAGTATGAACACAAGTGTAGTTAGTTTCAAATCTTATCTTTCTTATGAAAATATACTGAATTCATTCGTTTGTTTAGTTTCAAGCAATGCAGCACACGAGGGACTATAAGTTTTATTTATAAAAATCCTTGAGATCTTGAGACATATGTAATGACAAAAATTTAAACTTTTCTATTTTTTACAGATACCGGAAGTAGTTTCCGTAGGAGGAGGATCACCTTTACCTATTCCCCCTCCAGCAGCTTGCCCAGAATGGCCGATATTCATGGTCAATTGATATTTAAAAAAAAATTGTTTGTCATATAATATATATGGCGAGATCGCTCAAATTTAGTGTAAAGTATTTTTTTTGTTAAATTAAGTTTAAAATTTCAATAAGGTTATAAATTTTTCATCACCGTTTGCCTGCAAACCAAAGTTTTTGCAAAAATCAGAAAAAATAAATAAAACTATACAGGAAGGGCTCAAATTGACTGATTGAGAAAATTTAAAATATAGTTTAATACCCCTTAAAATATAGTTAGTCTTGGTACAACAAAATTTGTTTCTATCGTTGAGTTTTTAATATATAATCGTTTTACATACAATGAAGCGACACTTGCCACTATTTGAATAATTGATATTTAATCTGTAACGGCTCAAACAACGTGATATTAAGATTGTCTCGATACTTTACGATTAGTAATAGTAATTTAAAAATTATTTAATTATATGCAAAAAGTTTTTTATGAAGTCCTTTATCACTGCTTTGGACAGTTTGTCTCTTATAAATATTCTATTTTTTGTTGATCTTTTTAATAAATATTATTGAAAGGTTTTAATAAATTAAAATTAATATATTCTTATTTAAAAAGATACAATGACGTGGTTATGACTTAATATAAATTCCTTTATATGGTCCTGTTACTAATGTGTGCTATGAATTGTATCGCCCATTTTTTGTTTATGATTAACATATCAATGAGATTTCCTACTTAAAATTTAAACGTTGTTCAATATTGTTAACTTTTTTAAAATGTTTCGATTTCTAATAACAAATTGAGTGATACATAGGTGCTTCCACTTTTTAGCAAAAGACCAAATATATGAAATATAAATGTTAACATAAGAGCGCTCAATTAGTTTAGTTTAGAAGTAGAATTAATAAAACAGGAATATTTTATGCCATAATTTTAAATTTGTTATGAACTTGATTACTTTTCACTATATAACTAAATTTTTATTTTAGTGTTAATAATTTAAAAAAAGAAATATTTCGTTCTTCAATTGTTTAGGAAAAAATATGAAAATTACATATTGTTTCTATATTAAATATAATGCATTTGATCATTGTTGTCACTCATAAAATAAAACTCTTTTTATTTTCTATTAACCATGTTAAGTTTGAAAGTTATTCTGAAAACTTTAAGTAAATCTCATAAAATAAAAATAGTTGTAAATGTTCTGCCCTACAGCTATTACAGGATACTTTTAGTTATAATTTTGTTAGTTGATGCATTAAATAGGTTTAATGTTAAAGCAACAAAATCAAACGTCTTCCGATGTGTAGTTATTAAATTTGTCACTTGTGATAAGTATAGAATAATCCTAACATAAAATAATTTAAATAGACAAAGAATTATAATTACTATTAAGCTATAAGCGTGGACCGCTCAATCAAGGAATTTACGTACTAACTGGAATGCGCAAGTGAACTCAAAAAACGTTCCGAAGTGTACAGCCACAATAGAGGATTGCATCTCTTTCTACTATTATGACCATTTGACACGAATACGAAACTGTTATATAATAAATTAAAGTAGTTAATACTTAAGATTATTTGTATGGCACATTGTCACAAACACCCTAAGAAAAACACCGTAAGAAAGCGACAAAATCCCCTTAAGTCGGTCCTACTCGGAACGAAGTATCTGTTTTACATGTTGGAAACAAATGTCAACCTTATGCTATTTATTTCAAGGTGCATATTTGAATATACAATATTTTTGAGTGAGTATTTCAGTTATGATATAAATTCCTTACATTCAATTTATATTATCTTTGAGTTGAAAAGTCATTATTTATACTCTGTCCAATCATTTGTTTTACTTCAGCTGCAACTGAGAGCTCAAATTAGTGATGCATAATACGCTGCTCTAAGTAATAATAATCGATTAAATTTTAATTGATTTGCTACATTGGTATTTTTATTATCTGTCAAATTATATTAACTTACTTTAATAGTTTTATATATGTAATTGATAAATAGAGGAGCCATATAACACTTCACTTCATAATTAGTTACGTGTTTTTAGCAAAAGTAAGGTAACTGAATGGACGGACTACAGCAAATTGTTTTTTTGTTCTTATTTTTTCATATCTTTATATCATACGTAGAATTGACAAAGCTCTGGTTTCCGAAGATTGCGGTGGTGATTTTTTATGAATAATTAAATGCAATGTTAAATATATTTTTTAAAAGCAGTTAACAATTTATTTCAAGTAAATACTATATTATATAAATGTATAATTTAATATAAAATCCAACAAATATGTTTTATTATTTTCATACTTTTGGTAGATCTTTATATTCAAATATAATTCGATTAACCCATCACTGATTTTTGTTATTGCATCTACGTCTGTTTATAATAACAAAACTCAACGAAAAATCGCTTTTTAACGACCAATAATGTCTGCTCAATGACGCTACTGCTCTAGAAGGAGGAAACCAAAGCTTTTACAGCTTCAGTATATTGTTAGTGAATTCATTTTTATTCTGAGCGTCCAAAACAATATTTTTAGCTAAATAATATAACCTAAGCAATATAGCCTCTAGTAATAATTAACGCGACGCGATGGTCAGTGTTAGTATAATTTTGCTTTTTGTAGACTAGGTATTATAAGTACATCACATTTTATAGACGTAGTAAGTATGTTTTAAAAAAATATTTAAATAACACAACTTTTTATATTGATCTTTCTTTTTTGCTGCGTTATGAATTGTTATAAAAATCCACTCTAATTTAGGTGAGACCAATAATCCAAAATTAATAAAGGTGGAACAAAAGGCTGGTAACATTTAAAATGGTTAAATAAATTTCATCGTAGCCCATATTTATCCCTAATGATTTTTTAACAATGCTTCAAAAGATTTTTTGAATCTTCTTTGAGTCCATTCAGGCACGCGCCAAGTATCTTCTGCGCCGGAGTGCCGAATACTAATGAGCGCCTATACTTGAAGAGCAAAAAAAAAAGAATTCTCTCTATGCTCGCCTACAATAATGTGTTTGGCCCTTTCCAGTAGTTTTTGTACAGCGTCCGAATCAACTTTTTTTGTTAAATTATATAATATTTTCGATTTGGCGCCCCCCGAAACCTTCATAGCGTCTTTTCTGCTCTGTCGTCGTAGTGCGTCGCAAGTTCTTGCACATGGACATGAACGGCGCGTCCCTGAATTCCCCGAGTCCATTTAAGGAAGGAAATTCAGTATTCAATAGAAATCAAGCGGTTACTAAAATAATGATTTTCTAATAGATAGCTTTTCTCTCTTATAACTTTTTTTTTTGCCATTTGAAATGTCAACAAACTTTTGGTATATAATTCGATTAACCCATCACTGATTTCTGTTATTGTATCTACGTCTATTTTTATTTAGAAAATTTTAAACTTTATACCTATTGAGTCTAATCCATGACTACAAAGCAATCATGACTACCTTATGTTTAGTATTTTGTTATAGATTTAATGTTTTTATAACGAATGTCGTTATGTTAAATATATATAGTGTAAACGTGTTTTCATATAATTATTATAGCCACGTATTATTCATAAATGTTTTAAATTGAAATAAATTTTGAAATATATGCAATTTGTTATTGATTATCTAATAATCTTCTATCGTTAAACACTTATGAATAATACGCAAAGAATAATATTTAACATTAATAAATATATATATAATATTAATTTGTAGTATGTTTAATATAAATGTTGTTATGTGTTTGCTATTGAATTTCCAATAATATATTTTCGATTATATACAAACTTTATTTGTAAACGTTTATTTATTGCTGTTTTAATTTAGATCTGTCATTTGAAGTACAAAAATATATGAATTAATATTAATGTAGTACTTTTATTATATTTTATATCTAATACGTCTGTAGTGTCAATATTTCAAGTTATTTATATTTTATTTATGATTAACAATTATATTTCGTAGCTATTTTCATTTTGAATATTTCTAAACATAATAATACGTTTATAAATAAAGAAATCCTTAAAATTGTTACCTTCCATTTGTAATTTTATATATTTTCTATCATTGTTATAATTATAATTTATGTATTTTAATGTAATTGCTTCACCACACTCGACTTAACGATTTAACATAGTATTTTTTTCTTTAGTATCCAGTTAATTATGAAACTATAGAGGATCGACCCTATATGATAGCAGGCGAGTGTGGTGCGAGCATTAGAAGTCGATATAGAATGTGCAATGCTTAGATGTAGATATCTTGATCTTTATACCAAAACTGTTTTGGTAAATTATCATACAAAGTAGTGAATTGTTCCAATAAATTAATTATAAATAACGTTTATTTCATTTTCAAATAATGGGACCAAAAGTTCTTCTTTCCTTTACCTTTTGGCATCCATTGAAGCGGCAAAACAAAATTGCAACTGAAAATAAATGAGGTACATTTGTATCAGCCCTATAGAAGTATGAATAAACCATAAATGTTTGGTACCTCGTAACTTAGTCGTTTATGAACCGAATTGAAAATTTATTTTTTCTTTGATAGGATAGGTATGCTTATTATTGGATGGGACCAATTTTTTCAAAATCCAGTTCTGATTATAGGATCCTTGAGGAATTGAGAGCACTCCTTAAAACTTATAGGTACTCATCGCTCACATATAGTGATATTGATATTTTCAGAAGCCTTTCTATTTAGAAATAAGTATTTTGTTATGTAGAATCATAGATATCTAGAGATTGCCATCATTGCGTTTTAGTATACAAAACCAGTGTCGCCGCTTTTCTCCCACCTAAATATTTAACATATGTACAAAAAGTATAAGTACGACACACACGGGCATTATTTTTCACGCACATTATGAACTAGCTGCCACACTAATACCTTTTTTAATAGCACACATTCATAATTAGGGCGGAGCGTTCCTAGCATGCCTACAGTCATTCAACCACATATGCAAATAGGGAATAGATAACACGGATCTTTTTATTTTATCGATAATTTTTCCCTTAATGTATATAATAGGTCGGGGAAAAAGTCTTTTCGCTTTATAGTATGTATGAACTTGTAATAAAATCTCTTTAGCTATACTATTTGTGTCTGGCTGGTTTCGGTATCATTTTAAGTTTATATTTTAAAGAAGATATTCCAAATTCAAATTAGGAAAATGTGTGATTATTATTTGTTTTTCGTAATGTGAAGATGAGTAAATCTAATGAAGAAATTAGATACATTTTAAAATTTTACTACAAAAAAGGTAAAAACGCAACGCAAGCCGCGAAAGAAATTTGCGATGTTTATGAACCTAGTGCAGTGTCTGTGAGAGTGGCACAAATTTGGTTTAAGCGTTTTCAATCCCGAAATTTTGATGTCAAAGATGCACCTCGCTCTGGTCGCCCTATTACGGATAAAATGGATGCCTTTTTTGGAAAAGTGGAGCAAGATCGGCATATCAGTAGTTACAACGTAGCTGAAGAACTGGGAATTGACCACAACAGTTTCAGCGAATTTGAAAAAATCTGGGTACACAAAAAAGCTCGATATTTGCGTACCGTCTCGCGTTGCGCACATCTCTATGGCCAAAACGTTCCGTGCGTTCGGTAACGTTCTTAAAAATTGATTTAAAATATGAAAAAGTTACATAATTGTTGAGTTGCCGATGGTAGAATACGCCAGTTGTCTTAAGGTTTGCTGTAATTGGTCTATATTTGCAAATAAATACGGAAAATTTCGGCATTTTGTATTTTCGTGAACAGTAGCACACGGTACGTAGTTCCAAAGCGACTGAATAGAGCGCACTGCCGCCGACCGATCCCTAGATATCCGTGTGTTGAACTGATGCAGACGACCACAAATAGACTCATCTCGGTTAAGAAATCTAAGCGACTATTAAGATGAAAATTTAAATAAATGCTTTTCATTCATGTGGATAGTAAGTAAGTAAGTGGACTCCTGTTTCCGCACTTAGACTCTAAATCGGTCCATTGTGCGTGATTAATGTAGATGTTACCAGTCTTTATTTACCATTAGGTAATTAATAATGACAAAGGGTAGGAACTGGAACATAGACATTTTTTTGTTGACGCTGGGGAATGCATCTACGTATACCCCCACAAGTGGAAGTTATGTAGGACTCCCGGCAAATGCAGTCCTACCCGCTAAACCCCAGCGGTTTCCTTTCTCCGTCAAGAAAGGAATGCCACTGGATGAAACAATGTAAACAAGCCGTGTTCGGGTTCAATAGAACTGTCTTAAAGTGAACTTTGGCTATAAGTGATTTTAAAGGTAATAGTCGTCAGTTGATCTATGATATCGTAGCTCATAAACGACTAAACCGGTTTTGATGCTAATTTTGCTGTTTGAAAGCTGATCTGTTCGATAAATGTTGTGATATCGTAAGTGAACATGATACTGTGAAAACTACACTATATCGTTCTCAGTGGGCAGACCCTCTCTTTCTAAGTAGAGTAACCTTTATTTATTTTTCTATCCCAGGATATTGCTATAAGTAGTTGCTTTTTTAGTAGTTTATTTATCGACATCTCTGTTTTCTACTAATAACCCCTAAAGATTGTTTACAATAAGACATTACGAAAGAAGCTTTTTGTTATAGTGTAAAAGTTTGGGTGTTGCCGACTTTGTAAATTTTGAAAACTAATGAAAAACCGATTCGTTAGAGATTTCTGGATTAGTCAGTGTATCCAGTTCGCAATTTTTAATACCTATTATTTCTATACTAATATTATAAAAGGCTATATTTTTTTTATATTACGAAAGGGTAAAATACTACACTAAAAAGAGAGGTTTGCCCACAGAGAGTAAGATAGAGATACGTAGGTATTTAACAGAAGCTATTGTTTAAAGTGTGGCTCTTTACCTATAACTTCATGGTCGCAACCTAAAAAGAGTTGAGATTAGGAAATAAAACTCGAAATTAGGGAAAAATTTTAACGTTTATTCGTTAAGTCACATTCAGTTATGACACATACGGGATGGAAATCTTATTTTACATTTAAAACTAACAACTCCATATTAGAGCGGCCGTTGAACATCTATCATGGTTATATGTTACATCGAAAACACAAGATTTAAGACAAAACTTTGAAAATAAAAACCAAACTACTTTTGTATTTTAGTAATATCGATTGTAACACACAACCATTCATACAAAATGATTGACACTGAGATGATTCACGTCGAGACTGGAAGGAATTGTTCAAATTAAAGCAAATTCGGTTGTCTATCGCTACAACTTTACACACGTTCACACAGAGAAAATCTAAACTACCATACCATAGAGTATTATTTTATTTTTTCAATACAAAATGTTTAATTTGTTGCTGTGTGAACATGCAATTACTCGTAAAAAAAGCAATAAAAATCTTGTAAACCACGCTAAGTCCATCACAACCTCCTAATCTGATCACAGCTTTACTTACTCTACAACCACCGCATCGTTGTGTATGAAACGACTTATCTACAAATAAACATTTAACAATACTCAAGTATCAGACAGATATTTTATTTGGTGTCATGTACTTAAACATCACATAAGCTTGTTCAATTGCTTCTTTTTTACTTCGCTAGTACTATTTAAGGATTGTGTAACGCAAAACGATGACGTAGTTCGATCATTTAAGTTACAAGTAGCTAGTTCAGGAGTTTACTTGTACCTATGTATTGAAAAAAAATATTATTTAAATATTCTGACATTTCAAGGATGTTATGGATCTGCGTAAACGAAACTATCGGATCGTATATCCGATTCATTGTACCTAATAACCGTAAACGAAACTGAAAAAAGTTTCGAATAATTCGGATAGAGGATTTTCTGAATTTTAACATCCAAGTATTTACATCTGTAACTGAAAATATTCGAATTTCACGCATAATACAAAAAAATCATATCCATAACATCTCTGTAAATTTTACTAAATTTATTTCTACTTTTTATTTCGCATTTTTACTTTTATAATTGTTACAAATAAAACGTTTCATACAACATCAATTATATTTATACACACGGTAAGTAGAGACAACTATACAATATAACACTACTTCCCTCGTAGTTACGGATTCATGTCCGCGTAACATTAAAAACGACGTAAAAAAAAAAATGTAAAAAAATAAAATTGCAAAGCTATTACATATGTACACACACCTAATTGCAAAAGCTTAGACTAAAATGCAAACCGATGTGGCCCACCGTACTTATAATACAATATTCACAAAAAATAATAAAACAAGCTTTGTGAAGACAGTTTTAAAATTTTCAAATTGTATTTTTCTAAGTCTAATTTGGAATGCGTCTATATTCACAACATTGATTAAAAAAAATTGTACTACGATTAGTAATGGATCATCACGAAATAGTTACGCGATGTTGTATGTACGTCGGCATAATTATTTTCATGTACTTTGCTGAAAAGTTTTTACATTTAATAAAGTGTAATAAAATATTATGATTAGATTACTTAGTTTATCTACTCCCATGCTTTAAATCCAAAGATTCTGAAACAGCTTATTGCCAACATTATAACACCCAATGCCCTAATAACCAAGTTGTAACTGAATTTCATAATAACACTCCTTTGTTTTTTTTCAATTTCTTCTGCGCCAAGGGTTTACTCAACAGAAAGCCACATTCTTACTGCTCGATGTGTGGTATCCGAATTAATTTCAAAAAAAGAACATTTTCATCCACGTGCGTTTCACAAGCAGAACGTCGCGCGCCGTAGAAAAGAGTAGGTTATTCAAATTTTTCTTCGAATATTCATTGTTTTGTTTAAAAAAAATGAGCGATTACCTTCCAACATTAAAGAACATATTCAAGTGAATTTTAATAATTGCGCTATATAAAACGTTAATTACTACCACAATAAATATTTCTTTAATTAACATCATCCATTACTGTTAGGTTAGTAGGAGTGGCTGTCTGTGGTGTGTTAATGTTAGCAGTAAGCTGTTTCAGAATCTTACAGAGGATTCATGACATGGGTGTAGATAAAGTCTTGTATGAAACTGTTGATAATTAGGTATTAAAACACTCATGTGATACTATTATACACACGAGGCGAAGCCGAGTAATATAATATAAACTACATTCGTGTTTTAATACCCTTATACAACAGTTGCATAAAAAACTATTAAAAGAACGAAGAGTTGGAAGAGACTATATTTAACTACGAGAATTAAAAGAATAATATACAATAATATATTGACTATGGCTACTACCATTATAAAAACAAATCTCAATAACATTGAGTAATTAAAGTTTGACGTTTTATACTACCAAGTATTATACGTCCAGATTACGTTACAGTATGACACATTTTCATTACACGGGTTATAGCCGCCATCGATACCAAGAAGAATAGAGTATGATTCATTGTTCTAAAGTTCTATATTTTCATTGATTTAATAATAATTTAATAAAACAACTCTAAACAGGGGTGAATCTTGTATTTGAAGTTCCTGAGGTTAAAACTAGTTTGCCTATGACGTACCCAATTATGGTATTCTTTTTAACTATTTCTTCTTTTAGAAATGTCTTCAAAACAGATTCAATTCGATGCAATTGCTGTAACCAAAGTTATAATTTTTTTTTAAATTAATAAATTCTCCTATATGTTAGATTCTTGTGAATATGTATGAAAAGTTTTGTACTGAGGCAATGATAAAAATATAACTAAAAATATTTTCATTAAAAACTAAGTATTCATAAGTAGCTAATACTTGTAATATTACACTTATACGTTATTTTATTACGTATTTAAGATTTTCTTCAAAAAAAAAAAAATAAAATAAAGCGCTTTTGGAATATGAAAGGCATAAAAAAATTGTTATAAAATCATTATGAAAAAACAAAACAAAAGGCTAAAAGCGTATATTTTGTGGAAATTTCAAAACGATTTCATTACAATTGTAATATTTATTGTACTATTAGGCATTCGTCAAAACCGAGTCTTTCGATTTACGTCTACATCGTTTGATGTATATTTCAGATATTTATTAGTAATTGAAATACAAAAATGCATTAAAAATAATATTATAATGCTAAACGGGCAGTCCACAATTTAGAAAATAAAAACAGCTAAAGCAAGCACCGGTAGAGGTAGAAAGAACTATACATAGACTGAATGATAGTGATTTTTACAATTTGAGTACAAGAGAAATGTCTATAAATTGCTTAGTGTGGACTTATGGTATTTTTCAGTACTTAGTGATCAAGATTTTTCATTCGAATTAAATCATAAAAAAATGTTTGTTAAGAACTAACATGTTAAAGTTTTACTTTATAAAATGTTATGTAATTTCTGGAAGAAATCTTTTTTTAAAAAACTTCTATAATTTACATGCACTATTTTGAAAATAATATTTCAGTAATAATCTACTGTATTTTTACCCGAAAACTCTTTAAAGTCGCGGCAACATTTGTGAAATCACAAAGAATCATGGCAAGTTTCATACATTGATTTGTACGGAAAATTTTGAGAGCCATTAATTATTTCCATTGCTTAGATTATACTCTAGGGATCCTGGTAATATGAATAATATATTTTTATCAGATAGCAAACATAAAATATTCTAAGGTATAAATAATGGACATCTGACATTTTCTCTTGCCATATTTAGTATTTAAAAAAATAAAAACTCAAACTGTCAAAGTGACACTTGCATCTGTTAATAAGTCAATACTCAAACTGTTAATTGACAAGTTTTATTTATAATCTTTTGAGTTTTATGTCTTTGATTTTGTAAAAAACAAATAATAAGGACATAAAAGCTTTACGAAATATAGGTAAATGTAAGACAAGCAATATAAATTATCGTATTAATCCATTTATTATCGTTTAGGCTATTATTTAGGCCTCAAAAAGCAGTTCTGAAGTTATTTCAATTACTCATATTTTTTAGTACAAATTCTGCCATGATTCTTTACAAAGCTCAATGTGTCGAAAATCGAAATGTATTTATCAGCACGTAACACTATTATACTTTACAAGATTGTCAGCTCAGATTGTACTTGATATAGTATTAAAAATACGGAAAAAGAGGTAAATACAATCATAACTCCACACTAAACTCTATCTTAATTCTATAATCTATGGCAACATCGTTTATAAAATCAACTCCCAAACACGTTGTACGCTACAGCCATAACACACTCCTTTTTGAATACTCTCCACCTGAAAAATAATTTATAAAGTTAGTTTTTTTTTACAAAATATCTAATATATCCGACACCTGTAAGGATCTCGTAGGTCGCGTAGCGACCGTCAGCGCCTGCGATGGACACCCGACTGAGGGGAAAACGAATGTAAGATGCCCTTTAGTATATGTACTTTACTGCCACACTCAAAGACACTCATTAATATAAGACTAATGGCTACATAACAAATTCTCATTAAATTTGTTGATTGTAGAAACATCCCAGAGACAAAATTTAATCGTAATTGTCATTGTGAAAAACTGATATTAAGATTTTCTACTTTAACAAGAAATCACAACGATTACTTTGCTTTAATTCTCCGCGGGCACGAACACGTGAATTTGTATAGTGTGACTTGGGCCCGAAGTGTCAACTGTAAATGCTAGTAGCCTGGACCAAAGAACACCCGCACGAATTCACAACACAATACTCAACGTACATTTCGATCCGACACCGCAGCATCCTCAGGAGATGTAGACTAGAACGAGGTTAAGTGAAGGTTTTGCTAGACTTAAATTTAATGGTCATTAACGGGTACGTACGGAAGGGCAGTTTATTATATCGTGTTATATTTTAATGTCTGCATGTTTGTTTATAAATTGTGTTTACCTTTATTCTTGATTGCAGTACATATTACTTGGTCAAGACTGTCAGTTTTGTGGAAGAGTAACAAAACTGCATAGTTTAATATTGGTATAAAAAAAGCTTTAGGTTTTAAGGCTGCTTTGACTATTATTTACAATATTATAAAGATCATACGTATTCAATGGAATTCCTCGATACATAACGCGCAGGACCAAGATCCCTCTGGTGGAGTGTCCAGCGGAGGAGCTAGACAGTACATGTGGTAGCCGCGGTCGCAGTCGTCGCAGAATAGTAGTTGATCCTGAGATAACACAAATGATTATTACCATTATCATATCATTACTTATATTCATTTTCTTAAACTCGTCTTATCACTTTTCTAAGGGAAGATATTTGAGATGTACAATTCTGGATGAAACAGGAGCAAAGAGCGTTACTCACGTCATTATCACTCGTCCCACAGACGGAGCAACACTTGCACTCAATACACTGCCAGCGATATTTCCGCACTGACACAATCATGTTCACGGTGAACTGCAGGCAGGTTGGGTGACCTAAATCACAAACACTTCATTATTTATCTTCATGATATTAAAACAAAATCTGTCAAAAGAAAATTTCATACAAAATATGATAAAATAATTGAAACGATTGTTAATTTCTTAGAGCGTAGTTAACTAACAATATTTATATAGCGAAAATTGTTCACTTACTGTCAGGCACATTATCTAACGCGTCTTTTCCGAAAGCATCTTCTTTTCATAAATTTTAAAAAGGAAGGTAGAATGTGCCGAACAATAGTGAAAAATAAAATAAAAAATAAAGGACACAAGAACATAACCTTTTATTGACAAGTATCATAGTTGTAAGGAAGTGCAATTCACTATTCTTCAGCACAATCAAATAAAAACCAAATATACTTTGAGAATACAATTTAATATATTAAAAATGTTCACGGTGTTTACAAGACGAGGATGACTATAGGCCACTGTCAGACTAGGTGGTAATTATGCGACCGAGACTTTTTTGCCGACCAAAATTATCATCAGTAAAAAAATATTTGCTGTAATTTTTTGTGGCGCAAACAACCGCCCAGTTTGCACGAAGCCTCACATATATATTGTGTATATGTATATGCAACTCTTAATATAAGCTTTATGCACTTCCGTACTACCATTTTTTGATACTTTAGACTATCGCAGAACTAAAATCTATACATCAAACAATTACTGTCCATTTATTTTGTGTAATTACTTATTTTTAAAACAACATGTGTATAACAATATAATATCTAATACACGAATATATTAAGATTGGTATTTTGCTATTATGAAATTACAAAATATGGTATAACTATAAAAACAATAATTCATATAAGGAAAAAACAGTAAACATCTCTGCATTATCGAAGTAAGAAAATAACATTTTGATAAAGCAATTAAAATGGTAACAATTAATGTTTTGGATTATATTTCATATTTTTGGTATATTAAAATTATCTATTGCATTTAAATTGCACACAACGCAACTTATTAAATATAACTGACAAAATCATTTCCTAAGCATGAGTTAAAAATAATAAACTTGTGACTGCAACTTTTTTTTAAACTAAACAACCAATATCACTATTATGAAAAGCTCTAGCCGCCTGCTGAAGTCCAAAGTTGTTGTTCGTAATACTTGGAACAAAGTATGGAACCATTCTATAAGGCATTGGAGCAAAAGTAAAAAGATTTGTCAAAAACTGCGCTCACTTATATTTAATAAGAAATAATTTCGTCACTATCTCCTACCTAACGCAAGCAATATTGCCTATAACTAAAAAAAAATAAAAATATTTAGAGTAAATAGCCATTTTACAATAAAATTTGGTTATGCTCTTAAAACTACCTACACATATAACATATCTGTTAAAAATTTTAGAAAAAACGATAACAAACTATAGGAATGATATTAAAATCTAAAAATATGATTAAGTCTTTGAATTAAGAAATGTTTTTGATACGATTCTTTGGGTTAAACACATAGATCTTATAAAAGGCACTTTTAAGCTCTAGAAATTTTACTATAGCTCATTGTTCCCTGCTACATTTCAAACAACTAAATGTTACAAATAAATAGAATCCCTTTTGTAACAATATTACAATCGATCAATCAGTAATTTCAACTACTTACTGTTATATTTGGTAAGTACATTTCCAAAAAAAAATCAAATATGGCGGATGATTATAATACAAAGCGACTAGAGGCTAGGAATACATTTAATATTTGATGCTTCGATTGGAAAACAACAAACTCAAATATCAGCAAATAAAAATAAACATTTTAAAGCAGGGACGATGACCCAACAACAAATATATTATACCCGAACGTAACTGAATAACCATTATATATATTAATTTTGATTAAGCAGTAATATCTTGAAATATTACAATAATATGAAACAAGGCACACATTTTTCTAGAGGAAGACAAATGAATGCCTAATTCTGATTCAAATTCAACAAATATAGCGTCACAAAGCACAGTATCAATCAATTAATAGTTAATAACTATAAAATTTAAGCATTTTATTATATTATTGATTTTGAGGTTTAAAATGATTATTAATCTCAAATAAAATAAATTTGTAAAAGTAATTTTGAAAAAATTAAAATCTTTGGTGTATAAAATTGCCATTTAAAAATTTTATTTTAAATTCTCGCAGATAAATATTTATTAGAAAATATTATTAATCTCGGTAAAATTGCAAGTATAAATATAATAATATATTGTTATTATTCATTTATTATATTTCATGACGTCAATATGTAGTTTGTGTAATGACGTAAATATTGACTCTTAAGAAATCAGTTCCTTAAATATTGATTGAAGTGCTGTGTGACCCCACACAGTAATCATTAGCCTAATTCTTTTAATAGTCTAATATACAACAGATGACACATCAAATTACAAGTTATTTGGCATCCACCGTCACTATAGAATAACATGGCAACATTAAGATCACTAGTACAAATGAAGAGATTATATAACTTTATAAGTACCTTAACATTTAGACATGTATTTAAAGAATAACGATTTAAAATAATATTATAAAGTTTCAACGATATATTATATGTACCATAGACAATTATATATTTTATTAATAATGAGAAAATAATTATGGTCTTTTATTTTACTCGTATAATAACTATAAATATTTTTAGGGTTACCTAATATAATATAATGCCTTTAACTATATCAACTGTAAAAAAATTAAACAAATTTTCATTCGAAATTGACCACTACCATAGGTAAGGTATAATTTGTATTTAATATTTCTTTTTTAATTTTTAAGAATCCTAGTAGTTTGTATAATTTTTATATACTTAAATCCTCATTTTATATAGATATGTTCTTTCTATAACTATTATGACATGGAATGTACGAAATTAATCTAGCACAAGCAAACCTCTTTGGTAAGAAGCTATTTTATGTGATGCAGCACACTCTTGTGACAAACACAAAAAATACTAAAAAAGGTAAATTTTACCTTAATAGAGTAGAAAATAGATTTTATATTCGATTGTAACACACAAAAGTCATACAAATAAAAACAGACTTTCACCCTCCAATACATAGTCGTAAAATCGCTTTTATAAATTTTATATATTATTCGATCCATTTACAACTAGTTCTTCGTGGGTCGGGCTTTGGCGTGCCGAAGGAGGAGATGTGGCATACTCACAGTTCTCTAGCAATTTAGTTTGAGAAGCAAAAGTATCAAAGGCATCAGCGGAATAAGTCATAGGTGATAAAATCTCCACGACGCCATTTAATTTAATGCTATCTCGTAAGTGGCGATGTTTTTCACAAACCCTATTGAGTATGTGGTAACACTTCCTGATGCCGTTCCGTGGTGGGCGCCCTCGTCTCTTACCTGATCTTCCACAATCGGAACAGCTGACTAGTTGCTCAGGTGTGCCAGTTTTCTTATTCTCCCGATCATCACCAAGACAAAAATCACAGTAGGGTGACGGCGAGGCCTGTGGAATTGTGAAGCTGTGAGTGAAATGAACTATCATCACTACTCTCATTGTAGTATTTAAGTTTATTTCATATCCTTAAATACTTTTTATATAAACTACTAACACAAACGTGTGTAAGGACTTGCGACCGATTTCATTTATGGTGTGAACTGAGGAGGTGCGAATCCCAGTTACACCACCTCTGACTCAAATGACTTGCGCAGGAAAACGTCGTGAGGAAACCCGCTTAGTGCTCAGTAGCAAGATTTTAATGATTAAAATGACTCACGTAAACCTGATCACGGTACGTTTTACAATTGTTTAAAATATTTATTGTTGCAATTTCATATTATTGCAATAACTACCTTAATTTCAGGTTCCTTTAGATCAGAAGTCGATGCGGGCACAATGACTGGGGCAGCAACAGCGGAGGCGGAAGCAGTCCCAGGCGGTACTAGGGGCGAATGTGCGGAGTCTGATGATGACGTGTCTGCTGAAGCTGGACGTGGGGGTGGCGAGGGTCGACGAGGGGGTGGCGGTTGGACGCTGGCGACAGCGGCAACAGGGGTTGTAGTTGCGGCTGCTGCTACAGAATTATGTTTATTTAAATTTACTTATTTATCCTCACTTACAATCTAAAATATATAGATAATAGTTAATAAGTTTGTACGATTGTAAGAGGTGATTTGAAATCTAGAGATTAATCAACTAAATATACCACAAATAATTCTATTTGGCTACAAGGCTCGTAAGCGCGGTACGCTCATTGCACAGGTGTTGTGTATTGTGCCTCACCTGGGCCAGCGGGATTATTAAGAAACGTCACATAACTGTCTTGATACTCGGTAGCAGGTAGCGCGGACGCGGTGGGGGAATGTGCTGCGCGACTGTCGCGTGAGTCGTTGTCGCTCCCTGCCGCTGTCACTGCACTGCTGCTCGTCCCCGCTCCCTCTTTGTGCGTGTGTGTGAAGTGGTATGTCAATCCAGGTCTTGTTTTATATTTTGCACCACAAACTATAAAATAGACTCTTATAAATATTTATTTATCACAAACAGCTTGTTAAAAATTGTAGATTTTAGAAATGTGATTTCATCTAGATGTAATATTTTTATTACTCTACAATATCCCGCGTAAGTAGTACATCTTGACATGACGTTCAATATACCACATATTGAACGCATCCTGACGGAATAACGGTTCAGTCTAGAGGATTTTTTGTGTAACTAAAGTAAATAATTGAATATTACAACTTACCGCCATAGTGCCTCCATCTCGCTTAGCTCACACAACTTAAAAAGCTAGCAGTCATTAACCAGTAAAAGAAAAGGGTAATGGAGGCCTACGTCATCAGAACAGAGCATAGAGGAGGCACCACGACGGCCACCGGAGTAAAGACGCGCAGTTCCATAGATATCCGTCATCAATCAATACTTTTTGTCTGTAACTCAAATTATAAAGGAACGCTTAGAACCCCACATTTTTATTTTAAAAAAATTAAGATATTTATGGGTAACTTTGCGTTTCTATATAATTTAGTATTTTGACGGCCCGTCGTGATAATTCTATGTTCAGTTCTAGAGGACGAAGGCTCCGAGGGTCGTATGATTGATGACTTCAAATCAATGGATCTGCCCTCTTCTGAAAATACCAATATATTTGTGAACTTAACGACCCCGTTGTATGTAACCTTTTAATTTATCCATTAGCAGCCTTCGAAAACTAAGCCTACAACATATCAAATTAAAATTTTATGCTAGATACCAGAAGATCCAAACATTTAAAGTCAAAAATCTTAAAACAAATAACAAGTTACGCATTGAATAATTTTATTTCTTATTTAACATAAATATTCTTGTATAAATTCATAACAATCTTTGGGTGCTAATAATAGTTTGGATCTAAGAATAACATCGAATCCTAATACTTCATTGCTTCCAATACAATAAATTTGTTAGCCCAAAAATGTAACAATGACTAAAATTTTATTCTAACTCGTCTTTGACGCTTGATTAAAATAAATACAAAATAACGATTGGTTTTAATTTATAAGAACTATATTTTCGAATGAATTACTTTTTAAACCAATCCAGATCGTAATACTTCTCACCAGCCTATAAAAAAGTTATTTACACTATGGAAATTAGTAAACACAATCGTCAAAGACGAACAAATACTGATTTCTTCACACAACCCTTTTAATACTCCCGATAGCCTGAGCAACTAGCCTGACCACAAAATTTTAGATATGTACATACACTTCATTCTAATTTACATTCAAAATGGAAGACGAAACAATTTCTTTAACCAGACAATAATTCCAAAATCCCCAATACATTAATTCTCCACGCATCGAATATACTGAAAGCTGTGTTAAAATTTAAAACAAAAATATCAGTTCTTTGCTATTATAGACAATTTCTTTATAAATCTTAACACAGAAATTAATTTGACGCTTTCCTTTATTTCTTCAAAACTTTAGTCATTGCTGACAATTAGTCAATTCCTAGATCTTAACGCGAAAAAATGAAATAAATAGAACTATCACAGACACATGAGTCATACACATACAAAACCGATTAATGTTAAATGATGAATAATGTGATTAAAATTGTGATTAATTCATAAGACGTCTTAGGATAACAATGTTATTTGAGCTACGAACGACACTTCGACTCGTAACACTTACTCCATAGTATAGTACCATTATAACTACTGCACATCAACACTGTCCAATAGCACAGAACACATTTCGTGCCGCGTATTAAAAAACGCTTTTTCTTACCTAGGTAGTTAGAAAAAACTCGTAAAACTAGCTTCCTTCAATTCCGAGGAAAGGTAAGAAGCCACTGTGTATTCGGTATGAAAGATTTTATTTGGCCAAAATCAACTATATTGCCGCGAGATATCAACTATTATTTCGCACTGACCTGATAATCATTTCAAATCCGGTGCAAAAATTTACATCATCATCATAACCCGTCAATAGCCTACTAAGGACATTATGAAGTATTCTAGATTATTGGTTGACAGAGAACACTATGGAGATGTTTTCCTTCTCCAATTTAATTGCTTAAAACAAACATTGCTCAGGTATGTCGTCGGTGTATGTATCAGGATCAAACTCGGATCTCCCGAGTAAGACATCAAAGTCTTAACCACTAGGCAAGCAGTGCAGTTTCGTTATCGAAAGTAATTTCGAGTACGTATGCGAACTTTTTCATTTAAATTAGAAATATATCTGTCCACCAAAAAACAGAAATACCAAATATCGTGGTACTACTAGAAGTGTTAAAAAAATAAAGATAATGCCCAGTCGGTGTCTATCATTCACAGCTCAAATCGTAACCTATTATTATAAACATACAGCATTTACTTATGCAATAAGACAATATGACATTGATAACTGAAATTTGATTATAGTAAATTATAATGTCCCATAAAAACAAACGATTTATTTTACATTTGTCAATTAGTAGGTAACATTGCCTTATTACAATATAAATGCTGATAAAACAATAAGGCATAATATCTAACCTATCAAATTATACATAACAAAGACTACCCTAGGCTAGTAAATCAGCGGGTATAACTGTGGCAGTGTATATTCTCTTTAAAACATTTATTTGGTGTTTTTCATAAAGTCCCTTAGCTTACAACATAGCGGCTATAGACAATTTTGAACTTTTGTAATTGACAACAATTTGACATTGCCAAGAGACAGCAAGAAAAGGGTACCAAAGTAAATCAGTCATAAATTATTAAAATTTGAAATCGACTCCATATTCTTAAATGTAACTAAACTAATTTGATTTCTAAAACAGTTTACTAATTGATTACTTATCTACAATAAAAAGTGACGCTAAAACTATACTAAAAATTACCTTAATAGTCTATTTAAATGCAAAAAGTTGCAATTTCGTTCATTCCATTTTATATCAGCGTTCCTTTTGAAAATTCATTCAATAGAAGGTGTAAAACCACAATATATTACAAATTATGATCGCCCTTTTTTATGTTGGGACTAATTGATAAAATAGTGTACAGTGCAATTTATAACTTCTGCAAAAGATCGATTTTATTATGATCTCATGCATAATAATTTACTTTGTAAACAAACTGACATTTTACACCGTATTTATTGAGATTCGCTTGTTATCTAAAATTTCGCATAACAATATTAAAACCCATGTGATACTTAAGGCCCATAAATATAATTGAACATAAAGCAAATTTTGTATTGAATGAAAATTGTAAAATTGAAATCAATATTGTTGATAATATAATGAAGTCAATGCATAAAATTATGAGAAAGGTTTAAAGTATGTTATTCGTTTATTTTTATTTCTCATTCGATATTGGCTTATAAAAAAATATTGTATATCCACTATTTTTTTATTAAAACTATTGGAACAGTGAGATTCGGTATGATTATTTCTGGCCAAACCAATTCATGTCTACTTTGTTTCCATGTTAATTTTTAATAACAATATACATAAATGAATATGGCAAACTGTTAGAAAAATATTCTGATTATAATTATTATTGACATACTTGCCCACTCCTCATTAAATATACAACCAAGATCATTCAATATTTTCATTCAATTATTTTTATATAAAATCGATTTCCTATAATTGCTTATGCCCCATAGTCCCATGGATCTGTTAATTTTGTATTTCATTCATAACTCTTACTTCCATAACATAATATAAGACCAACCAATAACCTATAAGTAAGGTAATAAAGTTCAAATTGGTCCGGTGCAGCTTGCTTTAACATCTATATACCTATAACAAAGCTTTTTTTGCTACAACTTTATCATTTCATTGCTTCAAATCATTCTCCTACTTTCAAATTCAAGCTGATATCATGAATTAAACTTTACTTATTTAGTATAAAGAATAAATTTTATTTTAATCAAAGAAAAGGAAATTGGAGAAAATATTTTAGTAAGACTTATATGAAAATATAAATATATAATGGAAACTAGCTAAGTGAAAAGTACTGGCATTAGAAGTTTCTAGATTAAAACAAAGTTTGGCAATTAAATTTAAAAGAAAAATATGAAATTAAAAAACCAGGCCAGTTATTAAATTACTAAAATAGTTGATCGACAATAACAGATTAAATAAATCCATTATTTTATACCTAACCACTAGAGTATACAAAACAAGAAAAGTTTGTTATGATTATATTAATTTTTACACTTCTCTTTATAGTTAGTATTAAACAACTCTGCGCTTCAATCTACTATCCTTGTAATGCTTATTTCAATACTATATTCTAAGGCATTTTTACAAGTACGTGAATCTAAGGCCCTGTTACACTGCACATGCATTGAATATGGACAATGTGTTTATGTAACTACTCTAGTTTAAAAAACTAACTCATATGATGAAGACTATTTATATGTTACAATTGAGCAATATTTCTATTAAAATGTATAAGTGGAAGTGGGCACTAAACAGGAATAGAATTTTTATAGTGGAACTTTGCTAAAGAAATAAACTTTAAAATAATTTTTCTTGCACTGCGTAATGGTCAAAAATAAAATAGTTGGAATAATGATGACTACATCAAGTTGATTAATATAATTATTTTGGAATATAAAAGTAGAGTATAAGACTTGAAAAATTACTACTTTTAATGCGCAGGCACATTCAGTATAAAGTCATTGTATTCACTGAGCAACTGTCTCCTGTAGATATTTATACCCAAAGATTTTGATGCAAAAGAATTTTTTAAAATTATACAGCAAAGGTATTTGATATACAATTGTTGCCAAGTGAACACCTAATAATAACTTTATAGCAAAATATGCTATTTAATCCAATGTCAAATGTGATTCCATCTAAATCTACATAACATGATGCTACTACATATAAAATATACCGAAATATAAAGTATTGTATATTTATTTGTTTTCAAATGTAATTTATTGCACATAACATTACAACTTTTTTTTATGGGTATTGAGGTTAAATTTTGTAAATATCCAGAATCGATTATTAAATAATAAATATGTGCTAGGATATTTGTGATCGAACAAGACTGATTTCAAGTTATGTGGAAATTTTCACTTCATTCCAGCACAAGTATGGCTTTTCTTATAAAAAAAAATAAAAATTTTGCTAGAACAATTTCGCTCTTGTGTTCTTTTCCAAAAGACCTGATGAATTTAAACTAGACAATTCTGGACATATCATAGAAATCATGTATATCCTAAATATGTAAGGCGGGGAAAAAAGGGTAAAAGTTATCCCATACGATTAAAGTGGTCAAAATTCGAACACAAGCGATCCTAGTATTATTAAATTTACATTTAACTAGTGCCGCCTCCTGGACTTACGTTCGCATCCAAAAGGTTTCTCACTATCGCCTGGCACTTCGTAGGGAAGAAGTGTTCCTTGTCCTGAGCGTTTACGACCTCGACCCTAGCAATAAAAAAAAAACTTTTAATATTCTAGTACCTTTTACACAAAAATTGCATTTCAAATTCTGGAAAACTGGATAATGATCACAATTGATTCTGCCTTATATAGTAAAGTGGAGGACTTATAAAATTTATTCTGATTTTTGCATTTATGACCCCTACTCACACTGAATCCGATGGCCATGGTAATCACTTACTTTAGTATTTTTTTTAGGTTTGCTAGAATTGATAAAAAAATTCCTGTGAAAAATAAAACAGTATACAATATCATAGTCAGGTCACAAATAGCACAGTATGATTGCCTTGTTAATGCTTTGAAAGGGAAAGTAAATATTTTAAATATTTTCAATTTCTTTATCAGCATTAAAATGAAAATTTCACCAAAATAGTATCAAATATATATTATATCAGTAATGTTTTTACTTAAAATGGAGCCTATTTTAATATTCAATGTATTTTTTGGTATTTGGGAAATACCCTAAACTTGTTATCTTTTTTATTATTATTTAATTAAGCTTCTTGGCACATTCAATGTCAGTTTTGTGAACTAATGAATAAGAAAACCACTGACCGCTCTTCCTCTCCTGACAGGCGTATCATCAGGCTGAGACTTCCTGACTCTGCCGCCTCTTGAGCCTGGGCCGGATGGAGCGGTGCCTCGCCGCTTGCGTCGGTTTGCGTAAGTATCATCATAATAATCCTCATCCGATTCTGCTTCAGGCTCCTCGCCAGTTTCCATCTCTTCCATTGCTAGCTCGTCGTAGAACCATTCCTGAAATAGAGATATAAAATTAAAAATAATAACGGAAAATATATCAAAAAGAGCTTGTTTTGTGTTAAATTAGATAACCCAAATTAACAAGAAATATTTTCTTTATTGGGAATATACATTTAGATGGGATGGCAGCAGTGATAGCCTTTAATGTGCTACTTTGAAGATCAGTTCGAGCCTGGGCACACGCCTCTGGAGTTATGTGTTTTAAGCAAATAAATATTACGTGAATAAACCTGCAAATCCTGAGAGTTCCTAATATTCTTTAGAATATCAGTGGGTTATGATAATTGGATGGAATGAATAGGTTTAAAATTTAGTCACCTTAAAATTCAACATTTAGTTACCTTAGGATCATCCTTAGCAGCACTCTGTGACCCATCTCGACTATCCTCCCCTACTAATCCATCTGGTATACCAGAACTGTTCTCTCCTTCCCCAGCATTTTCTGCTGTATCAGCTGCACTCCAGCCCCATCTCGTTGAAGACATTGTTAAGTACTGACGACGGGCTTTGCGCCATCTGTTTGATATATTTGATTAACCATTGCTTTACTTATATTTTTATTGATTTATAAATAATAAATTATTTACTTTTATTCAATTATGACAACCCATTCACACAGTTTGATAAAATCAATAGACACAAATATTAACATGTTCACAGTCCCCATATAAAAAAAATTCCAACTCTATAAGTCCAAATTTGAATTTAATATTAATTGTTGATAAGATTTATAACTAACAGAAAAATACTATCGTTAAGGGAAAATTATTTATTTTCTGCCAGATAATTGAAAAATTTGTTACAATTCTTTATGGAGTCATGGACTTGTGAATTGAATTAAATTATTTAACTACCCACAAAAGTTTCGTTTAATCGTTGTAGTTTATCGTTGAAAGTAGTTCTGCGTCATAATCATCATAAAAGTGTATTTTTTGAGATTTACAACATAAATGTCGAAGCGTACTTTACAGGATAAAGATATACAATGGATATTGGAGAACAGCATGGAGAACAGAGAACATTAATAGAATTTCCAACCATTGAGAGTTAGTGGAAAAAAGATCTACTTTACAATCATCCTCTTCTGATGGTAGATTAATTTATTCATGAGATTAATTTATCGTACAATCGATTCAATATAATACATCCCAATGCTCCCAGACGTTTCGAAAAAGTTGTTTTTTTACTATGTCATATTTACAAGAACATAAATATATGAATAAAGCAGTTCCTTATCCACTAGTCCACGCCATCATTTTAATCCTTGTTTACAAGTACATCAGAATAAACTGTATAAGGTGCTACATAGGCGTAAGACTCTTTGCGGAGCCGTGAACGTGCGGATATATGTTATTACAACTCCTGGAGTCTCTGGACAGTGAACGTGTTAAATTTCAAGTACAGTAGAATCAATAACGGGGCCATATTACATAGACATATTAATAAACATCTGCATAATGAATTTCAAAGTGAAATAAAACAATATTTCAATTGTAATGAATTTTTGTTATGCTTGTTAATTCACATACCTCGTTTAGATAATATGATATAAAATATGAACCAGTTTTTTTTTTATTTCGATTAAAAATTACAAATATTTAACTTTTTTTAGAATCAGAGATTATTTACATACAGAAATAATATCTCCTCCCATATATTATTACTAACATTTGATTAAATTTTTCTAAATCACTGAGTCTTTTTTTTAATGAAAACAAATATAAATAATAAAGTTTTAACCTTTGTGAAGGATATGTGTAGACTTGACCCTCTCTTGCTCCAGGCATTCGCTGTTTTCTGGTCATGAATAAATTGGAATGACTTTGTGCAACACCTAAAATAAATAAGTAATAATGTCCTGTTCAAATTTAAATATTATGTTCAATAATATTATTTTTTATTCTAATTTAACATGTTTTTTTTTCACAATAATCCCACCAAATTATTGGCCTGCCCACATTACCCGATTTGGTTGGGACCCGACGTAATTATTATTATTTTACCTCGCCTTTCATTCCATACATTGTTGCTGCGATATCGAAACACAACATGCATGTTCAACACATTCTGAGTGTGTGTAAGATTCGTCAGCATTTTATATTGCATCCAGAATCAATTAAAATACGATGGGCATTGAAATCAAATAAATAAATAAAATCTTTATTACCAAACCTATGTTGTTACCAAACAAAATGTGTTGCATACGTCAATGCCCGTCTCCAATCATGATTTAAAATTATTATTGTTTCAAACAAACATGTATATAAAAAACACATACATAATATGTGTGTACGTCAGTTTAGTTTTTATGCTTACATTTCACTTTAAAATAATTACAAAATTTTCTTTTTCATAGTAACCCAATTACAGTAACCACAATTTAACATTAATCCTCGATACTTTTCAACATTGATGTTCTCTAGACCACGCAAACATCGATGTTTCGGAAATTTGTAATGTATTACACACATAATCAGTCAGTGTCAAAAATCAAATAATCAGAGTTTAAGTTTTACATCGCGTATTTGAGTTTAAGACATAAGATATATATATCATCAAAGTGTTATTATTGAAGACCCAAGAAAACGAAAAACCATTGTTCAATGTCAAAGATGCCAACAATATGGACACACAAAAAATTACTGCATGCGACCCTATCGCTGCGTAAAATGTGCCATGCCTCACAAAACTTCTGAGTGCCCTAAAAAGGACCGCAACACTCCAGCTCAATGTACTCTTTGCCAAGGATCTCATCCAGCAAATTACAAAGGATGCGCTGTATATAGAGAAATCTTAAAAAGAAAAATGAAAGAACGATTTGTTAATCCGATTGCGAGACAAAATGAGCAAAAGAAAAAAGGTGAAAATCTGGCAGTTTCTCCAAATAATGAAGAAAATAAGCATGAAAATAGTAATAATGCTACTTATGCTGATGTAGTAAAAATACACTCAACAGAAGTAAATTCTATAGACCTTTCAAACAACCCAGGAAAAGGTGTAACACCTTTAGAAAATCTCTTGATCAAACAGACTGAAAAAATAGATCAATTCCTTCAACACATGAGTACACTCTTAGGACTCATCACCACACTCATAAATAAGTTAGGGTTAAAATAGCTTTAAAAATAGCGACCTGGAACGTAAATGGGTTAGCCTCAAATAAGCATGAAGTAGAGACTCTTCTACACATACACCAACTTGATGTTTTACTAATTTCGGAGACCCATTATACAAAGAACAGTCAAATTTACATTCGTAACTACAATATATATAATACAAATCATCCTGATGGCACTGCACATGGCGGTACTGCAATCATCGTTAGGAAAACCATTAAGCACTATGAGTTACCTCAGTATGCCACTGAACAAATACAAACTACAACAATAGGCGTTGAAGGCAGAAATGGAGACTTTAATAAATCATCAGTTTATTGTCCCCCAAACACACAGAATAACTGACCAATAATTTGAAGACTACTTTAATACTCTTGGCTATCGCTATATAGCAGGGGGAGATTGGAATGCCAAAAATGTTCACTGGGGCTCGAGATTAAATACCACACGCGGAAGAGAATTAAAGAAAAGTATTGACAAATCCCATCTTACCACCATATCTACATCGGAACCCACACACTGGCCTGGTGATCGTGAGAGACTTCCAGATGTTATAGATTTCTATATAATGAAAGGTTTAACAAGGTTGTTTTATAAAGTAGAATCATATCCAGATGGATCTTCTGATCACATTCCGGTTATTCTTACAATTAGTGCTACTATTCTACAATACGAAAGGCCTGTAGCGCTATACAATCGACGAACAGATTGGGAGTCTTTCCGAGAATTAGTGGACAGTAACCTCCAACTAAACATCAGTTTGAAAAATGAGTGTGACATTGAAAACTCAGTAAAAACTTTTACAAACGTAATACAATCAGCCTGCTGGAACTGCACACCCATAAATGAATTGAGTAACGTAAGGCACAACATTGTTCCATATAAAATCAAACAAAAGATTCTCGAAAAAAGAAGGCTACGGCGGATTTGGCATGAAAGTCGGCACCCGCAGGATAAAACCAAATATTATAAAGCAATGCGTGAACTCAAAAAATTAATTAAAGAAGTCACTAACGCCACTGCTGAAAGACAAGTAGAATCTCTCACTGCTACTAGTGCAACAGATTATTCCCTATGGCGAGCTTATAAAACAAATCAGTGTCCAACTACTCATAAACCACCTATTAAACTTAGCAGTGGTACTTGGGCCAAAACAAAACAAGAAAAAGCAGAGGCGTTCGCTAATTTCTTAGTTAATGCCTTTGTACCTAATGAAGCCAATCCTGATTGCAGTGAAGATGATATCAATAATGTTTTGAGCCAAGATCTACAATTAGACCTACCTTTGAAACCTGTAACGCCACAAGAAGTCAAAAGTAATATTAAACAAATGGACGACAGAAAAGCACCGGGTTATGATCTGGTGGATAAAAACATACTAAAGCAACTTCCTAGAAAAGCAATTGTGTACCTTACATCATTGTTCAACAGCATCATAAGAATGGGCTATTTCCCAGCACTTTGGAAAGTTTCACAAATAGTTATGATTCCTAAACCTGGAAAACCAATCCACAATTATACTTCCTACAGACCTATCAGTCTGCTGCCAATTGTGTCTAAACTCTTCGAAAAAAATTTTCTAAAGCGAATTCTAGAAGTACTTACTGCAAAATCAATTATACCTGACCATCAGTTTGGTTTCAGGCAGGATCATGCCACAATTGAACAAATACATAGGGTCACTCGTACCATAAGAACTGCCCTGGAGAGGAAAGAGTATTGTTCCGCCGCCTTCTTGGACATACAGCAGGCCTTTGATACTGTCTGGCACAAAGGCTTACTCTATAAAGTGAAAACACTTTTACCACACCCATTTTACGGATTAATCCAATCATACCTGTCTGAAAGAATATTTCAAGTCAAAGAGGGTGATGAAACATCAATGTTCCACGAAATTACGGCAGGAGTACCGCAGGGTTCTGTCCTAGGACCTGTTCTGTACACCATCTTTACATCTGACCTTCCTCAAAAACCAGGAGTAACGGTAGCAACATTTGCCGATGACACAGCCATACTTGCATCAAATAAAGACCCAGGAATTGCCTCTGAATCCTTACAAGAGAATCTTGATGAAATAACGCTTTGGCTTAACAAATGGAGAATACGAGCAAGTGCGACTAAATCCGTTCATGTAACGTTCACTCTTAGATCGCAAGATTGTCCCCCAGTAAAGCTAGGAGAGCACAGTTTGCCACATAACGAAAGTGTAAAATACCTAGGTGTACACTTAGATCGCAAACAAACGTGGAAAAAACACATCCAGGCGAAAAGAGATGAACTGAATCTAAGATATCGTGGTCTGTACTGGTTACTCGGACGAAACTCGAAATTATCCCTCGATAATAAACTTCTCATTTATAAAACCGTCCTCAGACCAATCTGGACGTATGCAATTCAGCTTTGGGGATCTGCATGTGACTCCAACCTAAATATTATACAAAGGGCAGAAGACTCTATCCTCAAACAAATGGCTAATTCTCCATGGTTTATCAAGAATTCAGAACTCCATGAGCTTTTGAACATTAACACGGTGAAGGACGAAGTTCGGAAGTCGGCAGCTAGGTACAAAGAGAGGATAAAGCATCACCCAAACAGACTGGCGGTGTTGCTCAGTGCCCAGGAACCTCTAGAACGGCTAAAGCGACGGAACATCCTAAAATTGGATAGCCTAACTTAGCAGGAGATATTCCCAATGGGGAAATCACTGCAAACGATAATTCACTCCCAAAAAATCCGCTCATAGTCCTAGGACTGATTGCAGATCCACTAAAAAAAAAAAAAAAAAAAAAAAACATCGCGTATTTTTATTTAAACGCGACACCGGGAGCAAAAAATATTATATACACATCATTATAGAAGCCCATCTTTATTCCCACATTCATAGTGATGCCAAATTCAAGCGAGTCGTATTAAGATCCAACCCCGTACATATTTTATTAATAAAGTAAAAGAGCACGATTGTGTTAGTCATAATCTCGACTAACTGTATCTTATACTAAATAAGATTTAGACTGTTGGCTTAACTGCTTTTGATATAATATTATAAATATTCAAGTTAGTTCTTTTAACTTTTAATACAGTGGTTTCACTAATCCGGTACTATTACAAACCAGAGGTTTTGGATTGTTGGATTACATAGAAAATGTTTATAAATTAGGTATATTAAATTGTTGTAACAGATTGTTTTATTTAACTAATTTTTCGTCCCTAGTTGTCTCCAGTGCTGAAATATAGATATCAATTCCCTCATATTTTATGTTTAGGTATATTGCAAGTTTCACCCATTATTATTGTATATAGTAGGGTGGGCCAAAAAAACTTTTATTTTTTTTACTTAGTGACCATGAAAATATTGTCTAAGATGATGAAAAAAAAATCCTTAATATTAATGTTAAGAGGTGACTCATCAGCCTTTTTTATTTCCCGTTTAAATAACAGGGTTTTTTTTGTTTGGATTTTAATGCACTTGAACAAATTAATGTCTCGTGAAAATCAAAATATATTCATACAAAAATGGACTGGGACTGTTATATGTAAACATATTGTATAAAATTTTATTCTCACATTCTCATTGTAAAACAAAATAAGTAAATAAAAATAGTCATTTTTTATTTTCATTCAAAACCTTTATAAATCAAAAAAAAAAAAATATAACTATGTATGTATGCAACGATGTAAAAGATTATTTACATTGTAAAGTTTTTATGTTCTACTTTTGTTAATGAGTATTATTGTCTTTTCCAATCACGGGTCAACAGTGACCCGGACCTTTGGAAGGCGTCTGCGAAGCCGTAGCCAACATGCGACCAATATTTGCGACCAAAAAACCAATCGCTTAACTAAGTGACATGGAATTTTTTTCTTATTTTTTCCAAAACTGGAATGACATAGCCTCTTGCTCGGTACCAGATTATCGTAGATTTGGGACACCTTGTACTCTCTCCATGTACTAATATTTATTAATAAATATTTGTATACCTATCTCGAAGAATTATAATTACTTTGTTTTAATAAAAAGGACATAGACCTAGGAATTAAAGGTGATAATAAGTGGCAGTAAGTAGTAATAATAAATACGGCCCGTTCTTGTTCAAGGCCCCATTAAGTCCCAACCAGATCTGGGTTTAACTAAAGACAAATTTGTTGTTATTGATGCTAGTTAAGACTACAAATTACACACACTGACTATTATAAACCTCTAAAAAGACGATCTTGTGCTAATATATGTTATAGAGCTTTGAAATTAAATTTTTATTGTATTCATTTTAATTTACACATTCAAGGTAGATCCAAAACATAATCTTCATCACTTATCAACAGATTAAACTTACCAGTTTGCGTATCGATAAAGGGCATTCGCATCCTTCTTTCCGCACATAATCTCGAGTTAAATGTAGATGAACTCTCAATAATTTCCTTATAACTGGGATCATTAAGAAAACTAGAAACAAAAAGCATTGAACATTAAAAACAAAACATTGCTCATAAATAGTATGAACTATTTTTATTTTTGTAATTTGGTTATGTTAAAATCAGATTAAATTTCAGTAAATAATAGTTTAAAATGGATCCCAACCTTTCTATTTTTGCTAAATTTGATGGATTTACAACTTGAATCTCTGCGGCCGCCATTTTATTAAGACGCCGATCGATGACGTCATGACATTTAAGTTGTTCCTGTTAATGTTGCCATCGTTATACAATTTTTCCACTAAATTCTACATGATTGGTTTAGTTTTACCTTAAATTTAAACTTAACTAGAAAATTATTTTAATAGTCATAATCTTATTTACATAATTAATACTTAGTTTTTTAAATTAATAACTTCTTGTACAATACATATATTTTATACATAATTAATTAAAGCGGAAGTTATATAGCAACATCGTACATACGTCAAGCTTGTGACTGGTCATCGGTGGACGAATCGTGGAAGTGGCGCATTTTCAGTAATTGGTGATTGGAGATCTCCAAATATTACACTGATTATTGGTTACTGTGTTTTTAATAACTTTTGCCAAAATTATATTTTCATTTAGCGATTCTAAACAATATACTTGCATTTGATTAAATTAAAGAAAAGTTTTAACATCGAGGTCGAACGGTCGTCTCTTCAAAGACAAAATGTCCGTGTGCTTCTTTGTGCCAGCGTAAGTTTTAATTCCCGATACTTATTCGAAATATTAATGTAAACTATAAATATGTTAGATGACTATTTCTCCTAAACAATTTGCAGTCGCGTGTATTATATATCAACAAGTTTCTATAGTTTTATAGCTCACCGCATACGAGTGGTGAAGCGTGTTTCACGATACAATACATAGTCATACTTAAAAAATATTCTTGTCATAACACATACTTTGCATTGCAAAAATTGAATAAATTTGTTTTAGCAAATTTACAATTAGAATGTTACTTCAAATTATTATTACTTAATCTTTTTTCCGTAATTCAACTGATAAGAGATTATAAAACTAAATGTAATGGTTATATTATGTATAATTTTACTAACTATTGCAAAACAGCAGTTCGTATGTTTAATATCAACTATTTGATTTTAGTACATATTAACTATTAAAACATTAATTTTGATATAAAAAAATCTTTTTTTACTGCTTCCTTATCTCTGAAGCTTGTGTAGTGTATATATATTAAATTGCTTGGTTTTTGGAGACAGTATAGTTATAATTTTTTTAAAGTATTAGCTGCATGTTGGCCAGACTCCTGATTTTTTTTCCTTGATTATTAATGTCAGATTAGAGCTAAATGAGCAGAAAATTAAGTGAAAAGAAAAATACAACTGTTTCAGTGGACCCTTTGCAGGAACCCAGAGTCAACTGGATACACAGCATTAATTAGATAGAAGAGGGAGAAACACATCCCTTACTACGTATCCTCTAACATCTCTGGTGGAAAGGCAGCCTAAGTCTGGGCCACATGCAAACTGACAGCTCAAAATGCAGTTATTTTTTTCCGTCACTTCAGTTCACTACAACCACTACTCAATAACATGAGAGACCCATTCCTTTCTGTTATAAAAAATATAATATCATATTTAGTTTTATTTTTTCAAACTAATTTATCTCCTTATGCATGCCTATAAGTTGAAAAATTAAAACTTTAATTTTACTTATTTTAAGTTATTTTATAACAGAACGGAAGCCAGTGCGTCAACTGTCTCTGAAGATCAGGATGTAGCGAGCGTAGAAGAATGTACGACAGTAGAGAATCTTAACACCACATTGCAGAACTTTTGGACCAAGGTCAATGATGACATGAAAAAAATTAATGGGGTTTGTAGATATTTTAGATAAGCTATGTTTTACTAAATTACTATTGTGGTGACACATTTGTTGGCTATCCAATATACCCGTTTCATTCTATGTTAGTACATAGTATAAACAAATTTGTTTAATTGTTCAGGATGATTTTAAAACACAAGTTCTACCACTAGCCCGAATTAAGAAAATAATGAAACTAGATGAAGAAGTTAAAATGATATCGGCAGAAGCACCAGTACTTTTTGCAAAGGCTGCAGAAATATTCATACATGAATTGACGTTAAGGGCTTGGTCCCATACTGAGGATAATAAACGGAGGACTTTACAGGTGAGTTCAATGGGTTACTAAGATAATCACTATCACTATATATTATAAAACAAAGTCCAACTTTTGAACGGATTTTCATAGTTTCCAAAAAAGAGTAATTTATAAAAGTAATTTACAAAGAAAGTCTAGGTGTACAATTTGTTATGGGTTTGTGTAAATTGATTGAAATATAATGAAGTGTTAAAAACGTCAAAATGTCAAGACGCCTGGGAAAACAGCTCACGAATCGAAAATTTTCTTCGTTGTTCTGCTTAATTCCTTGTTGAGATATAACAAATAATAACAATGTTTGGTGAAATACATGTAGGCATAATATTCGGTATTCCCCATGGGAAGTCTGGGCGAGTCCTTAATATATATATATATATAAAGATTAATGTTGCGATCAATTAAAAAAAATCGCATATAATTTTTGGATTGATAAACTTTATTCCCCTGTTTTTATAGTATGTATTTATCAGATGAAAATTTAAAAAGTATAAATACTATGATTTCAGCGTAACGATATAGCAATGGCGATATCGAAGTCTGATCAGTTTGACTTTCTAATAGACATCGTTCCTCGACATGAAGGAAAACCTAGTAAACCAAGAGAGGATATACCTAGGGCTAGTACATCTGACCATGTAAGTTGTGTCATATTATAAAAGTATAACTTCATACGGAGTACAAACTTCATACTATCTTACTTGAGGGTAAACAAGTCAAAAGCGTTCAATCCGAGAATTAGAAGAACCATTTTTCACTCGGTACGAATGATTGTTTTAGTACTATGTTCCATGTTCGTAATTTTTCTGTAAAATTGTAAAGATATTTGTGACCTGTGTCATATTGCCAACTACGAGGCTCGCAGCCCCTAATATACAATGCCTGGATAAACTGACTTTAAAAATAACCGGAGCCAGAAAGACCGAAAAAAAGACGTTCTTACAATTTCGTTATTAGTTTCAATCTTTTAAATAAAGATTATTCTGGCACTGGTGAACAATGACTCACACACAGATCAGTAGTGATCTGTCGACTCACGACACTGATGAAGTGCAAATATTGTATAAAGTTTCATTTCATAGTCTGTAGTCGTGTGAGCATAGCAGTTTCGTAGGACCCATAAATATACCCAACCACTTCTTGGCTGGTGTACAATAACTTTTAAATATTGTTGTACAGGTACCACAACATCAGACTGTCAGCAATCATCCGCAGTTGGTATTGCAACCTTGCGCGCAGATAGTTCAGGTTCTTAACAATTATTTGCATTAAAGAATAAATAAGAACCATACTTGGTCAAGCAAATAAAGCACGCAACTTCTTTGTTCGCATCAAACTAGATAAATCGATCCGAACGCCAGGGAAACTCATTAGATCAATATTACATGAATAAAATTTATATTACAGCCTTCATCGAGCGCAGCGTCCACAACAACTTCAAGTCAACAGCCAGTTACTCTTGTTCAACAAGTAGTCACATCATCGGGCGAAGTACAACCTATGCCTGTAAGTTAAATACCTATTTATTGAATAAAACTATCTATAAATATATATAACACCGTAACGAAACAGCCATGCCAAATATTTTGACTAAGAGTTTGTAAAGTTAGGTCTTGCTACACATTATTATACATGAAAACTGTTTTTGATTTTTATTGGAATACCATTTTATTCAATCTATTCATTTTATTTCTACTACATTTACTACTTTCAAGACGGTATTGTCACCTTTTTTTATATAGACAAGATCAAACTTCAAGGTATTTGTCACCTAAACACTTGTTCCTTTTTCTAATATATAGATTTAAAATATTTTCCCATATGATGATTGACTACCATGAGTTACTATTGTATTGTATGTGGACTCCTGTTTCCGCACTTAGACTCTAATTTGGTCCATTGTGCGTGCATTGAGGATTTGTGCCCGTTGTGTGGCGACGCCCACGCATTCCAGCACGTGGGCAGTTGTGTTTTGCCTGTAGGCATCCCCTGCAAATAAAATAGGGCTGTCTGTTATGCGTATAGTGAATAGGTGTTTTTATGTATACAACTATAGCTGTTTACATAAAAAAGGGATCGGTTGTATGTGTAGTAATCTCAATGTCGTAAATAAATATAAATACCTCGGCCTGACTGTAGATACGCACATGACATGGAAGTATCACATAGAAGATGTATGTACAAAACTAAAGTCGGTGTTGTGTCAATTCTTTCACCTTCGCCAAGTCGTTAGTAAAAGTATATTATACACGTTATACCATATGCTGGTGAAAGCTATTATATCATATGGGATATCCACATATGGCCTGTCTTTTGAAACTCATTTAAAGAAGATTAAAGACTTGCAGGTCAGATTCCTAAAAACACTTGTAAGCACGGAGGTCAAAAATAATAACAAATCAAATTATGATAAGCTCTTTGAAAGTTGTAAAATATTACCTATACAAAGAAAGTTTGAGCTGATAGTGCTTGTTGAAAATGCTCATATTGAAGAGTTTAAAATACGTATCTCACGTGGTATAACTACTAGAAAAATAACCGAAGAAAAATTTTTAGTCCCTAGTATTCAAAATTATTACGGGTCTTGGACAAGACAATATTAGGCTCGATGTGATAATATCACTTCCGAGCGCCTGGTGTACAGCCTTGCTATCAGAGAGAATTCTGATTCCAGAATCTTTCGTTTCTCTGCCAGTGACTGCATTACCTGCATGGGTGATAGTCATTACCCAATGTTAGAGATAGATTGATGTTTAGTTCCATAGAAAAGACACCAGGTCCTGTACCTGACCCCATTTTGAAGCCATCAGTGGTACTCAGTGTCTTCGTATGGTTTTGTGGTTAAATTAATTGTATTTGATATTTTCAAGCAAATATATGTCGCCTAGGGATCTCATCACTGGGTGCTGATAAGAGTGGTTGAGACTCTACCCCTTCCGACATGATTTACTATAAATGGTTATCTTTCAGATACAGCTAACACAACAACAATTGAACATGATCCGCCTCCAAATACAAAACAACCCGAACCAACCTATTGTTATACAAGCGCAACCACCGTCGCAACCAACAGGACAGCCTCAAATTATACATGTAAGATATTATGAATAATTTTTATAGAAAGTTTAGTCAAAATTGACCATATTAAAGTGATTGATATGTTAATGACATTTAAATTTCAGGTGGCATCCCAAGCTCCACATCAGCCACACCAAATATTTCTGGCACAAGTTGCAAGCCAAGACGAGACTTAAGTCGGAAGTGATGGTTAAGTAAATAGTGATTTGTGTCAAATCATTGTTTAAGCTATTTATTTGTGCAGATAATTGAAAAAAGGCAATATCATGTGTAAATTGATCATAACAGGATAATATTGATTTTTATAATTGTAAATAGGTGGATTTTAATTTTATGTATGTATTTAAATAAAAAACTCATATTTAAACGTTTTTATTAAATTGAACTAATTTACAATTAAGAATAATTAAGACAACCAATAAATATTACATTATACGAATAAATGCATCTACCTACTCTAAAACAAATAGATGTTATTTTTAAGAATATCGTCGACAAGGAATAGACCCAAAATTTCTATATCTTGACAACAAATAATCTATTAAATCTCAATATATTAACAAATATCAAACTATCCTATCAGTAAACGAAATTAATTTACCAATTATTTTTTATCAGTAAATCTAATCTAAAATATTTCTAAAATAAAAATTATATATATATAGCCTTAAACTTCCATCAAGTGTTTTGTTTTCTTATACTTATATAACAAAATTTGGTCAAGAAAAAGACATTTTTTCATAGTTTACAAAACTTTAGTTGAATTCGATTTCTAGGAGGTATCTGAAGTTTGAATAGACAATAAATAATTGTTTCTAAAACAAAATGGTAAGATTAAATTTGATAATAAAAAAATATAACAACTATTAATCTAAAATTTCATTACAAGAATTACTCAGTTTTGTTTTTTTTATGACACGATGAAAAATAACATTAATACCTTACCAACTAGAAACATTTTTATAAAATATATGATAATGACAATGTGATTAATTTGCTATTTATAAATGTCACAGCTGAAGTGATAAATACTATATATACTCTCTAGCTAAAGGTATAAAGTATATGATAAAATTATTCAAAATTCTTGTTATTATTATATAATCAAGGCCTGCTTAGATAAAGTAATAAATCAGAATGAATTATACCTATTCGTTGATTTATTACTTTATGTACATTTGTATGCTATGTATATGTTGTTTACTATGTAAGTCACATTGTCTGTAACAATTATTAAAATGTTCAGATAATGTGATTAATTACCACTTTAGCCAATCATTACTCATAATAGCTAGACAAACAGCCAATTTGGTAATAAATGTTATCCGATATACTTCTCCCTCTCCTACCATTTACAATGAGTGTGACTAATGAAATTTTTTTTATTAATAACGAGCGGCCCGCTTTCGCCTTACATCGTCGTGTTAAAGTATTTATAACACATTTAACAGCAAAAAAAAAAGAGATACGAATAAATAAATAAGAAACGGAGAAGGAGAAACTTTTGTGTATTAGTGTGGATTTCTATCAGTGTTATAGGGGGCAGCTGGGGATCTGCCCCCTCTGGAAACGAATAATAGCAAAGTAATTACATTACATATACAGTTTACTCTAATTACGTAATTAATTACTATATTCGGAAACAGAATCTACCCAATTTGTCTTATTCCGATTTGCTCGATGTTTTAAAACAGCTTCTAAATCTTCTTTAAGTAATTTGACCATTAGCTTCTTTTTCTTACAATCTTCGATGATAAACTCTTGTGCACTTTTTTTCTGATTTTCCATAAACTGATTGATTTTCTCTTCAATTCTGAAAAATTATGCAGAATAAAAACAATTCATATTTATCAGAATATTCAAACGAATTTTAAATACATCTAACAAACACTATCCTGTTATTTTTATTAAGTATTTCCATTGTTTAGCCTTGGTCCGACATTATTTTAATTAAACCTCAAAATTTCCGTAACTGCAACGATCCGAAATAAACGGATAATCCGAAAATAAATTTTATCACATGTAATATAATATTATTCATGTCCAGTTAGGAAATTTGACACTTCTGCTCGTAAAAACCGGACTTGACTTTAAGACGGACGAATCTTTCTTTAAACAAATGTGAATAAACATGCTGTATGTGCTTATGCTTACATACTCATATAAGCCTAGCTTGATATTCAATGTATTAAGGGCGTCGAATTGAAAATATAATATGATTAGAATAAAAAATCCTGGTCCAAAAAGCGCGTCGATCGATACGGCTACTCAACAATTGCATATCCTTTAAGGACTCAATCTCTGTTTTTTTTGCTTTCCCCTAATTATATTAAAAAAATATGCGCTCATGAGTATTTGGCACGACAGATTGCTTCGATGAATTTGCGCAAAAGGTGCTTGGCGCGTCCCGATTGTGCTTAGAGATTGTAATACCTACTTTTATGCATATTGCGAGCAAAAATATTCTACTTATATTATAATACAATGATGAATCACACACGCTCGCGACCGAAATCATATGTGTATCAGTATTTAATAAATTCATTATTAATTCATTATAGATGTAAAACAATCGATGTATGAAATGCCGGACTATCCGGCTATTCGACCCAGGTCGAATTTCGGTTACTAAACCTTAAATATAAAAAAATAAAAATTTACCTTTTCTCGAATTCCTCGGATTTTTTCTTGAAAATAGTAGAAAGTTCAACAAACATATTCTGGTTTAACTCCCGTAATTCCTGTTTTAAGTTGTCGAAACCTTTTTTCTCATCGACGAACAAATTTACGAATCTGTAAATATACGATTCTTTTTTTGAAAGTAATTTAAAGTATAGTACATGATCCACTTTTCACCACCAGTTATCAGTTTCTTCAAAAATGGTTCTGTTTCGTTACGTCGTAATAAAGAATGTTTTACTTACTAATTGTAATATTAGGTTGGGAAAAAAGTTTCTTCGCTTTTTTAAGAAAATTCAAAACATTTTTTAATATAGTTTTACATTTAACTAAAGTATGTAGGTACCATTTTCTTCGATAACTTTTTGTCATCTTGTAGGCATTGCTATAGAAATTTTGGGGCATCTGATCAAAAAACCGCGACAAGTAGTTTTGGCAGTCCTCTCGTGATGTTAACCTGACTTTGCCTAAAGAATTCTGAAGAGACCGAAACAGGTGGGAATCTGAAGGCATGGTCAGGACTATACGGCGGATGCATTAACATGATGAAAAACCACACCCCTTCTGTTGATTAATTCCGACCGCTTTCTCTCAACTTAAGAATAGATGGTCCTGCCCGGTGGTAACAGCTCATAATGAATAATGCCCTTCCAATCCCACCACACACACAGCATCACGTGTTGCGAGTTAACCCGGGTTTCGCCACAGTCTGTGAAGCCTGACCGGCCTTTGCCCACGTTTTTTCGCACGTTCTTGTCGTACATGATCCACTTTTTACCACCAGTTATCAGTTTCTTCAAAAATGGTTCGGTTTCGTTACGTCGTAATAAAGAATAACAAATGAGTACACGGTTCATTAGGTTTCTTTCAGTGAGCTCGTGAGGTACCCAAATATCGAGCTTTTTTGTGAATCTCAGTTTTTTCTAATGCGCCAAAACTATTTTGTGGTCAATTACCAGTTCATTTTTACCTTTTTTGTAGTAAAATTTTAAAATGAATCGAATTTCTTCATTAGATTCAGTCATCTTCACAGTACGAAAAACATATAAAAATCACACATTTTCCTAATTTGAATTTGGAATTATCTTCTTTAAAATTTAAACTTTTAATGATACCAAAACCAGTCAGATACAAATAGTATAGCCAAAGAGATTTTATTAAAAGTTCATACATACTATAATGCGAAAAGACTTTTTCCCCAACCTATTATCATACTCATTCTTATTATTGTCAACAATAATTTAAATTGTTGACTTCTATATAAAAGTATTTATTGAAGCGTCAGTAGCTCAGTGGTTCAGGCGTTTGATTCACGATCGATAAGTCGTGGGTTCAAATCGGACTCGTAACAAAAGCATTTAGCTTAGTTGGAGGGGTTAAGGAATACTAGTAGTATATCCATACTGCTAGTATTTTTTGAAAAAATAGTACAAAATCTGAAAAATCCTATGTTGTATATAATCCTAAAGACAGTAACAATTGGCTTTTATTAATATTAGAGGTTGTTTCCAAGTGATAGCTAGCTTTTTTTAACTTACTTCCTACTGGTCATGTGATGAATTTCATCGAATGTGGTATCCAGCTTTTCAATTATTGGTTCTAAAGTATCCTCTAAGGAATAGTTCTGGCTCTCTGTAAAGATTTTAAACATTGAACTTTAAAACATCAGCGTCACGATGTGAATGTTAATAATAAGATATATCAGTAATATTGCCTTTCTATCGATTTATGAGCTTTAGTACTTATCCTATTTCACCTATTATTTTGAGTTATATCAGTTATAGGTAGTTATTCAACTATAATAAAAAGTACAAACAATATGAATTAGCTAGTTAAGCAATTTTAAATAAACCTATCTTTTCTACTATTTCGTTTATACACGAATTACGATTAATATTGTGATGTTTTTATACTATTTTTAACAGAAAAAATAGCTTACCTGTTTGTTTGTCATGATCATTTCTTTTGAACCAATCTTGGATGCTGGAACCACTAGTACTTTTAATCGCTGAGATTGGTCTCTGACTAACTGACTCTTCCACACTTGTTGAAAATCCAATTTGCTTCTTTTCCATAATCGGTGGCAGCTTTCTTTTAATCGTATTTACAAAAATATTACTTTCGTCGGATGAACTTGTACCAGGCAAGTTTACCGTACAAGGTTTAGTATTTGGTAGTTCAATTGATTCCTGATAACTGTTGCTTTTTTGTTGAGAACTGCGTAAATTGTATCGAGGTTTTTGGTTTACATTCGTATGCTCACAAAATTTAGTCCCCATTATATTTTTGATTCGGTCCACATAACTGTCTTCTTGAGGCGAAACAGACGTCATTTTTTCTTCATCATGCATTTTTATAGGCGATATAATCGTGTCACGAGTTTTCCGCAATTCTTCTAAAGATTTATACAATTTAGTTGAATTGGTATCAATTTGATCGCCATTTTTGGAGTTCTGTGGTGATGAATTACTGCTCTGATTTGAACCAAATATCGAATTATAACGTGGTGGGAACCATTTGCTTAATTCTTTTGAAGATAATCTTGCTATAGATACAGATGGCGACATATTTACTTGAACAGATGGATTTTTAGCAGAAACAAGACTCTTCGCATCATGTGAATGAATGAGCATTATTGCACTATTATTTTTGTCAGAGCAAGATTTGTTTTCAATATTTGTATTAAGATTTTCTATTAATGTTTCAAAATATTCCTTCCTAGTTTTATTCATATCTTGAGTATCCAAGCCTCTGCCTTCAATAGTTCTATTTAACAGTTTAGTATTTGGTGGAGATTCGTTTAAAGTACCGTGAGCAGTAATAGGAGAATTCCCAAATGTGGCAATTGTTGTTCCAGCTACAGATAAATTTGAGGCGTTAAAAGTTATGATTTGATTTATTTCAGATTTATTCCTTGTTACGTTGTTCCTATCTAATTCAATTATTGCTTCATTGTCGATTTTCTGTTTTTTATTCTTTATATTAGATTTCTTCTTTGTTGCACGTTTATTAACTTTATCTTTTATGGTATTTAGTCTAGTTTTATTTTTTTTGGTAACTTTTCTCGTTATTAAGTTAGTTTTAGATTTAGTAGATTCATTCGTATTATTCAATAAGGATGGACTATTATTATTTTGATTCAGATCAACTAATACATTTTGAGCAGCAGTTCCCATATTTTGTACAGCAATATTTTCATAAATATCCTTTAATTTTTCAAGAGCAATGTCTTCATTATCTCTAAGTATTTCTGCCTTTTCCACATTGAGGTCCGGTAAGGAAATTTCTGATTCCCTTGTACTATTGTGGCTATTTTCTGGTTTATTTTTTCTATTTAATGATAAATTAGATCTAATATGCTTATGTGCTTTTTTAATAGGCTCATTTTGTGCACTGTCGTTATCGGCTTCCATTTGCGGTTTCAAATTTAATATTGGCTCTGGTTCCCTTATCTCATCATCGGGTACTTCCATAACATAAATGGTATTTAATATTTCAGATGAATTATAGTCTCTCATGTGCTCATCTATTAAGTGTTTTCTAGGTTTTGTAATTTGTTTTCTTATGGTTTCCTTTACAAACTGCTTAGTATTTTTTCGATTGGGTTTCTTTTTATTTTTAGTTAACCTTGGTTCGCAATTAACTACTTTCCTCCCCCTCATACTTTGAATATTATTTGATTTTACACTAACAGTACTTGAATTTTTGGCTTGAACTGTTTGGCTCTCAAAATCATTATCTTGATCACTGTCGCTTGTAAAATTATATATAGCAAGTTGTTCAGGAGTTTTTGTATTTGCGATATTTATTTTTTCATCAGTTCTTATTAAATTATCAAAAATATCGTTCATATTCTTAGTTTTAGGTGACATCACTGTCTCCATCGACTTTTTATTACGGATTCTTTGTTGAGATTTTCTACGTATATTTTCTATTTCCTTATATGAAGTAGCAGCGGATTTATATCCTTTTTCACACACTTTGAATGTGGATATGGGTGGATCTTTTTCAATCTCAGGAATGTTTACTTCCATTACTTTATCATCATCCTTACCCGAATATAATTTACGTTTCCTTCTTGTTAACGGCATTTCATAATTTGTCGGAAAACCAATACATTTAATAACAGGCTCACTATGAAGTTGAGTACTCTGCTTTCGATTTTTACTTTTTGACTTAACTTTTGATTTGACATCTCTGGATGTTTTCCGAGTTTTTAGCAATTTTTCTCCACTTCCGTTGTCATTTTCTTTCGAAGATATCTGGAGATCAGTGTCATTGTTAGCGTCGCAAATTTTTTGGTCTTGACTTGAATGTTTATCTAAATTATTGAAAACTGCATCAATAGCATTTTTTGGACACTCATTTTGCTCAATTTCATTAATATCAAAATTAAAATCTATATCCGTTATAGGTTCAATATCAAGTAATTCACTCGATTCGGAACTTGTAGTATTAATTTTTCTGGCTAATGTGGGAGAAATAACAACACTTTCATTTATTTTATTATCAATTAAATGTTCACTGAAAAAATTTTCAAAAGCTTCGTTACCTATATTATTTTTTGTTACTTTTTCTGTAACAGGCATAACGTTTGGAGTATCCTCTACAACCTCTAAGTTAGATTCATTGCTTGTAGTATTACTGATGATGGTGCGTTTTTGCATTCGTGTAGTTTTTTCTTTGGATAAATTATTTTTTTTAGTTTCGCTTTCATTATCTTTTAAAGCATTTAAAGTATCTTCAACTATGATTGGATTCAGTTTTTCAGAATTATTATTTATAGCACAATTATGTACATTTTCATTATAAAATATATTTTTCTCAATATTATCTATAACTTTTTTATTACTCGCTACTGCATTGTTAGAAGCTTTTACTCTTCGTGAATTTAAATTTTCCCAAGCAAACGCATCAACTAATTTACCCTGTCGTACATGTTCTAAGGTATCATTTATTACTGAACTATCAACTGAAGCGATATTCGACAACAGGCTAATTGAATTGTCATAATTTATATCGGGGGGCGTCAGATTTTTATCACTTTTATTGCTATCGTTATCGCCACTGGATGTATTTAAATGTTTTTTTTTATTTGTATAACAAATACCATAAGATCGTAGTTTAAGAGTGCTCTGTGTTAAGTTTATGCAGTCTTCATATGATTCTGTGACTTCACTAACTTTAGATAAACTGGGTAACGCCTGTACTCTAACCTTATCCTTAACCTTGCATCTTGGATAAGCTTTAAGTTTTTCTTTTAACTGAAACGAAATCCATAGCTGCATTTCAAAAATAAGAACAGATTTATATTTAAGTAACAAGTATAGACTTAGAAAATAATAGTAGTAGGTATGCCACGCAAGCGGACCTACGGAAGTAATCTGCTATCAGTACTAGCTACTATATCATACTGTATTCATTTAAAATGGTTATTCATTAAAGATATTTTTTATTCTAATTATTACTAAATAGCAAATTAAGACTTTATATTGCAAAAGTTTCTATATTTTTTTAGTTAAAAGACGCGGAAAAATCAACACGATTTCAGACAGGATAGTTGATTCGCATCACATTAGTGCCTATGCTACTCGCTTGTATTATTAATTTTTCCGCTCATAGTACCCCTCTAGCGTGGTTTACTCGTAAATTCTACCTTCAATTAATAAAGAATATATATATACCATGGCAAGTGACGATGTGGACGTTGAAGAGGGCGACTGGATTGAAGCGATATTTCTACCCCATACCATTAAGCCTTTAATACGAAATATAAATCAAAACATTATTTGATTTTTCACAATTTTTAAGTTTAATTTGTCTTTTATTACTCAGCAAATATCTTGTCGTAATTTATAGTTTATCTGAATTTTACGGCAGCTTAAGCAAATTATTAAAAAAAACTAAATACATCATACCTGAATGGTGTTTGCGTTGAATATTTACAGAATCAGACAGTCTTGAATTATCGTCTATCGAAGTTCTCTGTAGAAAACAAAAACATTAACTGACAAAATATTACCTAAAATTAAAAGCAACTACCCACATAATGGTACTGCAGTTTATAAAATATAAACACGAAGACTACCATCAAGAACTGGACATACAATGGTTAAAGTTAAAAATTGTATATTTTATCTTCCAAGCATATTTTTTAAACAATAATTGAAACACGCTACGTAATCTGACTAGACATTGCGTAACCTAGAATGATCTAAAATTAGACCTAAACTATAACGCAAATCTTATATATAAAATTCTCGTGTCACAATGTTAGTTACCATACTCTTCCGAAACGGCTCGACCGATTTTTATGAAATTTTATATGCATATTCAGTAAGTCTGAGAATTGGCTACTATCTATTTTTCATCCCCCTAAGTGATAAGGGTGGCCCCCAAACACAAATGTATATGGTAAAACAACGTTTGCCGGGTCAGCTAGTAATTATATATATTCTATTTTCCTACTTTACACTTTGTAGTGATATAATTATAATCAAACAATCCTTACAGAGGTGCTGCTATTACACGACAAAATTTTCACTTGGTCGTCAATGTCCATTAGTAACTGAAAAGAATAACAAAAAAACCGTCTTTGTGTAATAAACAATAGATTTATTTTTTCACGTGACTAATAGTTATCCGACACGACGTTGTCATGAGGAGACATTAAAAATGTTTTTCTATTGGTACTTTGTTCTAAATCGAAAGTACCCTGAGATAATTACTGAATGCCAAAACTAGAATGTTGAACTAAATGGAAAAATATATTTTATTCGAACAATAGCTGATAGTTAGGACAGCTTTACCTAGAGTGCAGGGATACGTTGCACACAGGCGCCGAGCACCATCATTCGGCAGCAGCGTAGGGATGGTATGATTATTTCGAAAAAGATATCTCAAACATTTTTTAAGTCTGCATTTTCTCTCTCTACTCATCTTAACTAACAAGAATAATAACAAAGAAGAACACGACTAACACACTTACCTCATATTTAGTATGAAATATATTCCTCAAGGCTCTATTCACTTTGTTGACATCACTTGTAGAACTAATTTCTATAGTAACATTATATTTCCCATTTAATATATTTGAAGGATGCATTTTAGGCGGATCGACAATCGATATCATTATAATTATGTTTGGAGATTTTCTGAAAAATAAATATACAAATTATGAATCTATGTTATAAATTGGTATCAACCAGAATTCAAAGCTTCGGCTATGGAGAATCATTAAATAGAAGAAGAACGGTATCATTACAATTTTTAATTTCATTGGATATCATAAATAGCTACATAAAAAGTACGTTTTTTTATCACAAGCTTTCATTGGCACTGTTTTTTTAAAGGTGCAGAGATCCCCGCCCTTGATGGTGAAGATTGCTTTTCCTAAACCAGTTGATAAATCCATCGGCTACGTATTTTTAGCGCGTCGTTATTAACAAACAATTTTTTTATACAATCAATGATACTTATTCGTTTATTATTGTCGCAGAAATAGGAATGGATTTTTATACTCACCTGAACATTTGAACATTCCTTGTATTATCTTCATGAATGACGAATGTATCACATAAGGAGCTACCCAAAATTTGTAGTAACTTCGAGTTTAAAATTAAAGATAAGCATTTACTTTCAGAATTCAGGTCTATATAACAGTTAATTTTATCAGTATCCTAAAAATTAAGGATTAAGAGACAAATTAAAAAATAGTCCCTTAGGGTAGAAGTTCAAACAAGAACATGTCTATGGATTTATATGAAATAATAATGTTGGGTTACTGAGTGAGTGCTTTCAATTCACACTGCTCATAAACTACATAAGTATAGCATACTTCATAAATTCACACAGTTGTTTTTGCATTCTTTGTATGTTACTTACATATATTAATTTGATATCACCAACAAAAAGCTTTTTACAAAGCACAGAAATTATATGTTCACCTTGGTCATTGTGGGCATTTAAAAAAGCTCTTACATCCTGAAATATTTCAATCAAAATTAATATAAGAATAACAAAAATAGTTAATTAAAATGAAGTGTACTATTATTTTCCTAGTTTTGGTTAATTTAATTTTTTTAAATATATTTTTTATTAATTGAATGATTATATTAATTATAAAGTTACCTCGAAAAAATTGAACCAAGGTCTTTTTAAAAAAATAGCCACAGCGTGTTCACTATATAGCGTACTTGGAAACCACTTGGTAGAAGCTTCTTTTCGCACTGCTAAGTCCTGATGATTGCAAAGCCATCGTAAAAGTATTTCCATTATACTGAACTGAGTACAGAAATCGCCACATGTCGCCATTATAGCTGACAAATTTACTCTATAATTTAAATAGTTATGAATTATAAATTTAACTAAGTATACATAACAATAGCTTTCATATTAATTTTATTTTAAAAATATAAACTTGCAGAGGAATTATGCTTTATTCTTGGATAAAGATCACAGACTAAACTTTTTGCAATATTTTTTTTTGTGCAAATAAATCCTCTATCCCACAGGATTTTTCAGCATAAAAGTAGCTTATGTGGTAATAACTTATGTAGCTAATCCAGGTTATGTAATACCTGTGTGCTAAGTTTTAATTATATCAGCCATTTTTAAGAAATTATCATAAAAACTTTCACATTTATAATATTAGTCTGATTATAATACTCACAAATAACTATCAATCTTTTCCTTCATATTATATCTTATTTCTCTATTGGACTTTGCACATATTCTGTTTAAGCAACTTATTATTTTAGCTCTTTGTTTGAAATTTGGTTCAGTTCGAGTTGCTAAATCAAATAGACATTCAGCTATTTCTTTTGTTAAAATATCATTAAAACTAGGAATCTTTAACTGAATATCCTGCATGAAAAACTTTTATTTAATTATATTTTATTGATTATTTATATATATTATACACCAAATGAATATTATGAAAATATAGGCAATAAACTAAACATATTTGTTAGTTATGTTAACAGTAAAAAAAAATTAAAATTCCAGATAAGATCTGTAAGTACTTTGAGCAAATCGAGTTCCGGACTAGCTCTCATATTAATTAATTGAATTTAGAAAGGAAATAATTACCTTAATAAAGTTTAACAAAATATTTAAAAATGTCCACCAGCTGATATTATGGATTATGAGATGCTTTCGTATGGCATCTAGCCAATATTGAATTAATAAAACAAGCTCTTTTCCAACTTTACTCCAAGGTTCAGACGGAGGTAACATAAACATCAACTCGATTATTTTTATAGCCGCACCATTTTCACTGCATTTAGCGAAATACTAAAAGTATTGTTATATCAAATATTATTCTAATCAAATACTATTCTAATCTAATTAAAATAGTATTCTAATGAAATCTTTGGTAATAATCATATAACAAAATACAAATCATACTTCTACTTCAATAGATCGAATTTGTTTTAGTGCCAAAACAGTCGAAATATTTAACAGTATTTTGGAATTAAATTGCTTATTTGTCACTGCTCGAGTAATTGTAAAGTAATCGTCCACATTATTAATAGTTTTTAACAATTCATTGACATCCATTTTTACTTAAAACAGAAGAAAATCCCAACACGTTTATCTCATCTCACTTTAAAATAAAGGTTTACATTTCCCGCCTTATTGACAGTGTTACCAACTCTCAAAAATATTTATCCCTAAAGTTTGTGTGAAAAACCCCTAAAATCGATTTAATTATTTAGTCGTCCACTAAAATTATATAAATATAAATTCATAATGATTTAGAAATAATATGCTGTAATATGTTTCAAAAGTCTTTTTATTATATACATAAAATATTTCGTCTTCATCTGAAGATTCCGATTTTTTGAAATTTTTAGGCATCATTAACACATTTCTTATGGACACACAGTACAAACCAAAATCAAAATAACAATCGTCGTAAGAATATTGCCATATGCACAGAAAATAAAATGACCGCCAATGGCGCCAGTCACTACAGAGTGCTTGTAGAATTACGTACTAGATATCGTTAGATGTCGCTCGGTCAAGAAATAAATATTAATATTATCAATTTGAAAATATTATAGAGTCAAAAAATCCCTGAAAATTTCAGACCCCTAAAAAATCCCATTTCACTTAATTACCCCCTAAATCTGGGTGGAAAACCCCTAAGTGTGCTTATTGAGTAGGCTTGTTGAAAAAGTATCAATATATCGATATTTTTAATTCAATATATGATGTTTAGCCTATTTATTTTGATCCATTATATGGATACAAAATATCCAATTATGTATAATAATAATAATAATCAAAAACGATATTTTTTTTTTATTTATGTAACTGAAGTCGCCTGAATCTAATAGATAGGATCGAACGAAGAAAAACTGACTATCACTTTTGATTAGTGTGTCTTGTTTGCGTTGTATGTAATTGTGTGTGTGCTGTGTGGCATTCGTTCAGCACTTCACTATTTGATATTTGAATTTTGAGAGAACCGGCCGCGGCATCAGCATCATAGAAAAATGATATCATAAATTAAAGAGTAAGCTATAGATTACAAAATTAATAGGAACCATACGGGCCGTTACAATTGGATATTGACCGCGTCGCGTCAACGGAAGGTGTGACTCGTTCTTATAAAAATACTAGCTCACCCGGCAAACGTTGTTTTGCCATATAAATTTTAAAAAATTGTTGTGGGCCACCCTTATCATTAAGGGGTATAAAAAATTGATGTTGACCAATTCTCAGACCTATCCGATATGCACACAAAATTTCATAAAAACCGGTCGAGCCTTTTCGGAGGAGTATGGTAACTAACATTGTGACAAGAGAATTTTATATATAAGAAAATACAATGGGTAAAAATAAATATAAAACAAAAAACATAATGATAATTCTAAAATGACAATAATGAAAAAAAATTTAAATGATTGAATGTAGATTTTACAATATGTTAGTTAGCATAGATAAAATATTTTTTATCATATCAAAAGCCGATGGCTATCGCTAATCAAAAAATAATATCTAGAAAAGTACAGATACTAATTTACTTACACTAAAAAAATTACGGAATCAATGCAGCAGAATCTATAAAAACGTACAGTAAAATTACATACATACAAAGTTTTTGGTGAAACTTGGAATTGGCCAGCAAAAGAGGTTAATTCAAACGTCAATTTAGATGATCTTAACCTTAATGGTATTTAAGCCGCTAGATAAAAATATTAAAGAAAATAGGTACATTATATGAGAGTGACCAAAACCTAGTTGTGACCCATATTTATATAATCATATAACAAAATACAAATCATACTTCTACTTCAATAGATCGAATTTGTTTTAGTGCCAAAACAGTCGAAATATTTAACAGTATTTTGGAATTAAATTGCTTATTTTTCACTGCTCGAGTAATTGTAAAGTAATCGTCCACATTATTAATAGTTTTTAACAATTCATTGACATCCATTTTTACTTAAAACAGAAGAAAATCCCAACACGTTTATCTCATCTCACTTTAAAATAAAGGTTTACATTTCCCGCCTTATTGACAGTGTTACCAACTCTCAAAAATATTTATCCCTAAAGTTTGTGTGAAAAACCCCTAAAATCGCCTTAATAATTTAGTCGTCCACTAAAATTATATAAATATACCTTCTATATCTTAACCTTAATGGTATTTAAGCCGCTAGATAAAAATATTAAAGAAAATAGGTACATTATATGAGAGTGACCAAAACCTAGTTGTGACCCATATTTATATATAGATTTTCTTGTGTAACTACAGAAGATGTAATGAAAATCTTAGCCATAAAATCGGAAGCTCTCGGCAGTTATAGTATAAGTAAGCTATTAGATGATAGAATATGATACTCAAGTGGCACAAATATACCTACATACTTTTTCTGCATTTCGACCAGGTTACAGTACTGTGATGATAAGTGATACAGACGTGAGATACAGTGCCGAATATGATGTGGACAGTGCACACGGCAATAATATAGACCTTATACTTTTTACAAGATATAGTTGATTGGTTTCGTTCTTATAAATTATATCTATAGAATCGGAAACAAGTTACAGAAAAAATTACGAGCTAGTAACATATCATCATCTATTCAATATTTAAAAACTGGTGTGCCACCGGATAGTGGCTCTCTCCAACACTTTCTAATATTTTTATTAAGTCTGTTTCAAAATTATTATCACGCCAATAACATTTCTATACTGATGACTTTCTGTTGTAAAAAATAAAATTTCAGATGAGAGACACCACGTATAAGCACCGTGTTTTGGTGAAGGGAGTCAGAAACTTTATGCCGCTGAAGGATCCTTGAGACGTTAGTTTTGGGAAATGAATGGGTAGAATTTTAATTTAAAAAATAAGAATTTCAGGTGTTTACAACGATTTCTTATTCTAGATCAATCTTAGTATGTCACTGATTTGCAGAGATCATTACCATCTCACCAACTATCTAACTCACTAACATTGTTTTCTTTTGAACAAAAATTGTCCAGGCAAGTTATTATAATGCAATAACTTGCCTGGACAATTTTTTTGTATAATAGTTACATCCCTAACCTGGTCGTCGATTAATAAATAGAAGACTTGGTCGTCAGGTGAGATCGGCTGTCTTTGGGAATTCTCCATAAACTCAGCTATTCAAAACAGTGTATTACTAATAATGTGTTAAAATATAATGCTTAAGTATTTTTATTAGTTTTTTTGGTCGCATGACTATAGAATTGGTATTATCCAACATTTATATTTTAAGCATTCGCTATAACTATCGATTTCTATATCGATGTAACCAGCCCGCACCCAAGGTTCATTCATTGACAATATACCTAATTAATTTGTATTCTGTGGCAACTTTGCGTCTTACGGAATACGGAATGGCAGAAATGACGGGCGGCGGTTCGTTTTGGTGGTTGTGTGCGGGTGTACGTCTAGATCGAGATTACAAGCTATTGAAAAATTACGAAAAATGTTTGGCCGTTAAACATCGCGATAACGTACAGTGAATTAATCGTGCGTGTATATTCATCGAATGCGTGCTCGAATTTTATCATTTCAATGTTATGTTTGAATCGTAGCGCACGGTTTTAGACACTAAAAACCAGTCGATATTATGTGGCTGGAACGCGAGAACGATATAAGAAGTTTACAATTATGATGCCTATGGTGTACACAGTGTATGGTTTTGCTATATTTTTCATGATTGCCTGGATTTGTCTGTGGATTATTCACATAATGGCTCTTTCATATTCAAAGTGGAAATTGCACCGAACCGTGGACCGGTCGGCGCCCGAACAACCATATCTTGGAGTTTCTATCTTAAAACCGCTCACTGGCGTCGATCCCAACCTGTTTTCCAACCTAGAAACGTTTTTTACATTAGATTATCCAAGTTACGAATTGCTCTTCTGTGTAGAAAACGAGCACGACCCGGCGGTGATGCTCGTCAATAGTCTGATGAAAAAGTATCCTCAAGTGGATGCAAGATTATTTATCGGCGGTTTGTGTGTTGGTGTCAACCCTAAAATTAATAACATGCAGCCGGCGTATTTGAGTGCGAAGTATCCTCTAATATTAGTGAGCGATTCCGGGATTCGCATGCGCGAAGACACTTTGCTGGACATGGTTCAGCATATGGTGGAAGACGTGGCGATTGTTCATCAGATGCCTTTTGCTTTCGACGCGGAAGGCTTTGCGGCCGTGTACGAAAAAGTGTTCTTCGGTACGGCGCAGGCGCGGATGTACCTTGGCGCTGACTTCCTCGGCATCAATTGTCACGTGGGTATGTCGTCGCTGGTTCGACGATGTGCTCTTGAGGAAGCTGGCGGATTAGCAGCTTTTGGAGAATACTTGGCTGAGGATTATTTTATGGCCAAAGCTGTCATTTCTAGAGGATGGCGAATGCGCGTTGCATCGCTTCCAGCTCTTCAGAACTCGGGCGCTAAGTCGATAGGAGCACTTCAAGCGCGATTAAAGAGATGGGCGCGACTTCGTATAGCGATGGTGCCCACGACGGCTCTTCTGGAACCGTTAAGCGAGTGCATGCCGCTAGGCGCTGGCGCCGCTTGGGCTGCTGGGCAATTATTTGGTGCAGAACCCCTTCCTTTCTTCCTAGTTCATGTGCTTGTGTGGTTTTTATCGGATTGGTTGATGTTGCGTTCTGTGCAAAATGGTTCTCCTCCTTTTACTAAAGTGGAATTTCTCCTCGCGTGGGTGTGGAGCGAATGCTGCGCGCCATTCGTGCTGGCTGCAGCTCTGCTCAATCCTGAAATTTCGTGGCGGACTCGCAGCTATCGTTTGGACTGGGGCGGCCGTGCCCATGAGCTGAAACCCAAGCTCAAGTTCTAAGCCCTTTACCCTCCTTTATCAAAAGCTTTAATTTGGTGTACGTAGATTACATTATGTTATGTATAATGTATGAATACATTTCAGTGAAACTGTCTTGGAATGAGTGTTTACAATGTTAGGATTAAGTTTGGATTTTAATTTATAGTTTTGAATGAATGGTGGATACTTGTTATTATTGTTTTAGAGTTTTGTATGTTTATATAGATTAAAGAAATGTCAGTTGTTGTATTTGATTTTCTGTTAGTTAATTGCTAATAATGTTCTGCCATATTGATTTTAACAAATTTCATGTGCATAATATATGATGGGCAAATGTTTCTGAAAAATAAATTTGAATATGATTGAGTGAAGATACTCATTTTGATCACTTGAGTATTAATATTATCATTTCTAAACACTGGCCTTTGAGGAAATGGCAGTTTTAATAAAAAATTCAAGGCCTTATGTACAGTTTCTTCACTGTAATCAAAATGCTTTGTAATGTATCATTTTCCATACAACTAAACTATTGTAAAACTTAAATGCATAATGTAGTATTTATGCAGTACAAATATCAATTAATCATTATCTATGACTTACAATATTAACAAAAAACATGACTGTACAATTCTAAAATTGAATGAACAGGGTTATTCTCTCTTATGCTAACTTTTAATTAATCAATTACTAAAAGAATTTGTTTTTTTGTTTTTTGTACCTTTGGACTGATGACAGAAGTATTGCATAGTTAAGCACATAGAGAATGGGACCAAAAGGTTAAATTTTGTAAACATTAGCATAAAAGACAGATACATTTCTTTTGGTATTTTTTACAATTAATCAGACAGAGTTGAGAGAAAAGACTGGAATTTTCTAATGTGAAGTCCAAAGGTACATACAAGGTTTTGTTGTGATTATACTAAGACTGTTTCAGTTTTTGAAAGTTTTATTGTGCCATGTATATTTTAATAGTTTTGCTTTTGTAAAAATTTAACATGTGTGAAATTTAACTGCAATATAATGTTGGTGTCAGGATATGACAAAGTTGTAAATATCAAGTACATTAATTATATAATGTAAATTCAAATAGTTATATGCATCTAAAAACATTTGCTGTCAATTTCATTAAAAGTTTAATTTTTAGATGTAAAACCATACTCATTTATGTATAAAAAAAGAAATGAATGTAATATAAAAAAATATACTTCTTTGTATATAAAAATAAAGTTGGAAATAATGATTCATTATTTAAGTGATTCACTTGTTTTATGAACTTTTGTTTTGTTGGATAAAACTCAAAATAACGTTGAAAGCAGGTAAAGAATTTAAAAGACTTGCTATTATCCATAAACATTATACATCCTTGAGATTTACACACATTTCACTTTGATGCTGAGCAGTTTAGCTGTATTGAATGTAGTAACAAACTATTTTTTTAAAATTTAATTCTTTGCATTAATAATCTCTTAATGAATATATTATTTCAGATTACCCACAACATTTAAAGGTTTTTGGTTTAATAGTATTCGCCTAAAATTTAAGTGCAATAACTACGTCATATCCTGTAACTTCGCAACAATAATAATCTACGTGCCGGTCACGGTTCAGGTGCAAACATCTTTTTAATAAGACGCATAAATATATACATGCGTGGCACATTAGTCTCGAAAATTCCTCTGAAGTTTTTGCTTACAGATTCGATTACCAACTCGCAACAATTATTCTTTATTTCCAAACTAATTACACATCAAAATTGCCTTTTAGTTAAAAATTGGGGACCCGTCTTTGCTCCGATCGGCCGCAATTTCCACTCGGTTAGACTTTCACATGATTAGAAAAAATCTCCATCAAAGTCAATTTGTATTCCATGGAAATTATGATATATTACGGAATACGAGTAGTCTATTACTTTGTGTAATAAAGCCATATCTAATCTATGCAAAAAGTCCATAAGCTATATCTATACAAATAGTCACACAGATAATCATCAGAGAACAAGAGAGTAATACAAACCAACAAACACTTCCATATTTATAATATTAGTAAAGATATACTATTTTACGTGGTGATACGTAGTCTGCGATTTGTCGCGACCAAAACGATTAGTGTTTTACAGAAGTCATATTTTTTTTTTTTTATGGGACAAGGAGGCAAACGAGCTGAAGGCCCACCTGATGGTAAGTGGTCACCGTCGCCCATCTGCAATACGCGGAGAATTGCAAATGCGTTGCCAACCCTACTTTCTTAGGAACCTGTTGTACACTCGGCGTTTAAAGACCCCATATTAAAGCGCTCTGGGATAACCTCTGGTGACAGATTATTCCACAGCCTGCACGTACGTGGGAAGAATTATCTAGACGCGCGTACATTGTTGGTATGCCAAGCATCCAAGTGATGTGGATGGAATCTGTCCCAGCGGCGTAGAGTGAGATAGCGGAAAAGTGTCGGAGGCACTAACTCGAACAATTCCTGTGAACATTCCCCATTGTAGAGACGGTAGAGAACACACAGAGATCCAACGTCTCTCCGCAGACTTAGTTCATCTAAACCGTCTGTGAGTATGGGATCATCGACAATACGAACAGCTCGTCGTTGAATAGAGTCAAGAGGGAGCAACTGGTACTTAGGGGCGCCAGCCCAAAGATGAGAACAGTACTCCACATGCGGACGAACCTGGGCTTTGTATAACAACAGCCGATGTTCCGGTGTGAAGTACTGTCTCGCTCTGTTAAGCACGCCCAGTTTCTTAGAAGCCAGTTTGGCTTTACTCTCCAAATGACCCCGAAATTTGACCTCGTTCGATATATCGACACCAAGGATCCCAATACTATTGCCGGTATGAAGGGGAATGTTCTGGAATTTGGGCGCTATAATAAAAGGAGTCTTTTTTGCGGTAAACGCGCAAACCTGGGTCTTATTCGTCAATATTTTTCTGCTAGGTATATTTTAATATGTTTTTTAAATATTTTTTTTTGTATTTATCTAAAACGCAGAACAAAATGAAATTACATTTTAGTACGTCTGCTGTCTCAGTTATAAGATCCCAAAGAATAAAAGTTTAGAATAGTAAAAGTTAAATAGTTTTTTTTAAATTATTTGTTATTAATACTATTATTGCAATACAGTTAGTACATAAAATATAGGTCTTTTTGAATTTCGGGTCCATTTAACCCATATTTCTATCACTGTCGCTAGTCTTTGTACCATATGATTGCTGGTTTTGTAAAAGGGAAAATAATTATTGACGACGAATTTATGTTAATACTATATCGCCCTATAACCTATTATGTTATAAATTGCCCAGTTTTGGAGTTTTATAATAATCGTGAACCGCGACTGTAATATTATATCCCATTAATATTATAAACCCGAAAGTGTGTAAGATTGTATGGATGTATATTTGTTACTCTTTCACGCAAAAACTACTGAATGAATTTTGATGAAACTTTACAATAATATAGTGTAGACATCAGAATAACACATAGGCTATAATTTATAATGATATAGTGTGAATTATCCAAAATATAATGGGTGAAACCGCCGGGTGCAGCTAGTTAGCCTATTTAAAAGATCCATATATTTTTCATCTTTCTACTTAATGAAACAAATAATATAAAATTATTTGAATGACTATCATCATAGCAAATTACCGATTAAAATGACATCATACATCTTAGTACAGTACAGAATATGTTATCTTTAGTTGAAAGTACCATCATATTTCAGACTTGCCGTGCCCGTGATCATCCGCTCCTATGGGTCTTAGCATGATAATATATAGCCTTCCTCTATAAATGGGCTATCTTACACTGAAAGAATTTTTCAAATCGGACCAGTAGTTCCTGAGACTAGCGCGTTCAAGTTAACAAACAAACTCTTTAACTTTATATATTAGTATAGATGTTAATATATTTCATAGTTTTCTTTTCAATAGTTCAAGTCAGTAATGAAAAGTCGTTATATTTAAAAGCATAATTGACTGGCTTTGGATTTTGATTCTGAAACTAAAATTGCATAATAAACTGGCAATTCACTAATTTTTAAAGCAGTGAAACTGTTGTGTTAGGTAAGTTATCAACAAGGTATTGTACCTACAACGGGTTCTTCATCTGGTTAGCGCTCATTGCGGATTTATTTCTTTGATTGCATTAAAGAATAAGAAGGTTTTATAATTCATTAATTCGTTTGGAGCTCGTTGTCAACGTTTTCGATTCTTTCGTAGTTATCATCAAGCGCTGTGTCTTTCATACTTGTGTTACATTACAGGTCAGCTAATGTAAGAATGTTGTGATTTACTTCACACGAGAGTTATACAGAAAAAAGGAAAATTCACATGGGTTAAAGCTCTGCTAATAAAAATCCTGAAACTAAAATTGCATATTTTTAATAGACGAACAAATTGCTTAAAATAATAATTAACAGGTAATATACTTCTTTCGACTTTAGAATTAATTGGTGTGTGTAAAGAATGTTGTGAGAAAGAAACATAACACCATTTTTATTTAAATATTCATTTACAACAATGAATTGCTGAAATGATCTTTGCCTGAAGATTTTAAATCGTAAGATTGGTCCCTGAAATATTTAGTTTCCTAAATGAAGAACAATCCAAATGAACATTGCTTGCATGAAATTTAGAACATTAATTAAATAAGTCATGGATTTCGAATGTAGAATTTTTTTTATTTATTGACTAAAAAGTTCATGTTTTTACAGTTTATCGTTTATTTAGTAAATCTGCAATGTGCGTTAATACGTTCGGCGTTTGGGGCCATATGTTGCGAGATCGCATCATTTTATGTCGAAATGAATGTAAAATTATTGTAAACTTGTGTTTACTGTACCTGACCATAACTCCGATATTTAATAAAATATCGTGTCAGTTTGGGATTTTTTATGTATTTTTACCCAATCAATTCGGTAATCAAAATGATAATCAAGGAATTAATAAAAGACTAGATAATATTGATTTATATTGCTTTAACGAGGAATTGATATCTTTCTAATGACAATTTTATCTTAAAGTTAAGGAAACTGAGTCGTCAGTATGAAGGATTTGGTCAATAGTATGGGTAAGATGCCACCGATTTTTTTGTATGAATTTTTATTCTTTGAAGAATTCCTATATTCATTGTAACCACTAAATTATGTTCATTATTGTACATTTGTATTAAATTAAAATTTTTCGCTCAGGATAAACTTTCTTTTTATTAACCGACCAAGTTTTACAAAAGGGCATCTTGTATAATTATAATCATAATTTTATTATAACTTAGAATGTAAGGTAAGGGGGTTCAGTCGATAAATACGTTCATGTAAGTATTGATTTCACTCTGAGGCCGAAATTATGCAATTAATGAGTGACTCGTAACTCAAATATGCACTACGATTCTTGATTTTCTTCAAAATAGGTTTTTTAACTGAATGCAGGTTAAGTGGAAGCTTTCTTTAGATTAAGTTCTGAAGCACTTGATATCGTGAGCTACTACTATGTTGTAAGTTTGCCCTATTGATTTGCGATTAAATGTTTGTTTATTTTAAAATAACCTACTGATTCGACAACTTATAATCTCTGGTCTGATAGATCAGTACCGGTTTATCGATTAATTCCATATAGAACATATTGACTATCATAGTGAAGTGTAATAGTATAGGCCGTATTTATTGGGAGGATTCTGATGTTAATTTAGGTTATTTAGATTTTTGATGCCGAGGATCACTGAAGACTCGGCTATTACAAGTGCGCTTTTTTTCTTTTACGTTAGATACTATGCAGCATAGCAGGCTCCGGATAGCTGTAATGTAATTAAATAAATGACTGTATAAATGTATTATCTAAAAGCGTGATTAAAATACTTCAAAATATTAGTTACGCTGTCCTTTAATTTTTTAACGTTAAAACTAAACAATACCGTTTACTATCGTATTTTATCTTTTAACCTTCGAGATGTTTGCTTTGGCTATCAAAATCAATATTATGTTAACGATGACGCGGAGTTTCATAGTATCTACAGTTTTCAAAAGATAATAATTATTGTAATATATTTATAATAAACAACCACTATATTCATACTAGCACAATAACCACGTCTTTGCTCGCGTCATAGTAATGCCCATGGTAACGGACACAGCAGTAACCGTAATTGATCGAAAACGACGAATTATTAAAGAAACTCCTTAAAAATTAAAAAAAAAACAAGATAGAAGTAGTGAAATGTAAACTATATTTTTACATTTTGGTTTTCAACGTATTTCTCTATATGTAGGTATATGGCGAACTCCTACACAATCTTTAATTCCCTATTTCAACCCCTTTAAGCCTTTTTTGGGATAAAAGCCTATGTCATTTCCCTTATTTTTTAATAGTTGTCTATTTATTTATCATAATATAATATGTGATGTGAAAAGAGATAATTACATTCTATACTATACATATTCGTATGACAATACATAATTAATGTGCGTTGTGCCATGTGTTTACATTACGTAGTATGGGATTCATTTCTGGTACGTGTACGCGATTCTATTGTGTTTGTTTACACTGAATTTTTACTGCTTTGGAATAAAATCTGTTTTGTGATAAAATTCCACTCGATTAAAGTTATTGTGTGTTGTTGGTTTTTTCTAACTAAAACTATCAAAATTCATGGTCATATCACATTGACGATATCTTCTCTCAATAGTACGATTAGTTAAGTACTAGTCGACCCGCGTAACTTCGTCCACATAGAGCTAAGTTTGTTCTAAGATAAGTGTCGATTCATATCACAAACTATATATAAAGTACAAAATTTCATTCATATCCCTTTCAACTGTTATTTTTACACTATTTTTGTTGAGAATGCTACTACTATTTTTATAGCTGGTTTTTATATGAAAATACCCTTAAATGCCACAGAAACTGCGAGAAAAATTTTACGACCTTGTAATAATAATAATGCTGCAGGGCAGCTTGAGGCGAGCTGTTGGGGTGTAGCGACCCCACGAACCTGAGCGCTCCCATGGGAAGGTCCTGTTCCTCATCCTCAACTTGCCTTTACTGGCTAGTTGGAGTGAACACTGACGTGGAACAGGTCCCCTACCTCTGGCTTGCCTTAACCGGCCGATCAGAGTGGAGCCGCGGGAACTTATGTTCTAAGGGTATATGTGTCACGTAAGTGATTAGTTGGCACGTGAGGTTCGGGAGGGACCAATGACCGGGTAGAATACCGGGTGTACATCCCTACCCTTAAGCCGCTCAGCAAATGTTGCCCCCTAGTTGCAACGTATAAGCGACCTTTCACGGGGGCCCATTGTTGAGTTGGCAAGTCTCCGTCTACCCATTTTTCAATGTAGGTATAAAAACATTGTCGGGTAGACGCCATAGGTCATCCATAGCACTAGTATCACCCCACTCAGTCCACTATCACCCCAATCCATAGCCCAGCATTATTAGTTTCCATATATTGCCATAGTCCTACACAAGCCGGGGATTGTCCTTGGGTGCATTCTCATAGTGCATACAGGGATAATCGCCGGTTTGTGTCACATCTCATATTAAATTAAATTGTCTAAAGGGCCCCTACGCGTTGGCTACGCCTCCGCGCACGCCTTCTAAAGGTCCGGGTCACTGTTGACCCTCGATTGGAAAAGACATATAATAATAATTAACCATTTAGGAACATATCTTAATAATTCACGTTACAATTGATTGGTTTACACATACAACCAACGCCTTACGACGACGGTATTCCCAATATGTTTTGAATGTAGTTGTGTGGGGATTGTTTATTTTCCCGCTATTACGTATAAAGTAATTAATTTTGTGATTATAATTATATAGGTAGTCAAATTTCGAGAGCGTTCGCAGTCGTTTTTAAAAGAATTTCATTTTAATAAAAAAATAAATTTAAAAAAATTAGACCACTTTTTTACGTATTCGGGGTTAGGGTTATACTTAGCTCTCGATCTAGATAATCTTTATAATCTAATGTTGTAACGTAATGTTGGTTTTTATTGCTTAAACGAGTAAATAACTGCAACGACTGGAGCGCGCGGACTTTAGGAACTCATTTTAAACATATATGTTGACTTAATCAATAACATATATATACATATTTGTAATGTGCTCTGCCCTTTCTTTTGATACTAAACACGCGATAATTATCTCAGTTTAATTTTTTTTCGAGGTAAGAATCTGAGGTTTGCATTCCGTCATTAAAAAAAATATTTTTTTATGGCCTATGTCACCGGTGCCATAATTGCGAATCTATTGACACCTCATTTATCAAAATTGGTTCATTAGTTTAGGCGCTAGAGTGGAATATACAAACATACATACATAGATACATACATAGATACATACTAAAAACTAGTATTACTTGTCTATGAAGCTAACAGAGGGTGACAACTTAACTAGGTAGTTTATATTTACAACCCTATCATAATAAACGATTATCGAACCGTCATCGCTATCCAAGGCACTGGAGTAGGGTAGTAGTCACCTCCGTCGTTTTAATAGTCTCAAGTCTTTATATGCCCTAACAGTCTGACTGTAGTCTTGGTCTTGCGCGTTTTCTCAAGGAGTGAAGTAGTCCCTAGACAGTGAGAGTGTTAAGTGCTGAGAGTGCTGTTCAATTAAGGTAACGTTAAATTTGCAATTACATTGTAAGGTGGCTGCCATATAACGCCGTTGCGAGATGTTAAATAGCCTAAGTTACTCCTTGTTACATCAGCTATCTGCCAAAAATCCGAAAACTAGAAAATTGTTTACATCACGAAAAAACACTTTTATAATTTGGGTTTTATCAAACTTATTTGAGGAATACGTTAAGTTATCAAGTTAAAATTAATATTAAACATTTAGGACGTAATCAATAAATATTTAGGCCATTTATACTCAGGCACGCGCCAAGCATCTTGTGCGCCGGTGTGCGAATTACTTATGAGCGCCTATAAAAGCAAATAAAAGGTTTTCCGCCAACAACTATCTTCTGCGCCAGTTATTGCGCCCTGTTGTTTGTTTTTTTTTTCATTTGGTTTGGCGCCCCTAAAAACCTCGCACATACGGACGGCGCGTCCTTGTTTATACTGTACTTAACGATCACAAGTAGTTTTTAGTATAGTGAAAAAGCCTGAATACTCGTTTAAATAATATTTTGAAAGCCAGCGGTAGCTGTTCTTAGATATTATTTTTGTCAGTGTCGGAATCGATTTAATAAATATAAAGGGCGTAACTTCTTTTTATTCTTCTTTATTTACTTTAATCATCTAATATTTTACATTTTCATTCTATAAATAATCCAATATCTAAACTACGTCCTGCCCGACCCAAGGCTGGGTCAACGATGATATATGGCTGGGTCCAGTTCTCTTATTTTATATTAAATCTGATATCTTTAAAATATTTTAAATCTTATTATTTTGTTATCGACTGCCAGCCTTGTGTCATTGTGTATGTAGTTTGTTCACCAACAAACCTCCATACAACAGTACTTGCTTAGTCCAGTGGAATAAACCCTGCCCAATGATTTGTAATAGATAATTGATAGTAGGGTTTTGGTAATAAGAATTGAAAAATTGATTCAAATGCAGTGATAATCGAGAAATAGTTTAGTGTACAGTAATAGGTAGACATTTTTACACTATTACAAAATCTTTCTTAACTTTTATACATATAGTAAAAATGTAACTAATCCAATGTACGACAGAATACAAACAGAAGTTCAATAAAGACAGAAGTTTTATAGAATAATTTAATGCGAGAGACCTTTATACATCAAAAGACGGCAAAGTAATAATTAAAAAAAAAAATACATGTTCATTTTTATTCACGCAATAACTACTGCAATAAATTGGATACGGTTTGCAGTAGTTTATTTATTTAAACGGAATGTCAGAAAAAAAAGTTGCTCTTTAAATATGCTTTTCCATAACAAAGCTAACGCAGGTCAACTCACAAAATCCGTCATTTCGAAATCCAAAACATTTAACCGATCAGCCAAGTTTCAAATGATAAAATTACTATTTTTTATGCTTCGCAAAGGTCAGAAACCAGTGCGGCGAGTGTGGAGGACACAAAACCAGTTTCATATTCACTTTTTTATATTTAGGTTAATTAAGTAGGTGTAGCTAATTTTAGGAATTACCACATATAAATTTTGTTCGGTTTACATTTAGGTACCTGTTTGTTATCAAAATAAATACTTAAAGTACAGATATGATTGATGCATTACCTGCACTCTAATGACAACAAAAAAGTAAGGTAATTAATTGCTCGACTTCAATAAGTCAACTGTTTTGAAAATTAATTATTAAAAACATTCCTGATATAAGTACGAATGACACTGCTACTGTAAAAGAAAGTGTCATGTATTAATCATTTAAAAGTAATAAAGCTTGTTTCTTCTTCTCTTGTCTATGGCTTTTCTACCGCTTTTGTTAGCAGCCAATGTCAATGTGGAAATGTTCTCCAAATTTGAGGCTTTTGGTCCGTTACAATTCCATTTTTACTTCTCTTCTCGTATGCTTCCTGAAGAAGTTAGTCTTGGTTAGTTCGCGAACGACAGCCGAAAAGTTTGTTCAGTGCTACAGCTGTTGTGTAGGAACTATTCTGTCCAATGTATGTCAACAGAATAAAAAATGCAGTATAGTATATGGGATGTGCACAAAAGCAATGTTTTATCCAATATCTTTAGGAGAGATTTTTCAGTTTTTGTTACTTTCCCAACATAGAACTACCTAAAAGTTAAACCAACACCTAAATAGGTACACACTGGTTAGTAAAATATAATTAAAACGTAACAAAGCAATTAGTATGAAATATTTTATATACATGTGTATAACCATATAAAAGTTAAAAAAAAATTAGTACTAGTCTAAATATTTTATAGTCTAATATTATACATATTTATATATTTACATAGAATCTTAATGATACAGGAGTCGGGGAAGGAGAGAAGGGATTGAAAGTTAATAGGACGAGGAATTTTAGTAGGAAGCATGGACTGCAGTATCGTCAAGGCCACATTCACATAGCGAGTGGTCTCTCACCTTTATGCAAGATGGACTGGAGTATGGTTTGACATTCCTTTAGGCATTGTTTATCTTTAGTTAGTACTAGCCGATCCGCATGACTTCGTTCGCATTGCTCCGCTCCTATGGGTCGTAGTGAGATGTTATAGAGCCTAAGTTACTCCTTGTTACATCAGCTAATTGCCAGTGAGAGTCCCGTCAAAATCGGTCCAGCCAATTCAGAGATCAACCGGAACAAACAGACAGACAGACAAAAATTGTAAAAAATGTGGTTTTGGTATATGTGGGTACATATACCAAACCATGTATAGATCCATATGCACTTATAAAAAGTGGTTATTTTAATATTACAAACAGACACTCCAATTTTCTTTATTTGTATTGATATATGTCACCGTCAAATTGTTAACACTGTTAGATTAAAATCTATCTCGCGAGATAGTGAACTAGATGGATTGTGAATTGTAAGATACTGCTGTTCGAAGGTGCTCCCTGATTGATCGGTTTTACAGTTCTGTTCTGTGTCCACAGTAAGGAATGAATCACAGGTGCCAGTTAAATACAATATTTACTTCAATATTTGTGACAAAGTATGTATTTATTACTTAGTAGGTAATCATTATAATATGGCGAAGTAAAACTGAAAATTTACAGAAACGAGGCTTGTTTTAAATGTTGCAGAAGTATGGTCAATGCCAAATGTTTAAAATCTGCAGTAAAAAATCGATCCCACATTTCCGTGTTCGAAAGTGGTTGCACCTGAAATGGTAATCGGATAGTACCTACCATTTTGTCTCGAGGTCATTCGTTCATTTCGTTTGTAACAATGAATAGTAACTTTTGTAATAACTTAAGTCGTTTAACTTAACCTAAACAGTGTTTATTATTTCACTATCGCTTAAAGTTCCTAAAAAACTTACGATAGTGGGTAGTAACCTACCTAAAACTAATATTATTTTAAAGGGAAATAAATTTTAAAATCTTCCTATAAAATTCGTCTGTCGTGGTATTTGTTACTAAACTCCTCCGAAACGGCTCGACCAATTTTTATGAAATTTTGTGTGCATATCGGGTAGGTCCGAGAATCAGTCAACATCTATTTTTTATACCCCTAAGTGATAAAGGTGGCCCACCCCAATTTTTTTTAAATTTATTGCGGTGTTTGTTACCAAACTCCTCCGAAACGATTTTTATGAAATGGCACCGAATACACTTTAAGACAGTTCCATTAAATCCAGACACGTCTAGTTGTTTCATGCTTGTGTTCCAGTACATATCTTCCGGTTTCATCATCAACAAGAATCTCCTGGTAACAGCATGATAAGTATATATTTCAGATCTGTTCCCCGACTGGCTTGCGACCACCAGCATGCAAATCCGACCGCGAAGTGTCATAGAAGCGATCCGGTTGAGCTGCATGTGGGCCAGACTTACCCCCTCCCTCTCCCATCCTATTAATACTGTGGATCTAGTGGACTCTAGGCTCTTGCTCAAGATCCGCAGAAACCGCAGCATGTTTTTCTTCACTCCTCCTTCCCATTCTATCTTCGAGGATGTAACGCATCGACAAAACAAGAGGGTATCTCTTTTTTTTGACGACGTTCATGGGCGATGATGGCCACTTATCATCAGGTGGACCATCTGGTCGTTTGCGCTTAAATCTAACATCTGTGGCTATCTTCATCCGTTCCACTTCACCAAATAATAAGTTCTGAATGCAAATCCTTAAAACGCTTCTGAAAATATCAAAATTACTATATGTATTACTATAAGTTTTAAGGAGTTTTCTCAACTCCTCAAGGATCCAATCATCAGAACTGGATTTTGAAAAATATTGACCTGGCAGAATTCGGTTCGAGAATTAATAACCGTATTTATTTAAATTTTTTGATGACGGTTGAAATATCTCCTTTTATCCGATCATCCGACGGTTGATCATATACCTAACTAGTATAGCGCGTGGCTGCGCGGCCCGCTAAAGCGGACCGCGTGAAGTAGTGAATGACAATTTGTCTGATTCCGGATGGCGGTTATATGTAGAAAATGGTAGAGAGGTGTAGAAAGTAGTAGAAAAAAGTAGTGAGTTTTAAACGGCGCGGCGGAAGAAAATGGTAGTCAGTGATAGGCAGTGTTAGACAGCGGTCTAATATTTTACGTTAATTAACTTCTACTGTGCACTGTCTGTAACTTACTTTTCTACTATCTACAGCTCTGTCAACTTTCCACTGTTTACTGCCTAAATGTTCTTAAGCGAATATCAGATTGATATGCTATCGAGCACAGTACAGTGGAATGTAAAAAAGGCACCTTCTTTAATGTCTACCAGAGCCATAAGATGTAAAAAAACATCCAGGACATGAAAATCACTTCAGCGCACAGAAGAATTTAATGAATGTAAAATAATAGACTACTGCCAATCACTGACTACCATTTTTCTACTACTTTCTACCATTGTCTACCAGCTCCCTGCCAATTGGATGAGATTTCTAGTATTTTTATTTGAGTAGCGCCCACCTATTTTAATTACCTGGCCGTCCTCCATTACCCATCTCTGAAACCCTCGATGAATCATTTAACAGAATGAAAGTTCTTCTATAAACCGTATCAGAATCTTGCATAGTTCTCAACTTGTAGTCTCTTCAATATTTTCCATATACTTAATATGGAAAAATAAGTTCCACCATAATGATTTTTTTTCTGTTTATCAAGTAGACCTGTATACACTGATCATCTTTTTCCAATAAATCACTCTTCCATCTTGTATACTTTCTGAGATGGATACCGACGAAATTTGCATGGCCGTCATCTTGAACCATTTTGGTTTTTTTCCGTTCCCTGTCAATTGGATGAGGTTTCGAATGATTTTTGTTCGAGAACCCCCCACCTACCTTAAATACCCTGGCCGTGCTTCTTCCCCGTCTTCGAAGTCCTTAATCAACACTTGTCAGAATAAAAGTTCTTCTATGAACCGTATCAAAGTCTCTTGCATAGTTTCCAACTTGTAGTCTCTTGAATATTTCCCATACATTTAGTATGCATAAATAAATTCCGCCATCTTGAATTTTTTTCTAATCATCATATAGATCTTGAGGCTCTGATCATCTTTTTCCAAGAAACCACTCTTCCATCTTGTATACTTTCTGAGATAGACGTGATCAATCAGTCAGTGAATCAGCACAAGCAGCTATATATATATTAATAATATGATTTCATCAAATGATTGTGTTGTATCAAGAAATTCATTCACATCCTTATTCGATTAGATAACCTATTTCAACAATAAGACTTGACATAGACGGCTAAAGAGAAGCTAATCTAACACTTTACTGTTTCATATTGTCTTTTAGGTCATTTCTGCAAAGAATTTTTCAAAATTTTTTGACACTTCCATTTTTTAGTTATGTTGGTAATAATGATAATTTAAGATTTTATTTCTAACTAGTCTAACCGGTGCTGGTCCGCTCCTCTGGGTTGCGTTGTTGGATGTTCAAAGATTAGCCGGAACAAACAGACAGAAATTGTAAAAAATGTTGTTTTGGTATATGTAGTGTGTATACATTCATCTCCACTTAGTAAAAAGCGGTTATTTTAATATTACAAACAGACACTACAATTTTATTTATTTGTACGGATAAATGTGGCTTTTGCTTGAAAACAAACACTTATATATAATTTAATAATTTTGTACGTGTTTTAAAATTCAGGATTATGATTAAATTGCGTCTTTATTGCTGCTCTAAATTCATCTAACTTTAAAAAATATGCCTACTATGACCCAGTCACAAATATTGAGACTTAAGTTTTTATAAAATATTTTTGTTTTAAATTTTATTAACTCGTTTAGTATTAACTTAAACAACAACAACAAATACACTTTATTGTACACAAAACATACATACAACAAGACAAATGAATAAAGAAATGACGCACAACAGGCGGCATCCAGCAGCGGCTTGAAACTATAAGAGTCAGAGGTGACGCTTTAAAAATGTTTACCAGCTATCTGACTGAGCGTAAACAATGTGTTAAAATAGGGGCATATAATAGCACAGACCTAAATGTAACCTATGGAGTTCCGCAGGGAAGTGTGCTTGGTCCAATTCTGTTCCTTATTTAAATCAATGAACTGTGTCGTCTGTCTATACCTAACACTAAAATAATTTGTTATGCAGACGATACAGTCTTGCTTGTGCACGGACAGAGTTGGTATCAGGTTCGCTGCCATGCGGAGCAAGCGCTCATTGTGGTTAACTAACTAAATACCTATTAACACTTAATCTTATAAAAACTAAATGTATTACCTTTGCATCAAATTTCGCATCCCAGCCTACGGATCCTTTTACTTTAAGGGCTTATGTGGACCGACGCAGAACGCTGATTGTTCTTGTCCAGTATTAGGTATAGTAAAAGAGATTAAATGTTTGGGCATTATCGTAGACAGTACTCTGTGCTGGCGCAATCATATTAATTTGCTGGTCCAAAGGGTTAGAAAATGTATGTTTGTATTTAGAAAATTAAACCAGATAGCCAGTAATGAAATAATGATGATGCTATACTTTGCATTTGTGCAATCCTTTCTCACTAGTATGTTAGCAAAAGTTCCTCCCCATATTGTTATGCTATATGGGGAGGAACTTTTGGTAACATAATTATGCTATTGGAACGGGCCCAACGAGCCATATTAAAAATAATCTTGAAGAAACCTAAAAGATACCCCACCACACGGTTGTTTAAGGACCCTTGCGTATTATCTGTTAGACAGCTTTACATTCTGAATGTACTGCTTAAATATCACTCCAGGGTGCCAATAGAAAGTTTAACCAAGCCCAAGGTCCGTAGGACAAATTACATTGTTTTTCGCTTCAAACGATTTAGAACATCACTGACTGGTCGTCACAATGCTGTTGGTGGGCTGCGATTATATAACAAAATTAACCGGACAATGAACATTGTTAATTTAGCCAAATACAAATGTCGGATAGTGATGAAGGACTGGCTTAACAAGTTAAATTATGTTGAAACTGAAAATCTTCTAAAAACAGACATTTAATTAGTTAGCACACATACACACACACACACATTCACGAGACACACACACATCCACACCCATACACATACATTCACCCTCCTAAATTTTAAGAAGCCTTGTCTGAACACCCTTTTTCAGTTTTCGGAAGTAGTCTGGTTCCACCCTGTATATACATACGTACAAACATACAGTTTACCAATAAATAATATACTTATATATGGATACAATACGATATATTACCTTAATAATACACTATTACATATCGAAAATACATCCAAAGAAAAAATAATAGGAATATAAAATATAAATTTATGTTTGGGAAAAATAATATCCTTTTAAAGCACTTTTGAAACTATCAATATTACCAACACACCTTACATTTTGAGGAAGAGAGTTCGACAAACGTGCAGCTTCGACTGTAAAAGATTTCGTAAAAAAGGAAGAGGAATGCATTGGAATATCTAATAAATGATATCGTTTGATCGAAGTGCACGATTATGAGAGTCCCTCATTAGCTCAAAGCGTTCTCTCAGATATTGCGGAGAACATGGATTATACAGTACGCAGTGAAGAAGGTGAAGTATGTGAGTATTCCTGAGTTTTTTGCGAAATTCGGAAACGTGGTCATACTTGCGAAGGCGGAATATGAACCGAATACAAAGGTTTTGAAGGCGCTCAAGTTTTTGTAAATGCTCCTCTTTTACATCTAGATCACAAATATCAGCATAATCGAGAATTGGTAGTAGGAGTGAATTCGCTAACGCAATTTTGGTAGGTATGGGAAGGAAATTACGCAATCTTCGAAGTGATGCGATTGCAGCGAACACCTTTCTACTTACTTCGCCTATTTGCCGACCCCAAGCTAAATTTTGATCAAATATAATACTCAGATTTTTAACTGAAACCTAATATTAAATTTGGACACCGTTAAGCATTAGTGACGGGATTTGTGCTGTATCAATATTTGTCATCAATCTTTGACTACATGCCTTCTATACATATACACATATGTGTATAGAAGGTCATTGACTACATGTTATAATTGCCTGAGATTTCACAAGATTCAGCTTTAATCCAAAGCATTTCCCCAATTCTGTAATACAGACAAGATCAGTGTTAATCCTGGCAACCGCTAAAAGAGGATGTCAGCGTACAGGTGGTAGAGAGAAGAAATCTTGGGACAAATGCTATTTATAAAAATTGAGAACAAAAGTGGAGACAACACATCACCTTGAGGTACAACGGCAGAAACGTTAGACCACTCAGAACAGGAGTCTTCCACACATACAAGTTGCTGGCGTCCGCTCAAGCAGTCTCGAAACCATTCAATTGTCGTTGGAGATCTGTTAAGAGATTTAAAAATAGCAAGCAGGATGTCAAAGTCTACCGTATTGAATGCATTACTGAAGTCTAACTAAGATATCGTCAGTTATATTGACTGTAGTCGTACTATGGCCAGGACGAAACCCTGACTGTAACGGGTTTAGAAGGTTTTTTTTTTTTTTTTAATTTATTTGGGTAGACAAACAGTGGACACATACAATATTTTTTGATTAATATAAGTGATAATTATGTAAACAATTATGCCACCAGCGTCGCTTACCCCAGTTTACTTATTTTTTTTTTTTTTTACAAAATGAGAGAGTAGTGTCTTATATTATATACAATATAAAAACATACAATAACGGAACACTAACTTATAACTAATACTACAAACATACAAACATAATCCGTTTTTTTTATACTTGATATAAAGTAAAAAGCATTTCTTTTAATTTCAGTAAGAATTTTAATTATTACAATTTTTAATTAGTTCTAAATAATTTAATTATGCTCGTTTTTATCTATGTATAATTATTTTTGTCCATATTTATTATATTAAACCGTGTAAATAGATCGGGAATGTTACCATTTTGTCAAGTATAGAAAAATGGATATTACCTATGACACATCAAAAGTTAATAGGAAAAAAAAAAAACATTTGGAAAAATACAACTATAGTTACATTAGACATAATATGATGTATTAACTATCCGAAACACATATTGTTTTAAGTAACTGCTTTTTAAAATTTATGTTTTTATTAAATATATCCATAGAGTTACAATGTCGGTTGAAACTATTTATAATTCTATGCATAGGTGCACGTTCTCCTGCATTTGTTCTATTCGTAGGTGTAATAAAAAGATTGCATTTTCTTCGTTGATGAGGTCGAAAGGGTACTCTGAAGTGTAATTTATTGTTAATTTCAATACAATAAGGTTATGTTTAAAGTGAAAGGAATTTATTTGACAATGGACAAGGCGCTCTAAAACTTTTGACAAGAAAGGTAAAATGGATATTGGACGATAATCACATAAAGAAGAAGGATTTCCTTTTTTTGGAAGTGGGATAATCTGACCATCTTTCCATGAAGTAGGAAAATCGTTAGAAAGAAAAATTGAAAATTGTGGTTAGAACAGGTAAAATAACCGACATATTAACCGATGTACCGATGCGTATTAAGCTGATTTAAGTCTAGATTCTGGGGATTTATATGATATTTGGCTTTTCCAACTCCAAGTGATTTAAGAAAGTTCCATACTCTTTCAGAGTTTTCTTCCTCAATAACAGATTTGTAGATATGGCATCGTTGACTATTTCTACACACTCTGTTACAACGATTACGGGCCCTAATATATTTATCTTTATCCGCATCACTAGAGCTTAACGTATATTTAACTTTCGAAATGTTCTTTTTGTGTTGCACTTTTCTAATTTCATCTATCAACTATGGAGCTGGGAGCCAGTACTCGCCATTTGAATTATTTTCGTTAACGCTCAATATCCATTCAAATTGGGTTAACGATTGTAACGCTCGCAAATAAGTGGAACGAGAAAAACCGTGGTCGTGAGCGTGGTCGTCGTGAGTGCTTAGTGGAACGCACCCATTAAGTGCGAACAGTCATTCTACGTACCTATGTTATTTTAATTTGATCACGTGATATATCGTTGACATATGTCATTACTATACATTTTTTTGGTTTTCTATATGCGTTAAGAATTGTAGAAAATCAACTTGGCTAAGCCCCCTGAACTAGGCAATAACCGGCCAATATCAGTGTTACAAATACTGTCGCAAATTTTTGAGCGTATTTTACATTTAAAATTAAACGACTATTTGAATAACATAAACTTTCTATTTGAATAATAGTATGGTTTTCGTTCAAAGTATAATACCCTAGCTGCCGTGGTTGACCTTACCACTAAACTTAAAAATGATTTTGATAAACAAACTATCGCTTTAGGTATATTCATTGATTTAAAAAAAGCTTTTGACACTATATCAAATAACATTTTACTACAAAAATTGAAAGATATTGGTATTTCTGGAACAGCATATCTTACAAATAGGCGAAAAATAGTTAAAATAGAAAATTTCAAAAGTAAACCATTAGATATAAAATGTGGAATTCTTCCTTCCTTTACTGTTTTTAATTTATATAAATAATGTTAGTAATTTGGATTTGACAGGAGATATTACGTTATATGCCGATGATACATGTTTGTTTTATTATACATAGTTAAAGATGCCCAACAAGACTTAAATATATTAAATGAATGGTTTAAATACAATCTGTTAACAATAAATGTTTCCAAAACTTCATATATGTTGTTTCATGTAACAAATAAGATCATACCTGACTATTGTCCCTTAAGTGTCAATCAAGAAATTATTAAATAATCTAATGGAGAAAATGATCTAATATTGGACTCAAATTTAATATGGAAACCCCAAAAACTTTGAAAGAATTCAACCATCACAAAATAAATGTATTAAAAGACTATTTCATTTAAATTACCTTACCTTCATTTAAATTACCTTATTTACCAAAGAAGTCTGCAAAACAACAAAAATACTCACAATACAACAGCTATATCAATACAGAACTGGGTTAGAAAAATACTCACAGACACAATACACACACACACACTAAACTTACATACAAATCAAATAAATATGCTATAAGAAAATCACACAAGAACGAAAAAATACGATGTTAAAAGCTAAAAATATATAATAGAATTAAAAAACTTATCATATTTGTTCTAAATTACTTATACGTCCATCACTACATTGTAATAAGAAAAATGTTTAATATATTTTTTACTGAATCTCATGTAAGTGGACATTGTTATTTGTTCTTTAATGAGTAAATAAAGTTTCTATATAGGTAAACCTAACTTTGATACTGATTAATAATTTAAGAAGCGCATAGTGACTTCCCTGCTGGAAAAAACTCATAGAATGTCATAGAAAAAAAAATATTCTATAAGATTTTATGATATACTTATACACGTATGAGCCAAAGAAAATTTTCTCTCAAATATTTTATGATATTTTATCAGTAGTACACCAACTCATAGTTTCTCATAAAAGTATTACTTCTTTGTCGTTATGAGATTTTATGAGTAATTTCATTAATTAATAATATTTATAAGATTAAACTTCAACTATCATTTCTATGTGATTTTATGTGGAAAACTGAAAGAAAACTAGCTTATGAGAAGTTATCGACGTTTTATAAGAAATCATGAGCAGTAATACAATTGAAATTCTTATGAGTATTTCCGTGGACAAATATACACCAAAGTGTACGGGCATACCTATATTTAATACTAGGGGCCCGTCCCGGCTTCGCACGGGTGGATAATTTTTTTTTAACATTTTGGCTCCCGCATTCTGTCGCTCCCTCTATCGCCGCGTTACTCGCTGCGCTGCGAGGCACTCCACACCGCGCCGGCGGCCCGTCTGGGATTATTTTTTATTTATCTTCATATTTTTATTTCGTAATATCTTTTGACTGGAATGTCCGATTTCAATAATTCAAAAAGTAATTAACAGGTATTGAAACAGTCTTCATTACGAAATAATTTATTTGGATAAGAATTAATACAAAGTTATGGAAAACATGGTCTGATATTGATAGGCATTTTTTTGTTCTATCATCAATACTTTTCGCAGCGCATGCGATGAAAGATATTTTATGGCTAATTTTTTTGCACCTTGTGTTGGTTTTAGTGAGAATTTCTGGGGATCTCTAATTTTTTCTTGTAATAAATATAGCCTATGTTACTCAGGGATAATGTAGCTTTCTAATGGTTAAAGAATTTTTGAAATCGGCCCAGTTTATGTTTATTCGTTACATACAAAAATACAAATCTTTCCTCTTTATAATATTAATATAGATTGGCACGAATACTTGATAAACACTAAGTACTATCTATTAACTTTCTTTGAATACGAAGTAATTGTAACCAAAACAATCAATTTCTGTGATCGGAGGGCAATGAGATTTTCTTGATAATATTAGAAGTAGTTTTCTTTCATATTATTTTGCCATTAATAGTTTATTTAAAGTAATTAATAAATAGATTACAGGTTTAGCTTTGATATTGTCTATTTAGTTTGTTTAAAAACGAATGAAAATTATGATTGACGGTGAAACGAATGATTTTTTTATCTATTTTGTTTAACATTAATAAAAAACTACTGAACTATCACTGAAACTATGCTACTTTTAAATTTATTATGATTTGCCATTTTTTAGTAAAAAACAGTTAATGTTAGATTTTTTTTTCGATATATAAATTATCCTTAAAATGCAATTTGCACGAAATGGCGATGTTACCTAATATATAAGTACGACTGATCGGCACGAATAAAATAATTTTCTTTTTTTCATTAAACAAAGAGAAAAATCAACATGTGTATTCTTAAATTATTTTGTAAGTAGTCTACCATCTAGTTAATTCACCATCCCGATTAAAATAAAAAACATAATCAAATTCTCACTTGGCGATTTTTAAATAAATTAATATTGAATAATAAAATTATCATACTGGATAAATGGGTTTCTACACCTACGTAAATAAAGCTATAATAAGATTAAGTAATCTCTTTGCTCATTCCACAGGTAAAATGAAAAATATAATTTTTACAGGAAAATTTTATACAACGGTTTTTATACACGGTATTAGGAATTTAGCACTTCGTAAGCGCTGTAATCTATATCTATACTATTATATAAAGAGGAAAGATTTGATTGTTTGTATGTTTGTTTGTTGCGAATAGGCTCAAAACCGGCTAAACCGATGATTTTGAAAATTCTTTCATTTTATGGCCATTTAAGTGCCATAACGTGCCTTTTTTAAATTGAAGAGTTTCTCAGGAACTACTGATCCGATTTTAATTTTTTTTTTACTGATAGAAAACTACACTATTCGTGAGTGGCAAAAGTGATTTAGTGTTGCCGTATACATTTTTTAATTAATAGAAAAGATAGAAGTCTATAGTATTTCTGTCTCTCTTCCTCTTATAATACTTTCATTCTCTCTCATTCTATCTCTTTTTCCTCTCTTTAATTTTTATCTCTATCTGTTCAGAATGATCAATCTCTTTTCACTTTCTTTCTTTCGATTATTTCTCTCTCTCTTTCTCCTTTACCTATTCAATTTTATTTTTGCTCTGCCCTCACTCTTTTATAATCCGTCGCTTTTCTTTTTCTTTCTATTATTTTTCTTTTTATAACGTTTTCTCACTTTTCCCTCCTTTTTTACTAGTAGTCTCATAAAATAATTTTCATTGAATACTTTATCGCAAAGATAAATCTGCGTCAAGGAAATTACAATATCAATGAATCATCAGAATGTGATTTTTATCGTTAGTATAATATATATTTCATCTATATCTTGGATTATGGGGAATTCCAACATGAGTGTCGTGACTGTCGATTTATCTACTTTTTATCCGGTGTGATGTTTTTAATATGTAATAATAAGAACGTAAATTTAGATTGTTATGTATAATCTGCGTATATACATTTGGTTATTTGTGAATAAGATAAAAATTCTTATTTATGAAAACTAAAGGAAAAGAAAAATAGAGAAAAATTTAGTACCTAAGTGCATAACACAATTAAATACACAGAAATGAGATACCGGTAAGAAAATAGCGTATTGTCACAAAATTAAATCAACAATATAAAAGTAGATTTTAGTTTTTATTTATTGTTAGGTAATTAATAAAAGGAGAGAGTTGTAGTCTATAGGCAGACTAACAGTATGCCGGCTTAACAAGAATATCTTCCTGGCGGTTACGATTCAGAGTTATTGCTAGAATACTCGCGATGTATATGTAATACTATTCTGTCGTTACGGCGTATTTATTTTGCAATTCCTACTTCTTTGATTTGTGTTTATCAGTTGTCCAACATTAAGGAAAGTAAAATGCTACTCGTATTAATTTTACCAACATCAAGTAAGAATGCTTCTCATATCAATCGTACCAACATCAAGTAAAACGCTTCTCATATCAATTCTACCAATATCAAGTAAAATGCTACTCATATCAATCCTACCAATATTAAGCAAAAATTCTACTCATATTAATCCTACAATATCAAGTAAAAATGCTACTTATATCAAACCTACAAATTATAAGCCAACAAATTACGAATAGAAATTATTTTATAAGTGTGATTGCAAATATTATTTTAAATACAATTTTCTATAACAAAGGAAAAAATAAGACTAATACGGCATAATAAACAATAACTTTATGGCCAAGAATATAAAAAAGCAATAAAATAAAAATAACTGTTAAAATAAGGATAATAAAGACATTTAAAACATTTAGAACATAATATAATTTTAACTTGGTATTTGCAACATAAAATTTAATATAGAATGTTTGTCGTTAAACTTTTACCGATAACTTATTTTTACAACATTTACCACATTTTTTTAAATTAATATTATTCTTAATTTGAAATAGAAAGAAAATATAGAAAAATAATTATGAACTAGTAAATAGCCAATAGCCATACTTATGCTTAAACAGAATAGAGTCTAACCCGTTTTATTGTCAAGTGGGTATTGTATAATCAGACAGTACCTACATAGATTACAGAGTTATATAAAGCAGGTTTTTACGAACGATGTTTTGCTGCAGTAATATTAGGTTAGGCAAAAAAAATCATGCCACTGATAATTAAATGATAATGATAATCCTTGTACCAAAATAGTTATGCTCGCTTTCGTAAGAATTATTTATTTATCTATCGCGTTATTATGACTCAATATTATATTATGAGTAATATAAATTGATATCAATGATCGGCGTATGTTCGGAAACTCCACCGCATCACGAGGATAGCTTTACTGTAGATAATACTTTATGGCACTCGAGTTTTCAAGTACCTGCGAAGGTAAGTGTTACTGATAAAATATTAAGACCTAGCCGCTGCAACAGTATTTCCTCGACAAACACGCTTTCACGGGAACTCGAACTAAATTTGTGAGATCAAAAACATTTAATTGCTTAGTTAAAACACACATGACTAAAAAGTCAGAGGTGTGTGCCCAGGATCGAACTCGGAACTCCCTAGTAAAACATTAACGTCTTAACGTCTTAATTAGCAGCAGTGATAGCACAGTGGTGCTATCACTGCTGCTAATTGAACTCAAAATCGTTTTACCCGCGAGACTCCTCTGCCGCTGGGAGAGCATCTCGTAAGAGGCGAGTAATCCAGCAACCCTTGGTGGTAGGGGATCTGTTCCCGGACTAGCTTGCGACCACCAGCATGTGAATCCAACCGCCAAGTGTCAAAGACGCTTTCCGGTCGCGCCGCATGTGGGCTAGATCTACCCCTACCTCTATTATCCCATTAATGGTTCTAGTAAACTCTGGGTTTTTACTCATGGTCCACTGAAGCCGCAGCATTCTTCTCTTCGCTCCCTCTCCTACCTCAACTTTCGATGCGGTTACGCATCGGCAAAACAATAGATTCTCTTGTTTTGCCGATTTCCATTGTTGACGGTGAACACTTCCCATCAGGTGGACCGTCTGCTCCTTTTATCTATCATAAAAAAAAACATCTCACAATATTGTTGGCATATTAGAGATCAACAAAAAGAACAGACATTTCGTCGACAATCTTTCTAATTCAAATTCTTACATAAAGACGAAACTAAGATAAATTTTATAATAGTACTATATATTATATTTATAAACAGGAAATGATAATTACAAATACAATTCAATTCAACTGTACTCACCTGAGTACTAATATGATGTGGAATATAACTAATGAATAACACTAGAAATTTACATGCTTGTTTATTTCTACCTTTAACTAGTCGACCCGCCCCGCTTGGCTCGGGGGAATTCAATCAAATGTATTTACGTTTAACAGCAACTCGCGGCTCCCACAGCCGACCGGTATTCACAATTACTATCACACGGGCATCCACCCAGTGGATCGGAGCTCTCACGCACATCCATCACACGTATTGCAGCCCCCAGTACGGTCTCTCTCAGCAGACCACGACCTCCACCAGCTAAAAGTGCATCGCATACTCACGAACTAATTGATTTACCTCAAGAGACACCGATTTCTACTGAGCTACGTAATGACTTCTGGCACGGTCGAATTCTTAATACGGTCGACAGATTCTAACACTCAAGCAACTAACTCCATTTTTCTCATCATCATGATCACCATTAATTTCAACTGCTACTGGCACACACATTTTTTACATTTTAGAATCTAAGGCTTAGGCTTCTATCATAAAAGCTAAGCGCGCAATACGGTCAGGAGGTAACTAAACATTACGATCTCATACTATTGCAAGCACTGCCTTGGAATTGTGACCAAGCGTGTAAGTTTAAGGGATACTTTCATTCAATTGAAACACTCGCCTTCACTGACTAGGTTCATTGTCTAAGCTTAAGGTTAGGCTTACATAAGACTAACCTGACACAAGGCTTTTTTTTTATGTGGGAAATGCATTTACGCATACCCCTTAAAAGGGTTATGTGGAATTCCCAGCTATAAGCACCGGAATACGGCGATAAAACCCACCGCCGACCGTTCCTTATGTTAAGCGCCGCAGGAACGCGTTAGCATGCCACTGCTGCCTCGGCTCATCTTCCGTCTAAGGTTACAAGTTCCCGCAGTTAAAACCCGCTCATGAGCTCGCTTTACGAAACACCTAACCGAGGGGGAATGCCAGGACATGTCTACTGAAACACCTAGCTACCGGAGGAGTCAGAAACGGCCCATGTCCCTCGAGATTAAGTCGCTCGCAAGTTATCGCATCGCAAGATTTACAGAGTAAACAGAGATTTCCCCGGAGTGACCGATCCTTCGGCCACTGGACCCTCCTGGATTTAACCGTCATCTGCGACGCCCAGGATATACAGTACGTTGTAGATTAAGGCCCGGGCCCGTCAAGCCCGGCGCGCAAGGTTGAATATTTGATATTAATTTCAACTTGATCTGTCTGTATCTTGACAGACAGATGGCCAACGAAGTGATGCTATAAGGATTCCTGTTTTCCTTTTAAGTTAGGGAAGATTTCCATTGATATAATATATTATTCTCTCTATTTGAATTTTATGTCAATTGCTGTTTATATATTTAGAATAATTATTCAGCTAAAATAAACTCATACACAATTAATTAAAACAGCTAATGTCATGATGATATCAGCAGAAATGCTGAAATTACGTCTAATTATAAAATTATAAGGAAAATAAATATAATTGTTATTACTTTAACTTCCTCCATCTTTAATAACGTATAGGCATAGTAAAAAAATACTATGAGGGTTCAAAAACACGATGAAACGCTTCGTGAAAAAGTGCCCTTGCACGTCTTCACTACTTCCTTTCACTTGCAGATAACAATAATCGGGTCGGTCTTATAGCGGGCCTGCACGCTAGAGGGCTCTCAGGGTACACCGAGAATGGTTGCCCCCTTGCCTGACGACTCCGTTCAGGGTGGTGGGAGGAGGTGAGCGAAACGCCGCCTACCCCTTCCCGATCGAGCTCGGCGGCGCGGGTCTACAGAGGCGTCACCCTCGCGTTCCCGCTCCGCGGCCTCCTTCTGCGAGATTACAACCTCGCAAAAGTCGACCATAGCCGACAAGCATCTCTCACTTTCGAGCATGGCGCAAATCACGCTCGGGAGAAAGGGATCTCCACCTAGGACCGCCGACAGGCTGTGACGTTGAGGTCCCCACCCTGGGCATTCTGCCAGAGTATGCTGCGACGTGTCTTCTGCCACACCACACTCGTAACAGGCTGCCGTCACCTCCCGTCTGGCAATTTGGCACAAATACTTACCAAAGCAACCATGTCCGGTAAGTATCTGTGTCAGCTGATAGGACAGGACGCCATGCTGCCTTTCGACCCAGCGCACGATATGAGGGCGGATCGCCTCAACCGTCGCCAGGCCTCCACTCGAGGATCTCAAATCCTCCTTCCACCTTTCAATCAGGGCTCGTTGGGCTAGAGCCCTGATTCGTCCTACCTCCTCCCCTCTGGGCCGCACACCGGTAGCCCGTAGTCTCGCACGGAACCTGTACACTTCTGTGTGCATCTCCGCCTGTAGAGCCCAAGGCGGATCATCCGCGAGAAGTGTCGCCGCCCTCCACGACACCGTACGGTACACCCATATAGCTCTCACCGAGATAACCTTCTGCGCTCTCCGCAGATGGGCCATGTTGCGCTCGGTGAGAGCGACCACCCATACGGGGGCACCGAACAGTGCCATGCTTCGCACGATGCCGGCATAGAGGCGCCGGCACGGCGAACCAGGTCCCCCGACGCTAAGTAGTAGTGTTCCCAACGCCGCGGCGGTTACATTGTAAGTACTTACGTGACCTTAGCCGGAGAGCACTTCCAGCACTACACTGCACTTGACACTATCACTAGCACTACTTAGATAATGTTCAATTCTTGAGACCACGTGTAAAACTGAGCTCCACTGTCTTGGTACGAGAGTATATAGGGACGAGACTAGCTAGAATACCCCTCCACGGGTGGGGCAGACGGAAGTAATTATTATTCTACTCTAGCGCCGTAGACGCCGATGATGATCCGATTATTCGATTATCGTTTACTCGTTTGGAAGTGATAACTAATTTTCCTGTAATAGATGGCGCTGACGATTCGTTTAATCTTTTAGTCGTTCCCGACAAATATATACTTGGTGTAATTTAATTATGATGGCTACATAATATATGATAAGGTTGGCAACATTGTTTATTGTTTCTGTGGGTAGCTTATTTTGTTTTATCGCAAGTGTACGCACATATAGAATATATAGGCACAGGTCTCATAGATTTGGGTTGTCGGTCAGTGGCTGCATGTCTCGCCACGAATCAATAACGTTTAGTTCAGTGTTGTTGTATTGAGGCTCCTGTACCGTACCAGTCAGGTAATGGTTATTACCTACATTATATAGCGAGATCGAGTCTGAGTGTTTATTGGTAGTAAGTAGAAGGGCCCTTTAACTCTGCTTCTAGGTCGCAAGACCCAGGCGTTACACGGCCTCATATCTAAAGTGCATGTTTTAATAATATTATATACTAGCTGCCTGCCCTCGCTTCGCTCCGGGTATTTAAAGCAATATTATAATTGATGTCCTTAAATTGTCACTATGTAATTGAGTAGTTTTTCATTATTTGAAAAAAGAGAGAGAGTAAGAAAAAGTTATAAAAAGAAAAATAAAAGAAAAGCGACAGATGCTAAGAGAGGGAGGACAGAGCAAAAATGAAATTGAATAGGTATTGGAGAGAGAGCGAAAAAGAGAAAAAGAGAAGGAGAGAGAGAGAGATAATCGAAAGATAAAGATAAAAATTAAAGAGAGAAAAAAGAGAGTGATAGTATTATAAGAGGATGAGAGACGAAAATACTATAGACTTCTATCAGTAAAAGAATTTTTAAAATCGGATTTTTAGTTCCCGAGAAACTCTTCAATTTACAAAATGATCACCTTATGTCACTTAAATGACCATATCTTTTTAATTAGACTATTTATGGCAACACCACATAGCCTATGTTACCCGGAAAGGATGTAGCTTCCCATCGGTGAAAGAATTTTCGAAATCGGTTCATTACTTATCGAGCCTATTCACAACAAACAAACAAACATACAAACATACAAATATACAAACATACAAACAATCAAATCTTTCCTCTTTATATAATAGTATAGATGTATTGCTGTACGTGTAATTTCATTGTTACTGTGATAGTTGATATCAGTTATTATTAAGATAAAAGTGACTATAAAAATTTAAGAAATATTGATAAATTTATATGAGATAATAATCTCCTCACGTTTTTCATTTATCTAAATGATTTTTGATTACTTAATAGCTGAAGTAAGCGGTCATTAAATCTTACCTCTGATCTATCAAACAATTTTTTTTATTAATTTCTATTGTTCCTGGGACACAATTACTCACCTATTCAATCAATTACCTAAACTTAATTAACATATTCGTGCAAAATACATCAAACGGAATATATCGTACACCTCATATCCTTACAATACGCCTTCACCAGCATATAATACAGAAACTACGCTTATATTTTAATAATTACTTATATACATGATTTATGGCACCGTCGCCTATGGACATTGGCAATTCAAGAGCGTGACTGTTTTGTCGATACGTTGCCACCTCTAAGATAGAGTGAGGACGCGGAATTAAGACAAGAATGCTAAGGTTTCAATGGACCCTGAACGACAAACCAGAGTTCACTAGAACCGGAGCATTAACGGGATGGCACGGAACTGGCGGGAACGCGTCATTGACATTTATATTTAATCGACACATTCTCACTAATTATTAATTTGACTTCACTTATTAACTGTGTGGCCAGCAAGCTGTTACAAATACTTTATACGATATTTTTATGCTGGATAGACAAGCGCTTGGCACAATACAATCACACCTGATGGAAAGTAATGATATGGCCTAAGAGGTAGCGCGCTTCTCTATAATATGCCTATTCACTCTACTCTTAAAAACACCCAAGTTGTAGGTCTTCGGAAATATAGACGCCGGTAGAGTGTTCCACTCCTCAGCCGTTCAGATCAAGAAGGATGAAGCAAAACGCTTCGTACGCACTGGAGGTATGTCGATAACGAAGGGGTGAAGACCTCCACGGCGTCTGGTAGTAAGGTAGTAATGGCGAAGTGGGTATGAGCTCGTGAAGTTTCTGGGCGCACTCGCCAAAGTAAATCCGGTAGAAGATCGTTAGGGAGGCAACTCTTCGACCGTGTTTTAGACTTTGAAGTTTTCGCCGTACTAGGTCCTCATCTCCTATCACTTTCCTAGCACGATAAATCGAGTCCAGTCCTTCGAGCTGGTATTTGGCAGAGCCATCCCAGAGGTGGTAGCAATATTCTATGCTTGAACGAATCTGGGCCTGGTATAAGCTTAGAATTTGTTCGAATTTGAAATATTCCCTAACCTTGTTCAAGATGCCAAGTTTTTTTCCTGCATTCCTAGCCCTGTCGTTGATATAACCGCCTAAATTTATATTGGAGGAAATATCCATACCAAGCAGCTACGATCGGTAATTGGTACGATTAGACCTTGGAAAGTAGGAGCAACAGTAAAGGAACTCTTCTAAGCAGTGAACAAACAAGCCAGCGTTTTGTTGGAATTAAAATTCACTAAGTTCTCATTGCTCCATTCTGAAACGCTTTTCAGAATTTTATCTGCCCGAGCCCTCTCGAAGCTCATGAATTTTGCTGTTTTTGGCACGTGAACTAGATATGTAATATGTATTTTTCCGTGACGGTGCTGACGTCTGCATATTCGAAAATATCGGGCTGCAGAAGGTCGTTTATTTGCAGCGAAATAGTGTTGCGAATAGAAGGAATCCCTGAGAAACGCCAGCATTAGTAGTCATTTGGTCAGAGAAGCTGACGTCTATGACAACGCGGAAAGTCCTATTCCTCAGGAAATCTGATATCCAGTTAAAGAAACTAGCGGGTATTTTGTAAGAAGGAAGTTTGCCAACGAGACAGTCATGCCGGTCAAAAGCCTTGGAAATATCGAGAGAGACGGCAGACGGCAGACAGCCGCTACTCCATGTCTCTCGATGGCTTCGCCCCAAACGTGTGTGGCATAGATCAAGAGATCTCCAGTCGATTGGTTTTTTCGAAACCTGTATTGGAGATCAGATAGTAGTTTATTGAATTCGAGATATGTCACAAATTTCTTGTTTACTATACGCTCAATTCTTACAGAGTAAGGAGGTTATTGTGATGGGTCTATAATTTTCCGGGTTCGAACATCTTTTAGAGCCCAGTATCTCTTCGGATCGAGGAGCGGCTGGTTTTGACGGCGAACATACAATCGCCACTCGCGGTTGGTAGAAGGAGGCAGACGGTGCTGGCTCCGTCAGCTGCGCCCACATCCGCAGCATCCCAGCCCGACCGTGCCCCAGCAGCCCCTCTTCAAAAGAGGGGGAAAAAGAAGAGCCCCCAGCAAGCGGCGGTCACCACACTGGAGGCTCCGCCGACTACGGTGGAACCGGCACAGGCTGTGCCGGCGAGTGCGCCTTCAGCGGAGCATGAAGGCGATAGCTGGGCGACGGTCGCACGGCGTGGTTGCAGGAGGACAAAAAACCCCCCGTCCCAGAATGTGGTGCCGCCTGAGGCGCAGAAACCGAAGAAAGTCTCCGCTAAACCAAGGAAGAGGCTCGTGGCTCCTCGCACGGCGGCTGTCGTCGTGCGGCTACTGCCCGAGGTGGCAGAGAAGGGAGTCACCTATGCCAAAATCCTGGAAAAAGCGGAGATGAGCATAGACCTCGCGGAGCTGGGTATAGGCGCCGGCATGAGGATCCGCCAGGCCAAGACCGGGACTCGGGTGCTGGAGTTGCCGAAGGGGCAGACGCCCGAGCAGGCGGAGACCTTGGCGGAGAGAATGCGCATCGTGCTGGACGGCTTGGCGCAGGTAGCACGGCCAACCAAGCTCGTGAATCTCCGGGTGGACGGGCTCGACGACTCGGCCACCAAAGAGAAGGTGGTTGCCGCGGTCGTGCGAGCGAGCGGCTGTGCTGCAGAGGCGGTGCGCGTGGGTGAGTTGTGGACCGACCGCGCAGGGATGAAGGGGGTGCGAATCTCTGGTCCTGTCCAAGGAGGGGAGGATCCTGGTCGGCTGGAGTTCCGGCAGGGTACAAATACTGGATGACCTACCCATGCGCTGCTACAAGTGCATGGGCCTAGGTCATACAAAAGCCCTCTGCCCTTCGCCGAAGAACCGAGCAGACCTGTGCTACCGGTGCGGCCAAGAGGGGCACAAGGCGGCTTTCTGCACAGCCGCAGCCGCATGCGCTGCGCAATCTGCGCGGACGCAGGCAAGCCGTCGGGCCACTCCTAGTACCCTGGGAGCCCCTCTGAGAGTGCCGGCCCGCGTAGATCGGGCCGACCGCCCTGGCGTCACGGTTGTTTGCGAAAGCGTTCCCGTGGCGTCTCACTTAGGCGGAGGAGGGTATCGCTGGTTTTAGTGGGTATGCCTTGAACGCTGCTAGCCCAATGGCGGGCGGCATCAAGGAGAGCCCCACATAACCGACCGCTTGCTAGCGAGGAGGTATGCATAAGGTCGCATTTCCAGCGTTAAAAAAAAAAAAAGGTTTATACGCGTTTACCGGGCACGGTTGCTTCGGTAAGTATTTGTGCCAAACTGCCAGACGGGGGGTGACGCCGGTCTGTCACGAGTGTGGTGCGGCGGAAGACACGTCGCATCATACTCTGGCAGAATGCCCAGGATGAGGACCTCAACGCCACAGCCTGGCGGCGGTCCTAGGTGGAGACCTCTCTCTCCCGAGCGTGATTCATTCCATGCTCGAGAGCGAGAGATGCTGGTCGGCCATGGTCAACTTCTGCGAGGCTGTAATCTCGCAGAAGGAGGCCGCGGAGCGGAAACGCGAGGGTGACGCCTCTGCAGACCCGCGCCGCCGAGCTCGATCGGGGAGGCGTAGGCGACAATTCGCCCACCTCCTCCCACCACCCTGAATGGAGCCGTCAGGCAAGGGGGTAACCACTCTCGGTGTACCCTGAGAGCCCCCTGGCGTGCAGGCCCGCTATAAGAGCGGGCCGACCCGCTGAGGCGTCACAGTCGCGTGCGTAAGCGTTCCTGTGGCGCCTCCCTACAGCGGAGGTAAGGTACCGTTGGTTTTAGTGGGTATGCCTTGAATCTTAGGTTTAAAAAGAGAACTTGAGTAGTGGAGGCGAGTGTTGTAATTGCTTAAAGGGATCCCTTAAGCCTACACCTTGGTTACAAGTCCAAGGCACTGCTCAGGTTTCTGTCATAATAGTTCTTGTCAGAATAGTAAGTGATAGTAATGTTTAGTTATATTCTGACCGTGTTGCGCTTATATTTATAGGTCATACATCCCTTTTAATAGCATCCGACATATATTTTCTTTATTATGTTAATGTATTTACTGTGGACCCCTTGTGCTGTGAGGGCTTCCCATATTTTTTCATGCTTCAGCGAATCAGATGCATTATTGTAATCTATTAATGCTAGGTAGTAGTTTATTTCATATTCATTGCATTTCTGGATCATTTGTTTGATGGTATGGATGTGGTCGATGGTTGAAAAACCATTTCTAAACCCTTCCTGTTCTTTCGGCTGATTCTCGTCTAAGGTCTTTGTTATCATTATATGGGGTAACTCAACTGATTTTCAAAAAGCCTTTACCATACAAAAAAATGTATCCGTGTAATTTGTGGCGTTAGCAATTCCGAGCATTGCAAACCTTTATTTAAAAAAAATAATATACTTCCTCTACCGGCTTGTATATCTACGAAATAGCGCTACTTGTAAAAAGGTATCCAAACCTATTCCCATTACACGACGTAGTACTAGGGAAGGAAAACAGTCGCAATCCTAGTAAACTATAACCCCCAATAGAGATTACGACTATACAGTAGTAATGTAGGTTGCGTGGCGGCTAAAACTTGCAATAACTTACCTATTGCCATAAAAACTATGCTCCTGAAAAAAATTAAATATAGTTTGTTCCAGCTGCTCCTAGATTTGTGTTTTTATTCATATAAAGAATTTATCGAATTTAAATTTAATTGAGCAATTATTCATTTAAAATTAATTACATTTATAAATATTTCCACGCTATGTTAATGGTAAAGCATGCGGCCAATATCAATACCACAATCATATTATGTATATCATGCTTGGGAAATAAATGACTTTATTATTATCTTGTATGTCTTTTCCAATCACGGGTCAACAGTGACCCGGACCTTTGAAAGGCGTGCGCGGAACCGTAGCCAACACGTAGAGACCCTTTAGACAATTAAATTTAATATGAGATGTGACACAAACCGGCGATTATCACTGAATGCACTATGAGAAAGCACCCAAGGACAATCCCCAGCTTGTGTATGATTATGGCAATATATGGAAACTAATAATGCTGGGCTATGGATTGGGGTGATAGTGGACTCGGTAACTAGTGCTATGGATGACCTATGGCGTCTACCCGAGAATGTTTTTATACATTGAAAAATTTGTATAATTATTATTATCCGGTCTAGTATTATCTTGGAGCAGATTTTGTATACATTGGACATTAGCGAAATGGGTCTGTAGTTTGATATATCATCTGTTCTCCCTTTCTTGTGAAGTAAAATTATTGCAGAGTGGTCCATTGCAGTGGTTTTAGGATTCAGTTCTTAAAATTTCATTAAAAAGATTTGTCAGTGTGTCCAAGGTAGTCTCTGATACTCCTAATAAAAGTTCATTTGAGATGTTGTCTTCGCCGGGTGCTTTTCCTCCTTTTTGTGGTTTAATAGCTTTATTAACTTCATCTTTCAATATATTGGGAATTAGTTCATCTTGTGCACTCATAACTGTTTCGCTACTTATGATTGATGTGTTCGCGATAAAAATCAGTTGCTGTGTTTAATAGTTAGTTAGTTATTCAGTTTGTATGTTCTTGAAGTTCCTTCCACGCACTCTTGATTCCACCAAACTTTGTTATGTGGAGTAGTAATAACTTAGTTTTTTGTGTCTTTCTGTATTTCCTTATTTCAGTATATATTTCTTTACTAATTTTAGTTATGTTTGTCTATTCTTCTTAAGAAAATAACTAGTTAATGGTAGTGTAATTGGTTGTTTGGTGTTTTGTATATGTTTCCTAGAATTTTTTGGTTCATTTAGGTGTAATTGACCTCGGAGTAATCTGTGATCAGTAAAATAGTTAAAATTGTTAAGGACTCCCACTGTTGGGTAAAGGAAAGGTATGGTGGGTTATCTGGTTCGAAATAGCCCCGCGTGAGATGGTTAGTCGCGAACGTTCACTTTCACCTTACCCAAGTCCCGCGAATTTGTTGATTTGCTAATTGCGTTTGGCACAATATACACTTCACTTCACGATATTTGCGTGAATATAAGTTCGATATACTCGAAGGGAGCGATGCGTGCTCGACCTGGGGTCATCTGTGAGGAGCGTGCGGAAGTCGAAGCCGTTAATGAAGGCTTGACACATTTTTTGTCTACCCACCGATTTTAGAAAGTCTGTAGTCTAAATACACTTACGATTTCGTAGAGGAATCAGTAACCTAACCAATCTATTTATCCGTAGCATTATAATTTTAATTAAAATAAAACAGTTAACTTCTTTAAAAGAACCCGCGAGATCTTGAATGTAAGTTTCGCACGATTTATGGCCGAAACCAAAATTTCGGTCGGACACTAGTTATTATTCGTGCAAGAACAGCTAATGCAGATACGAATGAAATTTGGTATACATAAAGTTTGTAACTTGTATTTAAACATAGAAATCTTCATACTGAGAAATCTTATAACCGGAATAATTAAAGGTTAGGTATTATTGTTGCAAGAACAGCTAAAGGTATATTAATGAAATTTTGTAAACGTTTAGATTGTAACATCAATCGACACTTAGAGTACCTTTATCTTAGAACAAACTTAGTTCTACGTGGAAGAAGTCATGCGGGTCGACTAGTTCATAAATAATAAATCAAATTTGAATTGTAACCATGACATAACGATTAGCTATACTAAATATTTGGCGACGCTCCAGTTACCTGGCAAGTGGTAACTGATACATAACCTTAACATTACAGAGCGCATTAGCAATTGCTGTGCCCTATCACTTTTTATGCATCTTTAGATATAAAATTTTAAAAAGACGAAATAGTAGAGAGTAGAGAAATAGGAAAGAGTATTTTTGCTCTTCGATATCTGAGTGCAAAACCCTTTAGAGAATAAAGTAAAATTGAATTTAGAACATCGTGTGCACTGAGTTTGTGAATTCAAAACATCATTAAACCTTCTACTTCTACCTTCATGGTACCGAATTTATTATACAACATTTTTTTATTTGTTAAAAACTCAGACTCGGAACCTTCTTGGTGTACTTTTTGAAGTGAAAACTTTTTAGCGGCGTTGTGCAGTAATTGTGTTCAATTTTTTTGGGATTGCGACAGAAAATTATACCAGTAAACACTAGCTCAAAATAGTTTAATTCAATTAAACTTTTTACAATTTATTTTTGACATGTTTCCATTCTACAATTGTTGGTTGGTAATAATAGGTCGGGGAAAAAGTTTCTTCGCATTTTTTAAGAAAATTCAAAACATTTTTTAATATAGTTTATTTACATTTACCTAAATTATGTAGGTGCCATTTTGTTCGATAACTTTTTGCCACCTTGTAGGTAGGGACATGATCCCATTGCTATAGAAATTTTGGGGCTTCTGATCAAAAAACCGCGACAAGTAGTTTTGGCAGTCCTCTCGTGATGTTAACCTAACACTGCCAAAAGAATTCTGAAGAGACCGAAACAGGTGGAAATCTGAAGGTGCAAGGTCAGGACTATACGGCGTATGCATTAACACCTCCCAGCCAAACTCTCTTAATTTTTGCTGAGTGGCTAAAGATGTGTGAGGTCTAGCGTTATCCTGATGAAAAACCACAAACCTTCTGTTGATTGATTCCGGCCGCTTTCTCTCAACTTCTTGCTTTAATCTCATCAGTTGTTCGCAGTAGAGTTCAGAATCGATGGTCCTGCCTGGTGGTAACAGCTCATAATGAATAATGCTCTTCCAATCACACCACACACACACACACCATTACCTTGTTGCGAGTTAACCCGGGTTTTGCCACAGCCTGTGAAGCCTGACCGGCCTTTAACCACGACCTACTTGCACGTTCTTGTCGTACGTGATCCACTTTTCATCACCAGTTATCAGCTTCTTCAAAAATGGTTCGGTTTCATTACGTCGTAATAAAGATTCACAAATGAGTACACGGTTCATTAGGTTTCTTTCAGTGAGCTCGTGAGGTACCCAAATATCGAGCTTTTTTGTGTTCCCAGTTTATTTCAAATGCGCCAAAACTGTTTTGTGGTCAATTCCCAGTTCTTAGCTACGTCCCAACAACTGATATGCCAATCTTGCTCCAGTTTTTCAAAAAGGCATTCATTTTATCCGTAAAAGGGCAACCAGAGCGAGGTGTATCTTTGACATCAAAATTTCCGGATTGAAAACACTTAAACCAAATTTGTGCTACTCTTACAGACACTGCACTAGGTCCATAAACATCGCAAATTTTTTTCGCGGCTTGCGTTGCGTTTTTACCTTTTTTGTAGTAAAATTTTAAAATGTATCGAATTGTTTCATTAGATTCACTCATCTTCACAGTACGAAAAACAAATAAAAATCACACATTTTCCTAATTTGAATTTGGAATTATCTTCTTTAAAATGTAAACTTTTAATGATACCAAAACCAGCCAGATACAAATAGTATAGCCAAAGAGATTTTATTACAAGTTCATACATACTATAATGCGAAAAGACTTTTTCCCCAACCTATTATTACGAATAGTTTTTATTGCACGTCATAGTGTACCTAATACCGACCTAAGTTATTCTTATAGCTAGTGGTTTTCTCAATGACATGCATATTACATTATACTTTTATGATTCAAATGGTTTTCCTTATTGCAGCGAGAATACATAATGTATTTAAAATGATAATAATTTCTATTACATAATTTAAAAACCTGATTTAATGCACGTTATGGTTATGAATTTTCAAAATATTGTGATTTAAAAAATGTCCACCACTATAGTTCTAATTTACATGGCTAAACTTCTCGGGTACATATCAAAAATACCACTGTTTCCCCCCGCAAAACTTCTATTGCAACCGTTAGGAGTCGACAGGGCAGCGCGGAGAGCAGACGGTGCAGTGTGCACAAGAACAAAGAAAAATCAAAATATTTCGCGTTTTCTGGCGATTGTACAGTAAGTTTTATAATTTATGTGTTTATTATATTGGTAACATCTTTCTAATTTTTAATATTACTTCTACTTTTTATAGATTTATATAAATTTTAATTTATCGTAAGTCATAATTAATGACCTTCAAATATTTGTAGCAATGTTTAAAATGGCAAAATATTGAAAAATCTCAGCACTCTGGTGCTCATTTACTTGGTATTCTCTGGCGAATTTAAGCCAGATAAATTGACTCTGCCCATAAAAATTATACATTTTTGATTAAGATGTAAAAGATATAGAAATATGTACTGGTAATTTGCATAAATGACAGTATGCCCTATTGATCAATAAAATATTTTAGCTGTTTAACCTAAGAATGACTAATATAGAGAGAGAAGAAGGTATATGCGTATAAAAAACAACGAACAACTATGGGAAGAAAAACGAGAAAAGGATAAGCAACGATACCTTAAAAGAAAAAAGGAAAAGAAGCAGCTAAGTATCAACGAAATGACTCCTCGACAGCAAAGAGCTCAAAGACAACAATGGAGAAAAAATTTCAAAGCTTATTATTTAAGAAAAAAGCAAGCAATAAGAACGGCTCAAGTTGTGGCAGAAAACACGCCTCCCAGTAGCCCCGAATTATCTGATTCCGATATTATTCACCAAGTTCGTTATTTAGAGTCAAAATCACTTTCAATTGAGAATGGAGAATCTTCCAGAAATAACACTCCAATAAGTCACGATGTTAATCAATCTATCCCAAATACATCTGGTATGTCAACATATTCAAGACTGAGACAATTACGTTACCAGAAGAAGAAAGAGATTGACAAGTTAAAACAGAAAATTTTAAACTTAAAGAGAATAAACTATCGTTACCGCAAGCAGTTAGAACGTGCCAAGCTAATACCTTCTTTACTAGTTGCTGGTCTAAAACAATCTAAAGGTAAAGTAATAGCTCATCGACCAGAAACAAAGGTAAGAAAAGAAGCTAGAAGTAGGCATGTAGTTGTTCGAAAAGACCTGGAATCTTTTTTCGAAGAGGATGATAACAGTCGGTTATGTGCTGGTAAAAAGGAATTCATCACAAGGCACAAATTAAGGAAGCAAAAACGATATCTGTCTGATACTCTAGTTAACCTTCATCTAAAATATCTTAAAACCGGAAAATTTAAACTTAGCTATGCTACATTTTGCAGAATGAGATCTTTTTGGGTTTTGATTCCGGATACCAGTAATAGAGAAACATGTTCTTGTAAGTTACATACCAATATTGACTTACTTATTCAAGGACTACGTCTAAGGAAGATCATAGCAGCAAATAATTCTCAGGATTTACTCTCTTATTTGTGTTGTGATACTATGAACGTGGAATGCTTGCACAGAATTTGCTCTAAATGTAAGAACAAAGTCGTACCTTATTTAGAGTTTGATAATTTACAAAAAATTACATATTGGCAATGGGTTACAAAATTGCGTAATTTAATTCGGGTAAAAGCATTAGAGTTACAGAGAAAGTTAAATTAATGAACGCACCTAAAGATGCTATCAAGGATTTTGACAATATGATCAAAAACTTTTTTATGCATTGTGGAAATATCGTTAGCCAGTATAAAACGATAAAAACTTCGAAGTGTAGTTCACTTGGATTTTAGCGAGAATTATTCAGTAAAATGTCACGAAGAAGTACAATCGTATAATTTTGGAAGTAGTCGTATACAAATTTCATTGCACACTTCAGTTATTTATTTCCGTGATGAAAATGGAATACAAAAGCACCAGTCTTTCTGTACTGTTAGTGATTGCTTAAGACATGACGTCTCAGCAGTTTGGGCGCATATTGTACCGATTCTAGAATATATTGGTCAAATTATTCCATTTACCCATTCGTTTCATTTCCTGTCAGACTCACCGTCTAGTCAGTACAGAAACGGAAAGATTTTTTATGTAATAGAAGCTCTACATCGCTATTTGAGTACGATTAACACAGTCACTTGGAACTTCAGTGAAGCTGGGCACGGGAAGGGTGCTCCTGACGGTGTTGGAGCTACCCTTAAACGAACCGCTGATCAAGCTGTGTCTCAAGGTTATGACATTTTAAATATGAACGATTTTTTAAAGGTGGTTAATCAACATGTCAAAAACGTTGAGATTCGAACTGTGTCAGAGTATGATAAGGATTTACTCTTTCCTCAGGACATTGCCGGTTTCGTAGGCATCATGAATATTCATCAGATAGTATGGTCTCTCGGCTCAACAGCTGTTGCCGTACGTAAGTTAAGTTGTTTTGACGATTTATGTAAGATTTCCGTTAAATGTCCACATGCTTATAATCATTTAGGTTTTTATAATCTACCGGAAACATCGTATCCTAGCGGTCACAGTGTCTCCGTTAAATATTTAGCTGAGTCAACCAGAGAAATTGAGTCATTGCGGCAAGCAAGATGGCTAGAAACTAACGAAAATATTAATAAATACAATTTTGTTTCCGAAAGTAATACACCGATAAGTTCATCTAATTTTCCAATTGAAACACCTGTCCTAAAAGAAAAATTTGAAAACAATAATATATAAATAGAAAAGGTTGTCTCCAACAATTTAAAGGAAAATCTAGTTCCTACATTTACATCTATGGACCTAATCAAGTTTATTAATAATGAGAATAGCATCAATCGTTGTGATTCTGATTCGAGCACGGATTACAATATCTTTTAGTTTCATAGTTGATTAATTTCTTTGGTTGATACCATCATTATACATTATATTTATATGAAAGATGAGCCTCAATATAATCATCACTAGTTAAGTTGTATAGTAAAATTGTTACATTATTATATTTGTGTCAATTTTATTTTGCTCTTTTAAATTAGGAAGGATTTTTTGTTATTGTTCTTAAACTGTATATTATTTTAGAGCATCAAAATAATATTGCGGGGGTTATATTTTTTTTTAGTTTGTTTTTATTTTATTGTAATATCAGTTACAATGACGTGAATGATGAGCCAAAAAGTTCTTAAGTTTTTAGTTAATTTCTATTAAAATAAGACTGATTGATTAAGTCCTAGCTTTAAGATTCAAATTAAGGAGATATGTTTGTTTTGTTTCAGAACTTTATGTATAATTTTGCATATTAATTACAAATGTATTTTCAATAAATTATTATTCATTGGTCTTGGAATTTATCTGAAGCAATTAAAGTTCAAATTATGGTGACAATATTTTTATATTTAATACTAAACTAGATTGTTTATGACATTTTGTGATATTTGATTAAGAAATAGTGACGATTATATTTTAAATTTTAAGTTAATTAATAAAAAGCTTGGAATAATTTATGTGAAACCTCATTTATTTGCTTCGCTTAATTTACATGACACAAAAATCTAATTAATCTGACAAGACCACAATTTATCTGGCCCAGCATTTTAAAAAGCTTTCATAACTTTTAAACCGTTCGGTCAATTTTCGCGCCTTCAACATATATCTACTTGAAATTTGTTAATCTAACAAAATAATTGCTAAGATTTATTATATTCGAAGAAAAAAAACGCGCCATATAAATTATGAAAAATCACTGTGATATTGAGAAACACCCGGTAGCGGCTGCGCGGTGCATACGTTAACAATAGTTATTGACATTTTATTAAAATCATTATTATCAATATATTAATAAAAATTATAATATTTTTATTTCTCTACTATTCCTACAATTTACATTTTTAAATATATCTAAAAAAAAACAAAATACATTTAAAAATATAAAAAATAGAGGCCAACCGGCAGCGGGAACACGGTCCAAGCTACCGACAGTCAGGGCTCCAGAGAGAGGAACTTCCGCACGATACGTGCCGATTATAATTATTATTAGATATCAAATTTGAGAATTATTCTTTAAGAAATTTTATGCATTTTTTATTCATTTCTTATTTCTCCATTCCATTTTTTATTCCTTAGGTTTATTCATTTATTGTTAAGAGTGGCTAATTTAGTTGCAAACCGGAAGTACGTGCCGTGTAGACATGGCCGCCTCACGTCGTCACATACTTCCAAACTAAGCCATGATGGGCATACGTTTAATATAATCAATAAGACAGTACGTAACAATTCAAGGATAAACTATTTAAGAACACAGGAACAAAAAGTTTATTTGAAAAAAAAAAATTTTTTTCTGATTGATATTGCATATAGCGTTAGATTTCTAATAAAATAGTTCAATGTAAATATAAGCTATACCTTTTTTCTATACTAATATATAAAGCTGAAGAGTTTTTTTGTTTGCTTGAACGCGCTTATCTCAGAAGCTAACTGGTCCGATTTGATTTGATTTCTTTCAGTGTTATATAGCCCATTTATCGAGGAAGGCATAGGCATAGCAAGGTAAAGGCTATATATCATCACGCTACAACCAATAGGAGCGGATGATCACGGGCACAAAGTCGCAAGGATCAGCTAGTTATTTAATATAGTATTATTAAAAAAATAACTCTTCGTCTTAAATAATGGACAAGGAACCAATAGTGGACGAAAAAAGTTTATATAAACATAGTTATTGTGCCCTCTTAATTTGTCGTTTTATTTTTAACTTCATATTAAATTACGAGATGAGTAACGTGCTCGTGTTTCAATTATTACCAACGACACAAGCAGTCTAGTTTAATTTTTGCCATTTTACATTTAGTGTAGTTATGTGAAGTGTATATAACTCGTCTGTATATATAATATCATTGTTTATACGTGTATAACATGGCCATGGTATCTAATGATCATTGCTTGTATTATTTTAATCAGTCACCAAGAATTGCTTTTTCTATTTTAACTGTTTCACAAGGTTGTGGTCTTCACATGCTGTAAGGAAAACACAAATAAACCAACAAGATGAAACAGATTAGCATACTAATACTCAATGCTAACTTATAATTTCATCATTCGATCTGCTTGTAGCTCATGCCTGTTCAAATGAGTTTCCTACCTCAATGCTGCACACATACATAGGTACTTTATTATCAACCGACTTCAAAAAAAGAAGAGAATCACAATTCGATTACATTTTTTTCGATTTATAAGCAGTGATAGCCCAGAGGTTTAGACGTTGATGTCTACTCGATCGTATTTTAAGCAATTGAATATCACTTGCCTTAACGGTGAAGGTAAACATCGTGAGGAAACCTGCACTCCTGAGAGTTCTCTATATACTCAAAAAAGTTTGCGGTCTGCCAATCTGAGTTTCAAATGTTGTCGATAATTACATATATTGTTTCTTATGCCTTTTTAAGTGAATTTGTGTAAATGTTCTACTAATGACTGTAATTATACAAGTTTCATAAAGCTAATGGTTAAATTTATAAATTCCTGGACAATTTGAAATAGATATTATATATAAATTCGGCAATTTTCAAATTCATTTTGTGACGAATAGGTAAACAATATTCATACTAACAAATAATATAAAGCCTTATCACAAGCTCTATATTTCGAGGTTTTATTTAAATATATATTTTTAATTAAACAAAAAATTCTAGACCATTGACCCGAAATCCTTTATAGCGCTAACCTAGTTAAGCCGGACTTATTTTAATTCCGAAGAGTGCTTTATAGCCTCACTAGTTAGTTTCTGTATTTGAAACGATGTTATTATGCTATCTATATGAAACATTTCTAACCTCTACTGGAAATAAAATAGTTTGAATTGAGATAAAATATGTCATCTTTAAACTGGCTTGCATTTACGGATACATAGACACCAGAATTTCAATATTATAGAAAAAAAAAAAAATTTTTTTCAGTTATTTGTATGGAGAACCAATTTTTATAATATTTCCACCATAGTATGACAATAAGTAAAAAAATTAAAAAGATATTGCAGTATTACAGGCACACAAAATGGCCATTTTGTATGTGATGTACTTAATCTCTGTAACATTGATTTAAAAATTATTTTACTCATAAAAGTAAGGCTATTGAATATAATTTTCACAGCAGCAGCGCAGGCGGCTTGCTAATAATGTAATTAACATAAACCTCAATATATCGTAATAGTATTAATGGCCCACTGCTGAGTCGTCTCCTCCTCATTCTGAGGAGGGTGTTAGGCCATAGTCTACCACACTGGCCTAGTGCGGGTTAGCAGACATCACTCACCTCTGAGAACATTAGTGAACTCTTAGGAGTGCAGGTTTCTTCACTATTATTTTCTTTTGCCGTTAATGCAAGTGATACTTAATTGCTTAAAACATAAATAACTCATCAATGTCTTATCCACTAGGCTATCACTGCACTATATATTATAGATGTAAACATCAAAGTTTTTATAAAAAAGGCTTTTTTCAGGAACTAAATATACTCAGGGTAAACCTACGTATATTGAAAGCAATTTACTATTAACGTTTTATTAATGTTATACATAATAATTATATTAACTACGTGATAATGTAGTAAAAATGCGATAATTGATGACCTATGACTAGTGCTGGACATCACGAGGTCAAACGATCTTAATCGTCTCCATACACTCGTCAATTATGGTGAGAAATATGAAATTAACTGACATTTTAACAATGGGCTTATTTGCCTAATTGACCATTGTTTCTATGTTATTTTTTAAATTAAACATTGGAAATTGAACATCTTGGATGGTAATAATGGATCTCTTCTTATATAATACTAGAGGCCTGCCCTCGCTTCGCTCCGGGTATTTAAAACAATATTATAATTGATGTCCTTAATTTGTTATTCTGTAATTGTGTAGTTTTTCATTATTTCAAAAATGAGAGAGAGAGTAAGAAAAATAATAGAAACAAAAATAAAAGAAAAGCGACAGATGCTAAAAGAGGGAGGACAGTCCAAAAATAAAATTGAATAGGTAAAGGAGAGAGAGAAAGAGAGAGAGAAAGAGATAATTGAAAGAAAGAAAGTAAAAAGAGACTGATCATACTGAACAAATAAAAATAAGAATTAAAGAGAGAGAAAAGAGGATGAGAGACAATGATAGTATTATAAGAGGAAGAGAGATGGAAATACTATAGAATTCTCTCAATGAAAGAATTTTTAAAATCGGATCAGTAGCAACAAAATGGCCATATTCTATTAATTAAAAAGTGTATATGGCAACACTAAATCACCTTTGTCACTCACGAATAGTGTAGTTTTCTTCAGTGAAAGAATTTTAAAAATCGGATTAGTAACAACAAAATGACCATATTCTATTAATCAAAAAAATGTACATGGCAACACTAAATCATTTTTGTCACTCACGAATAGTGTAGTTTTCTTCAGTGAAAGAATTTTTTAAATCGGACTTGTAGTTCCTGAGAAACCCTTCATTTTACAAAATGGCCACCTTATGGCACTTAAATGGCCATATCTTTTTAATTAGAATATTTATGGCAACACCACATAGCCTATGTTACCCGGAAAGGATGTACCTTCCTATCGGTGAAAGAATTTTCAAAATCGGTTCAGTACTTTTAGAGCCTATTCGCAACAAACAAACAAACATACAAACATACAAATATACAAACATACAAACAATCAAATCTTTCCTCTTTATATAATAGTATAGATATAAAAATTGGAAAAGATGTTTTCGAGAGGATTATTCGACACCTATCTCTAGTCCCGGCTTCGCACGGGTGGATAATTTATTTTAAACGTTTTGGCTCTCCCGCGTTTCTGTGCCCCCTCTCTCGTCGCATTGCTCGCTACGCTGCGTTACATTTACAATACGACACCGTCGTTCTATAATATTGTAGAACATTTTTTGTTCTACCATTAATACTTTCTGCAGCGTATGCGATGAAGGACATTTTTGGTTTGTTTTAGTAAAAATTTGTGAGGTTCTCTAATTTTTTCTAGTAATAAATATAGCCTATGTTGATAGATTGCTCAGTGATAATGTGACTTTCTAATGGCATAATTATTTTTGAAATCGGTCCAGTTGTTTTTAAGTTTATTTGTTATACAAAAATACAAATCTTTCCTTCTGTCGGAAATTAAAATGCAGGCGGAATTGAATACACAATTGTGTTTCTAGCTAATAACTAATGATTCTAATGCACTTTCAACATTAAAATATTTCCTAACAAAACACTAAATCACTTGTTCCAAAGGCTCACATGTTATTCGTAAGACCTAAGTTTCTATATATATAAAAATTTAGGTCTAGGCATACGTTGTGTGGCCATATAAAGTTTTAAAAAATTGTGGTAGCCACCCTTATCACTTAGGGGTATAAAAAATAGATGTTAACCGATTCTCAGACCTACCACAAATATGCACACAAAATTACATAAAAATCGGTCGAGCCATTTCGGAGGAGTATAGTAATTAACATTGTGGCACGAGAATTTTATATTCAATTCAATTTTTAAAGATAAGCAAAACCAAAGACAAGCTTTATTTCTTTAAAATCACAACTACATGCAAAATGTATGGGCTATCGCGAAAGCTACAGGCGCCGTACGGTCAGGAAATAAGTAAACGTTACGATGTCTTATTATTCTGTTTGGGACCCAAGCAGTGCCATGGACTTGTGACCAATCTTGTAGGTCTAAGGGCTGCCCTGCACATACGTGAAATTAGGCCTTACTTACGAATCTGCCAATCATATTGTCATTACTTTAATATAAACATTAGTTATCGGGACCTATAAATTTATTGACTTATTAATTTTCATAGTCTAATTACAATAAGACTTGAAGAATTATGGCACTTAAATATCTTTTTAATTAGTATATTTATGGCAACACCAGAGTTTTCAAAATCGGTTCAGTAGTTTTCGAGCCTATTTGCAATAAAAACAAAAATACAAACAATCTTTTCTTTCTATATAATAGTGTAGAAGAAAGAACACATACAAACTTTCATAAAAACATAAACGGTCACACAGCTTGATGTGGCTCAACAATTTCATCCCCTTCAAGTTTTTTTTTTATCGCAATAATACGTTTTATTTTGAAAATGCGCATGTCCTTTTACAATCTCTAGTCTTGTCTTTCTCTGTATTAAATTTCATCAAAATAAAACCGTAACAGACAGACATACAAACTGAGTTAGTTTCGCATTTATAATATTAGTTATGATATTATAAAATCTGAATTTTTGGACAGAGTATACGCTATGTGTATAGTGGATGATGGGGACCGTCAAATCGATCGCAGCGCCTGACATATGTCAAATTGCTGTATTTTCATAGAATTCCATACTAACGTTATTAATCATAAATATTAATTATAAAGTAAAAACGTTAAAATTTTACCATATGGATCATACGTGTTGTGTTATAGGGAAACAATGAGAAAAACAGTTCGTGCAAGTTTTATTCGATTCCAGCATCAAGATGGATATTGGAGCGAAGAAATAAATGGATAGCTGTACATAGTATATTTGTAAGGAGCTTGTGTCACAGACGTTTGTCTTATGATCACAGCTAAAGATGGACGTTTAAACGAAAAGCTCTGAGAACAGTCTGCTTTTCAAATAAAGTACACAAGCACGCTTGCAAGAGTAAGTCGATTTCGTTTAAACGAAACCCTGTCATTGGACTGAACCATGCTTGTTTGATTGAAAAAAAAAAACCTTATTCCTATAGTTATAAGACTCATTTTAGAAATCTCTAAGTATATCCATAATAACCGGCTAAATTACGTTTGACATATTCACAACAACTTTCGCGCGCGATTTCTGGACTCTGGGTTCTATGTTTTGTTGTAGTGTTTCGTTGCATTTTTGTTGAATTGTGTTAATATTGATTATTAGGTATATACTAGAAAAAATATAGTAGTATAATAAACAATGACTGTATATAATTTAGGTTTATTTTTTTAGGTTAGTTGTCTATTAGTTTATAATAAATTAAATATTATAAATGTGTCAATAAATAATGTAAGAAAAAATCTGATAATGTACATAAAATCGATGAACTTCTAACTACACCTGACTTCACGAGTATTTATAAAATTTTTAAAAAAATTTATTTAGTGTAAATATTGTCAGACAGTCTTAAGCCTGTTTAGTACGAAGGGAAGTTCATTGATATTGTATTTGTTAACGTATACACAACCCCACATTGTATGCTTTTTCAACATAAATAACGTACGCGTTTGAAAGACGTATAAATATTTTCCTCAACGACTATACGCTTTCATAAAAAAAGCATTATAAGTGAAAAACTCTTTTAACAGCAAGCTTGTTAAATTAGGAAAGCTTATTAAAAAAGGCGTGGTCAATTTTAAGCCGTTTATACCATCTCTAATCACAGCTCTTATTATGTAGCTTTATCCGTTGATTCTAAGCTCTTCAATGTCTCTCATATGCTGTGCTAATACTAACTTTTTCCCTTTTTGCACAATTTGTGATTAGAAAGTTATATTGTGCTGGATCAATTCAAATCCCGTATGTAAAACTTATTTTAGTTCAATTAAGAAAATCACTGAATTTGCACAACCTTTCAATATTTTCATCTAATTACAGGGAGAAACAATCGAAACATCACTCTTAAACCATCCAGTTGCCATAATATGACATCTTAAGTCCAGAATAATTGCGGTCACTATAAGTGGCGGTGTCATCGCGCACACAGCGTATATCACGGATATCAATGCGTATATGGACTTTTTTTTGTATATGTTATAATAAGTAATGCATATTATTTGTAAAAAGGCGTTACCGTAGAAAATTTAAGTAGTTGTAATCTTGGTAAAACCTGGGAAATTAAAATGAAAAAAAATTAAGTGTTTATTTTCATAACATTTAGGTAAAATTAATTTTATGGCCTGAAGAAACAAAATCTTCTAGATGTTTAAGTACAGTCAGTATTAACTGAAAATGTTTTTAATTAAAAATATATTTTATATCTTTTAAGGAAACAAAATTTTGGTAACATAAAGGAACGTACTCATACGTGATCCGTTCTGAGGGGAGAGGGGTACGTAGTCAATATTTTCTAGGGAAATCTCGTGCTTATTCGAACTATATTCAAATATGGCAACACTGACGTACATACGCCTTAACGTAGCTGATTGAGAAGCAACAGTTTATAGTGCAGTACAGTTTTCAAGTAATTTGACGATAGCTCGTTCCGATACTTTGTACGATCGATTGTACATGAGCCAAATGGTTTTTTTAACTTTCTGTCGGCAAAAAAAGATTTGGATGATCTACAGAAGAAGAAAGAGGGTCTTGAGGTCAAACACTGACCAAACAGATATACTACGATGTCTTTTGCATAGCTCCATAAATATAAATAAAAAATAACACAAAGTTCGGTACGAAATCCATTTATTGATTTTTGGTATTTTTTGAGACAGTTTCTTTTTTATACCCACTTGGCAGAAATATAAAACCTGAATAAGAATCGCAACGGTACTACATCACAAGGAATTAATTCAATTCCTTGTGTTAAAATTCAACAATTGTCTATTAATTTCAGCACATAAACGTCATGAAAATAAAATATGTCTATAAATAAGAATATATTTTTTAAAGAGGTTAAAGGCGTTATTCTGCCTCAGCACCCAAATATTAAGTATTGCATAGCCTTAAAATTTAACCAAAATTCAGCCAATATAATGCAAATAGTTTCAGAATTTTACATATTTGATGGAATAATGAAAGTTATTTTGACAGTATGAATCGTAAAACAATAAATATTTTAAATTTCATATTTACACAAATATTTTAACCTCATGTGTGATGGTAATGGTTATGTGATGTAAATGTATTTTGTAAAATATTACACCAAGGATCACCAATATCTGGTAACGCTCGATTTATACCATTAACAGAAAAACATAATTTTTAAATAGCAATAAATATTCAAAATATGCTAAGACAAAGTCCTCTTTTTCATAGCCTTTATAAATCATTGTTCAAACAATACTGCCGACTGCAACATTTCCTTAAATTGTACTATTTTTTACATTAATGTCATGTTTTATAATAAATCTAAAAATTTACAAGAAACAAAACATTAATTAGTTTTCATAACTTATTATAATTGAGAAAAGTATTTAGTAATTATAATAATTGATCATCAAAACTAGAGACAACCAAGAACTTGCTGCTGTGAATCCGAACATTTATGGGAAGTATTTTAATTTTTGTAACGTGTACAATGTTTAATTAAAATTTTGTAACTACTGTTTCTAGTTTGGTACAGGAACTTACAATCGTACAAAATAACTTTTATAAATAACGATTTACAAATTGCTATTACCTTGACTCCAGTCTTGATTATCAATTTTATTACCATTTTTAATAATCATCACACACAGCAGTTATTTCACTATTCAAAACAAAATTATTGCTACAGCACACAACGATAATTTTCTATTTTTTTGTGATAACCTCTTTATCTGTGTTTCTGCTATCTATACCATAGAATAACTTAGGAAATACAATGATTGACATTCTTGTATGATATCATGACAAAAGTTACTTTTTTAGTATCTATTGTTTATAAAGAGATCAAAGAATATTTTTCTGATACAACTTACGACCTTATTCTGTCATTGATAGATAATTAGACGGTTTGACAGAACAAGTTCGGGAATTAAATACCAATAGGACTTGTTAGGAAGGTGGATTTACGTTCAGATAAAGATCCTGCGTCTTCTCCAGAATATGACTCAGAATATTTGAAACATCAACCAAAAATACATCTATTAACCTATCTAGAAATTCAAATGTACAAGTTCATAAAACACAGAAACACAAATAAAGCACCGCATTCAAACATAATAATAACAAACGGATTTTCAACAATTTACAACAATATTGCTAGTGATAAATAATACATTGGCTATTTTGAAATTATTTAGACGTTTATTAAACCTAAAAATGATTATGCTTTGACTGAATCGAGACAATTTAAGACATAGAGTAGACAAATTATGAACTACAGATTTCTAACACGGCCTAAAAATAACATTGGTTGAAAATAAAAATAATAATTATTGAAGAAAGTCTCAAGTTTATTGCGATGTTTTTGATCTTGTCATATAATAAATAAACCTATATTGAAATTTTCAAGCTTTTCAAACAGTAAATATATATAAAAACTCATAGTGAATAAAAAAGTAATTATAGTATTTAGTACAAATGGATTTATAATAAATTTATCTGAATTAATTAAAGATGATTAGAGACGTTGTTATTGATCTGTATGCAACTTGCTTACTCTACATTTGTATTTATTTTCATGTTAATTTGAGTTTTAAAATATACCGTTTAAGAGTGGGTCTCGTCTATTCCCTAATCATAATGTTTTTGTATTACTAAATGCATAATATAACACCGCTACTTGTGTAATATACATACTACAGTTATATTATACGATTTTATACCAGCCTTAACCTGCAGATATATAGTTAGATTTTTCATTAAAATGTTAAAAAAACAATTTATAGTACATTTTCCATAAAGGTTTCTCATGTGCACATAATTGTGTAAGTATTTTATCATAAACGTAAAAACATCAACGTAGGTACACTAAGAGTCTAATTCTAACTACAATTACTTTGACCAAGATGTTAATCTTATCTCCCAAGTTCAAATAACTTCATTCAACGAGAACGAGAACATGAATTTCATATTTGTAGTAATTTTAAGGCTGGCATAATGAACATACAAACAACGTTATGAATTAAGTGATAAAGCTGTGACGAATACAAGCCACAGCGAGACAAACATAAGCTAATTATCGTTATAAAAATACCTCTTTAGTATATGTACGGACATCTGAATTTGCTATTTATTCATTTAAATCTTAATTATTTTATTAAAATGGTATTTTATACTATCTATAATAATTTAGTCAAAAATACTCTGACGTAAGAATGAATCTTACTGATATGATTTATTTATTTTATAACTAAACTATGTATTGCCATTCGAAAAAAATGTCTACTAAATAGGTACATTCAGGTGAATTATGAGTATTTTTGGTTATTAAATAGGTAATAAAAATTGTACGGCAATCTTATTTTTTTTTATTTATCCGTACTATACTAACGAGGATGCAGCATACGCTACCTTACACTTAATACTTTTTTTAATGTATTATTTGTCAATTTTTATATTTTTTTTATGGCACCATAGCCACTTATCTTTACGACAATCACACGGTAATTGTGCAGAAATAAACTATTTTAATGTTTTGAAATATTTTTCAAACTAAAGCCACAAACTTTTCTAATTAATAATCGCTATTGAATAATAAACTATGTATTCCTAAAAATTGTTATTACAATAAAACGCGCGTAGCTAGAAATTCCACGTATATTTTATACAAGGAAATATTTTTTATTATGTTATTATCGAACCACACAACTTTCATATCTCATCTACCTATATAACTTTTTTACTGCGTCTGTGAGGTCATAGCTAATCCCACAATATATTTATTTTATAGAAAGCATGATTCATATTTCAAAACAATCCGAGAGCCGTGTTAGGCAGACCTCTGTTAAAGTATTAAGGTCTGAGGAAAATTCTAAGGAAAGGACATTGCCATAGTTTGCAATTAGTTATTATGATATCTGTACTAAGCGATTTTTCCGTAATAAAAATGTTACTTTTGTAAGGAATTGTGTGGCTCGAGTCCAAAAAATATTACAAATAAAAGCAATACATTATTGCCATAACCCAAGTATTCGATTGCATAAGGAACAGGGTTAATACCATAACATTCCCCGTTTATATATTGTATACTTCAACGCCTGTTTCTTATGTAATCGTACAGTATATTGCCTACATTTTAACATCACAACCGCCGGTATAAGCGATGTAGCCTATAAGCTCATTGGAATTTCGACCTTACTAAAAATGAAGTCATGCACGTTGGCACTAATCAAAATGACTGAATATTGAGGTAAAAGTAAATGTGAAATAATTTGACTATTATAAAAAGTATAATTAAAAACAACTATAAATATCATAAACATATAGATTAGAAAATGCTCAGTTATTTCTATGTAAAAACTCTTTCTTACTGTCACCTCAACGCTAATAAATTATGGAAGAGCTGTGATTTTTAGATCATATTTTTTTATATTATATTTTGATGAAAATATTTTTACAATGCCAGATTAAGATGCTGATTCGATTTATAATTCTTGAAGATAACATTTATTTAACATATGACGTGACCGCAATATAGATCATATTGAACGAAGGTAATTGAATATAACTATTTAATCTAATCTATATTTTTATGATGGTAAAACAATCAGTATGACGAATGACGAAATTAGTATTTAATCCCAAGTTTTATCTATTCTATCGTATGCCAATTAATTAAATGGTTTATTCGAGTACGGCTATACTATTTTTACTGTAGTATGATGTGGTGATAAAAAGGAAATTTTTAAATAGAAAATATTCACTAGATTTCTGCCTATTCTTTTTCTAAGTAATTTTTTCCTTTATATTATTTTTCTCTGAATTAGTATGTATAAAATTGATTGGATTTTTAATTTTCTTTGTCATATGAATGCTGTCAGCTGCACTATCCTATAATGCAAATACTATAAATACATTTTAATTATTGAATCATCGGAAGTAGGAGAGTCCGTAAGACGTAAAACATCAATTTGTATCTGTAAGTATCTACTACAAAAATAACAATTATTGTATATTATTGTCCTAATAAAGGGAGATTAATAAATAACAGAATTATTTCTTACATTTTAGTCCATTTTTTTTAGTTTTTGAAGTCGGTTTTTTAAACGTAGTTTTGTTATTTTTTACTTTTTAGTGTCTGAAAAGTTGTTCTGTAACGCACAATGGATCGAACTAGAGTCTAAGTGCGGAAACAGTAGCCCAGATACAATACAAGTTGTTCTGTAAACTACAATAGGATTTTTCTAGATTACATCAGGTAGACTATAACATTTCGTTGCTTTTTATTGTCATATATTAAATAGTAATTTCATTTTAAGTAGCTATGGGAAGGGGAACGAAAGGTGTCGCGCGCCTTAAACTATATAGATAACATGAAACGGGAACAGAAAAAATATTTAAAATGAAAACTACTTGTCCAAACTATGTTAAATATTTTATGGCACCAAATTGTAACGATTCTGCATCAAACTAAAGAAGAATCACATAAATCGGATCAAAAATCTCAGCGTAATCGGTGTACATAAATTTTAAAAAAGTTCCAATCGAATTGAGAACCTCCTCCTATTTGAAGGTTCATAAAATTAAAACTACTGGGCCAAACTGTGTTAAATTTTTATAGGACTAAATAGCAACTATTCTGCATCAAACTAAAGAAGAATCACGTAAATCGGATCGTAAATCTCAGCGTAATCGGTGTACATACAAAATAAAAGGTGCCGCGCGCCTTAAACAATATAGATCCCCATCGAAAAAAACGGAAAAATGTTTATTAAATTAAAACTACTTGGCCAAACTATGTTAAATTTTTATGGGACCAAATGGCAGTTATTTCGCATCAAACAAAAGAAAAATCACGTAAATCGGATCATAAATCTCAGCGTAATGGATATACATACATAAAAATATATATCAATCGAATTGAGAAACTCCTCCTTTATGAAGTCGGTTAAATTACTTATCATAAGTACTATTATTTACTGCTTACTTCTTCTGATCTTGACCGAGAAATATTCAACCTGTAGAACAATAAGCCAACATGAACATATCACATTATGAGAAAGCATTAATTGTAATATACGAGACAATGGGGCCGCGTAGAACGTACGGGAAATAATCTCGATATTTTGTTTCTGTACAATACTGTATTAAGTCAGAACAATCATATTTTTCGAATCTCTAAAACCGACGAATCCGACTTAATGGATCTTGAAATCATTTTCTTTTAGTAATTATAACTATTTTGATAAAAAAAACTATCTAACCCGGCATACGTTATTTTGCCATATAAATTTTAAAAAATTGTGGTGGCCACCTTTAGCACTTAGGGGTATAAAAAATAGTTGTTGACCGATTCTCAGACCTACCCGATATGCACATAAAATTTCATAAAAATCGAGCGAACCGTTAAGGAGGAGTATATTAGAAGATATTCTTGCTGAGATATGATATGAGAATATACTTAAATTCGTCATTTGTCATATTTTTATACTAGTATAAGGAACTAAATCGAAGGTAATCTTTGCAATATCGCACAAGCCGAACCAATAATATTAACAATTTTTAAAAACAAAAAAAATATATTTAATATGAGAAATTTGATTTTGACTTGAACAATATTGAAATGTATTGCTACATAGTTTGGATGGGATTACATACATACGACTTAGTATTTTATAATATATTTTGTTTTTGTATTACGCTTACGATTCTTATGAAAGCGACTCTTTATTTCTTCTTAAATTTAAGTATCCCATACAAACTACAGTTTTAAAACCTAAATTGTGATAATTAGCTATCATACATACACACAAATCGCAAACATTCAGACATTTAGAAGCCTAACCTAACCTATTGCGCACATTGTGAGCAATACCTAAATAGATCTATTAAAAAAGGTAATATTCAAGTTAATTAATTGCAATGTATTCATTTTGTATAAATTTATCAGAGAAAAAACAAGTTTTATTTTTGTAAACACGATTTTCAAAAAAATCTATTAATTACAAGTCAAATTAACTATAGACGTACACGACAAAAAAATGAATCGCCTGTGCAGTAAGAGGGAGGGGGCGAGGAATAGGTTATAACCTATATTATAATCGACGCACACTGTTAATAAATTGTTTATAAATTCGTTCCATAATAAATCGCGAGATAATATAAATAAAACAGTCGTTTAACGTATTTCAAATTAATTAATAAAAAGAAAAGATACGATAAATGATGAATTTAGGCAGTGAGAAAAAAAATATAGACTTTTCCATTAATAATACTATAAGTAAAAAATAATACTATCTATAGAGCAATTTTGTCAGGCACCGTCAATTTTTTTAAAACCAGTATAAAAATAAAAATGAGCAAAATAGATTCAGCATTTGTCAAGTTATGGTTTAAATTTCATTAACGCCAATATCCATCCATGAAACTTTTAGTGGAGCTGGATCAATTAGAATTGTAAATTAATTATCAATTCATCTATGACGTTGTTGACAGTAATATCGTGTACTTAGCTTGATAATGATTCTAAGGATTTTTTTTTTTAGTGTGCGTTTTTATTGCTCGCGGCAGTGAAAAACGTCAGTGTTGCCCTCGCATTTCCTTCTGATACTAATGAAATTCGTCCACTACCTCCTACATCTAGTCTGCGGGCGAAATTTTTATTATCATGTCCGCCTATTTTACATGTATCTGAAATTAAAATTTTTAATAACAAAAGGTTGTACTTTATAATTTTTATTCTGATAATATAGCTAGTTTTGCGTTACGGGACTATATAAAAATAACTCCACCGATTTTGAAAAATATAGCTAATAATCAAATCGCAATCCTAACTGACTAAATAAAGAGAACTTATTATTAATAGAAATATACAAAATGAATACAAAGGCCGAACTTCCACACTCCAAGTATAAAATTGTAAATAAATCGAAAAAATCAATTTGAATAACCTATAGACGTTTACGTCAATATAATAATATGTAGAAGATACAAGACCATAGACAAGAGTATTCTACGTTAAATATTGATTATTATTAGAACATTCATTCATATTAATTTTAATTATTGATGAGGAGAAAGATTTTTTAATTCATAGTAATAATATAAAACAAGTTTAGTCTTCATTATATTCTATAATTTTGAATAAAATTGTCTATGTTCTAATTCCATAAATTAAATTGTACACTAATTAAAAACCATTCAAGGAAAAATTGTGGTGCTGTCAAGAAAAATATTTTTGCACATTTTTTTGTTATTTTATCACAATAATCACACTACCAATCGTCCAATGATTTTAGAAAAAATACAATCGATTTATGTTCAATTTTCAATCAAAAAATATTTACAACATCTTATAACTAATTTTTATGTCAAAATCCATATTTTGTGTCGAAGTGTATAACTTAAAAGAACACATTTGACTAATTACGATATTAAGAGACGTTTCTACATACATGATTTTTGAAAATAACATTATTTTACTGTCCTTTGCTGCTAAGGAATTAAATAAATCTTACACGTCTTCATGAGATCGGTCACTCACTTATTTTTTTTTAGTTTTTTTTTTCACAGTTTTTATCACATTTTTTTTAAATACTGTTTACCTCTTAGGTTGCTTTTTAGTAAGGGATATGTATGTCACTTTGTCGGAAAGACGAACGTAGTGGTGTTGCCACACTAGTGAAGTTGAGTTTTGTAGAAAGTTGACAAACTGACTGCATTCACGATGTGAATTTTTTACCTTTGCTTGGGTGATACCTGCTGAAAAAACATATTTTCCTTGTTATATAATTATTTTATTAATATAAATTTGTTATATTGTAAATTTGTAGAAATAAAATATATATTTTGCAGTCGGTAAGTTAGACAACTTTTCGACTCGATCTTAAACTGATAGCGTTATTTGTACTCGGGATCAAATAAACTATACAATCATATTTATTAAAAACATTATTATTACATACCTTGTTGTGTCACGCGATGGAACTAACCGCGTAATGGGGTCGGGTGCCCTCTGGTTGATACAGAGTTATCGACGCTATGTAATTGTTCGACATCACCTAAAACAAATATATTAATATCATACTCTCTTTACATATTACTTACATATAATATCTCAATATACTGTTAAATTCACATAAACAGTTCATGGTAATTTCTACCAAATGAAGTTATTCATACAGTTAAAGCCATTTGATTTTTTTCCTCTTACTCTATTTAGGACAACTGTGAATTGATGACAGTAATTTAATAGAATCATTTACCTCAAAGATCATATCCTGGTATCCATAACAGAAAGTTGAACCGAAAGGGTTAGTGGTGTTGGTAGAAGAAGCTCTGTTGAGAACCACTGGCCGCTCGCACACACGCAATGCTCGCGATACACTTTCCCATTTACTGTATGCTGTTATACAAACGGCGCCACGCGATTCTACTAAAGTGTTTGATTCACATCTACAAAAATAATAGTGGTAGAAAATTAACCGCATATTATAAGTAAATTCATAGTTCATACAAATCGATAAAACTACCAAATTTTAAGTTGGTTTGGATACGTGACAATCGATAAGTATTTTTATATTAATTTTCTTAGTAAAAATATTGCATTATCACTGAAAATTATCAAGATACTGAGCTAAACGACATTCACTGTAAGTAGCATTAATTAAAAATAATTAAAACGTGTACAAAAAAAATGCTTACTTGTCGGGCTGGACATTAAGCTCAAATTCGCAGCGATGGTACATATTAAAGTTGTAATGGCCAGGGTAGTTTGTGTGCAGCACGAACTTCTTTACCTGATGAGTTCGTGCGTCGAAGAGCACATCCTACATAAGACAAATCTAGTCATTGTTTTGAAGTAGAACAAATATAATAATAAAAGTTACGTAAATGTCATATTAAATAATCGCTGTAGTGATCACGGAAATCACTTACCAATCCCAAAGTAAAATAATTGAAAAAGTAGTCAGAAGCAGGTGGTGGGCGACGGCGAGCAGTTGGTCGGTGGATTCGCATCTTGTCATCGGCCTTGTAATACAACCTGGCAGGTGCTGCCAATGCCCTGGACACTGCTTGACAACTATCCCCGAATCGTACCACTCGTCTGCGGGCTGACGCCGGTTCACCTGATCGAGTTCCTGGAATACGAAGACGAATAAAACAAGAGTATAAAAAAAACTGTTAGGACTATAATGCTGAGAAATTTATTTACAAGAGACCTTACCCTCGGTGTAAATATGCAATCTTAACCCAAGTGTGGCAGTGGGTGATCGTAACACATCGCATCTTCGTAAGTGTAATTGGTGTCGGTAACATGAGAGCGGTAGGTCCGCTAGTGGCGCTGTACATCTTCCACCGCTTGCTGATCTTGTTAGCTGGAGGAAGTGAATAGTAACGATATTCATTGTTAAAAGTTTACCATTTCCATATTAATGAAGAACTTTAAAAATTGTGTAAAAATCACTACTAGCATTTCATAAATAATAAGTATATAAAACACTTATAATAAATAATATATATTACAAGATTATTAGTATGTAGAAATAATAACAAATCATTCGCATAAACTGTATGCTCTACTTTTCTAACTATACAGGTGAAATATTTAATTTGTAAAATGGGAACAGATGAATCGTACCTGATGCTGTGAACCATAATATATTGTGGTTCGTGAGACAACAGGAGAACCGCCATTTGGGAACTGGAGTGAGCCCAGGCCGTGCGCGTAACCAGGCTAAAATGAGAACATAAAATAACTTACATTGAACAATTTATAAAACTTCTTCACACAAACAGGTTTTCTTTGACCTTGATCTGATTTTTACTCCGAACTTTAAATTTTAAAAAGTCAACTGGGAAATCCTGTTCTTTCAACTTTAAAAAGGCAAATTCAAGCTGTCAAATCACTGGAGAAAGTCATTGAGTAGAAATAACTTAAATGTTGTTTCACAAATAATATCAATCAAAATCGTAAATACTTGTAGATTGTGTGGTGATAACTAGACAGTAATTATCCTTCTAGGTTTTGCAATATTTGTATTTTATTTTAAGTATTATAGACTTACCTCAAATTTACTATCGACGGGGAAATAAAATGAGAGCCCCCTGAAGTTCAGCGCGAAGAGGTGCCGTTGACTGTCGTAAAGACCGGGGTGTGTTGCGCCGAAACAGTGCTCCACCTGCTCGATAGAAGGTGTTATCTCCGGAGAATTGAAACACAGACCACTGAAAATTACAAATACATTTTCTAATAAATATATAATTCTATGATATAAAAAATATTGTGGCATCAAGAATAATTCATAATTTTGATTATAACTGACAAAAGACCTTTCTTAATGCATTAAGGACATACAAAATTCTGGGTTATGTATTTAACAGATTTTTCACAATTTACTTCAAGGGCGGCGAGATATTAAAAACGCTTTATTAATAAAAATTAACCAACAAAAACTAAACAATTAATTTAGCAGTTTAATACGTTTCAACCTCATCAGATATTAAACATTAATCTTTGTGATAAGAAATTATTTTTAATTCCTGATATCTTAAACAAAATTTACAAAATGTTTTTACTAATGAAAGTCTATTGCCCCTGAACGTCTGCCATCGGCTGTATACTTTAAAGGTCATCAGGTCGCAAGATACGCGCTCAGCATATAATCATTTACACATAATAAATCTTATGTCAGCCGACGGGCGTGACAATGTAATTTTTAAAGTATCACGAATTATCTCATTATTAACGGTATATTAAACAAAACGAAAATTCTCATGAGTTGACGTTAATGGTTGCGGGTAAACTAAAAATTTGTATAATTTATTTATCTTGTCAGGACAAGGTGTAAAGGCTAAGAGTACAAATCCAAACCAAATAATTAAATATATTCATAAGAAATTATTATACAGTATTATACTCAATTCCTAGAGAAAGTTGATATACTTTTAGTTTTTTTTAATAAAATATTATTTCACGTACTCACCTATATCTAAGCTTAACTAATTTCATATTATATATTTCTATAATCTTGAGCCGTTGCGCGACCGGGTCGAATATTAACCGTATACCGTCCTGCGGCATATTTATTACTAAGTCTACTGACAGTGGATTCTGAAACAAACATTATGGTTTTAGTAGGTAGTTTAATAGTATAAAAGATTATCGATGAAGTAGAAACCATGTGCTAACATATAAACGTATGTTAGCCTTAGCATAGTTGCTTTCTGTGTCAGGTGTCATGGATGTCAGTATTGCCAAGGACAAAAGGACTGTTATTTTGTTAATTTATTAAAAATAAAAGCAAAACAATTTCTATTCTATAACATAAAAGTGACAGAAACCTGCATGTTTTTTTTCCATATGTATTTATAACGCTTTTTATATATTCTTAGATCTCCCAATCTGGATGAACACCATTGACATTAGGGATGTCACACAAATCAATCAAATCACAAATTAAAGATTGAAATCGTTTATAAAAAATACCTGTCCTGGTTACAATTTTAAAATATTTGACTAGTTTTAAAGCTTAATTAATATTTTTGTATTTAGGTACTGTTGGGAATTCTCAGAATTTTAGAACATGCTTGTGCTATTTAAAAAATAGACGATTTTTAAAAAGAATTTTAATCACTTGTTTGAGCATTCTATGATAATTAAATGATAAAATAAAGTTATGTTATAAATTAATATGTTTCTTGTTTTAGAAATATGAATCTAATCAAAAAGTAACTAAAAAAAGTTATTAATTTAAGCCATTATGTCATACTCGTAGTTTAGATAGAAAGGCACTTATTTTGCCTTTGTCCACGAAATCGTAAACGATTTGTGTGAGTCACAAAACGTGATATGAACAACAGAATAAATATTTAAGTACGCTGACCCTACCTATCCTTATTTTTTTTTAAAACAAACAGTATTTTGTAGTGCGTCAAGAAAAGCGCGGTAGTCTCCGGGGCCGGGTTTTTCGGGAGGTGAAATGGGTGGGAGTAAAAGAGGGCGGAGGGGGGAAAAAATAAAGAAGACGAAGAGCAAGAGGCCGTGTCCTCGGGAGATGTTTTTGAAAGGCCCGCCTTGTTCGGAGATTCCCGCGCTTTTTCTTTGACTTATGAATACAAGGACATCTACTCCCACAAGGAATTTTACAACTATAAGGATTCAGATAATTATAACGGAAGACATGGCTTCGGCCTTACTATAAAATGAATAATGAATTAACCTACTAGAGACAAGGCTGTAGGGTGTAATACCTTTGCCAAATATAACATTGTGTTGTTTAGAAGACAGCTTACTTACTGTGAGAATAAATAAAAAGTCACTTAATCTTAATTAACACTAATCACCATGGCTAGTGGACACATATTATGTTATACATAACTAATTTCATATTTTGCCTTAGGAATCTACTTGCTATATATAATTCTCACCTGATCACTATAGAGAACTTGTACCCCTCGTATCGTTCCTACTTGACTCTGAATTATTGAAACTGCTTGGGAAAAGTGCATTCCTGAAAACAAGGAAATTATACAGGTTATTAATTAGAATTATATTTAGTTTAGTTATGTTACCAATACTACTAAACAATACATCAGAATAAATAGCCTCCATTTTTAAATCATACGAGTATATAATCATAATCCTCATTTGGCGTGAACTGTTATGTCTATGATAATAATTACATTGGTATTCGTCCAAGACCGATAAGATCGAAGTTAATGGCACAATAAACCTACATGCTTTTTACTTTACTATCTTTCTTGTTTCCTTAAATCACTGATAGTTGAATTTTAATAAATTTATTATTGGTTTTATCGGTGCGCTACCAATGTTAATAGTTTTCTTTTAAGTGTAACCAACTCCTCGGCGAAATATAATCTCTTTCCCTTAAGCAGACAGACAGTAACTTGTGGTAATTATGATGTTATAATATATATCATTTTTACTTGATGTTGGTAGGAATTATATGAGTAGCATTATTACTTGAGGTTGGTAGGATTGACATGAGTAGCATTTTTACTTGATGTTGGTAGGAATTACATGAGCAACATTTTTACTTGATTTTGGTAGGAATTATATGAGTAGCATTATTACTTGAAGTTGGTAGGATTGACATGAGTAGCATTTTTACTTGATGTTGGTAGGAATTATATGAGTAACATTTTTACTTGATTTTGGTAAGAATTATATGAGTAGCATTTTTACTTGGTGTTGGTAGGAATTATATGAGTAGCATTTTTACTAGATTTTGGTAGAAATTATATGAGTAACATTATTACTTGAGGTTGGTAGGATTGACATGAGTAGCATTATTACTTGAAGTTGGTAGGATTGACATGAGTAGCATTTTTACTTGATGTTGGTAGGAATTATATGAGTAACATTTTTACTTGATTTTGGTAAGAATTATATGAGTAGCATTTTTACTTGGTGTTGGTAGGAATTATATGAGTAGCATTTTTACTAGATTTTGGTAGAAATTATATGAGTAACATTATTACTTGAGGTTGGTAGGATTGACATGAGTAGCATTTTTACTTGATGTTGGTAGGAATTATATAAGTAACATTTTTACTTGATTTTGGTAGGAATTATATGAGTAGCATTTTTACTTGATTTTGGTAGGAATTATATGAGTAGCATTATTACTTGAGGTTGGTAGGATTGATATGAGTAGCATTTTTACTGGATGTTGGTAGGAATTATATGAGTAGCATTATTACTTGAGGTTGGTAGGAATTATATGAGTAGCATTTTTACTTGATTTTGGTAGGAATTATATGAGTAGCATTATTACTTGAGGTTTGTAGGATTGACATGAGTAGCATGTTTACTTGATGTTGGTAGGAATTATATGAGTAACATTTTAACTTGATTTTGGTAGGAATTATATGAGTAGCATTATTACTTGAGGTTGGTAGAATTGACATGAGTAGCATTTTTACTTGATGTTGGTAGGAATTATATGAGTAACATTTAAACTTGATTTTGGTAAGAATTATATGAGTAGCATTTTTACTTGATGTTGGTAGGATTGACATAAGTAGCATTTTTACTTGATGTTGGTAGGAATTATATGAGTAACATTTTTACTTGATTTTGGTAAGAATTATATGAGTAGCATTTTTACTTGATGTTGGTAGGATTGACATGAGTAGCATTTTTACTTGATGTTGGTAGGAATTATATGAGTAACATTTTTACTTGATTTTGGTAAGAATTATATGAGTAGCATTTTTACTTGGTGTTGGTAGGAATTATATGAGTAGCATTTTTACTTGGTGTTGGTAGGAATTATATGAGTAGCATTTTTACTTGGTGTTGGTAGGAATTATATGAGTAGCATTTTTACTTGATGTTAGTAGGAATTATATGAGCAACAATTTTACTTGATTTTGGTAGGAATTATATGAGTAGCATTATTACTTGATGTTGGTAAGAATTATATGAATAGCATTATTACTTGAGGTTGGTAGGATTGTTATGAGTAGCATTTTTACTTGATGTTGGTAGGAATTATATGAGTAGCATTTTTACTTGATGTTGGTAGGAATTATATGAGTAGCATTTTACTTGAGGTTGGTAGGATTGATATGAGTAGCATTTTTACTTGATGTTGGTAGGAATTATATGAGTAGCATTATTACTTGATTTTGATAAGAATTATATGAGTAGCATTTTTACTTGATGTTGGTAGGATTGACATGAGTAGCATTTTTACTTGATGTTGGTAGGAATTATATGAGTAACATTTTTACTTGATTTTGGTAAGAATTATATGAGTAGCATTTTTACTTGGTGTTGGTAGGAATTATATGAGTAGCATTTTTACTTGATGTTGGTAGGAATTATATGAGCAACAATTTTACTTGATTTTGGTAGGAATTATATGAGTAGCATTATTACTTGATGTTGGTAAGAATTATATGAAAAGCATTATTACTTGAGGTTGGTAGGATTGTTATGAGTAGCATTTTTACTTGATGTTGGTAGGAATTATATGAGTAGCATTTTTCTTGAGGTTGGTAGGATTGATATGAGTAGCATTATTACTTGAGGTCAGTAGGATTGTTATGAGTAGCATTTTTACTTGATGTTGGTAGGAATTATATGAGTAGCATTTTTACTTGATGTTAGTAGGAGGATTGATATGAGCAGCATTTTTACATGATGTTAGTAGGAATTACATGAGTAGCATTTTTACTTGATGTTTGTAAGATTTATATGAGTAGCATTCTTACTTTCTTGAATGTTGGACAACTGATAAACACAAATGAAAGAATAAAAACAAATACAGTGTCACGTCAGAATAATGAGTATTACATTGCGAGGATTCTAGCAGTAACTCTGAAGGTCTGAGTCTAAACTATTACTCCTAGGAGGATATTGTAGTCAAGCCGTCATAACATTACTCTGCATATAGACTTCAACTTATTTTTTTTTATTAATTAACACTAATTATTACTATATTATATCTTAAGAGCGACATATAAATAATTTTTTAGGATATTTATTAAGAGGATACATACAATGCAAAATGCCCTGATAATAGCTACATGCATTTAATGTTTATGTCACCGGTCCCTGATTGGTTGGTGTTACAGTAGGCTATTTTGTGTCCACAGAGGTAGGAGTGAAACAGTTGTCAGTCAAATAAAATAAATACACTAAATTATGTTTTTATTATTTATTGGTAGGTAATTATTAAAATTTGTAATAGTTTTGTAACTCTTTCTACCGAAACTTAATGTTAAATTGAAAGCAGTCTGCAGTATATTGCGGTTCAGACTTTAAACAGTTCAAAATATTGCCAATCAGATTATAATCTAATGGTGTTTACAATTTTAAGGTAACATGTAATAAGATACGACATCAAATAAAAACATACATTTAATATCTGTATTACCAAGGAAACTTGTTAAGAATCGTTTACTAGAGCATAGTTAGAATCTACGCAATTATCATATCAATTATATGCATTTTGAATTGAACTGCTTCATTATTCATTACTGTATAATACTCAATTGTTTCGATGTCTTTGTTGTCTAGCCGTCATACCATGGTTAACGTTTAACTAGAGAATAATAATAGTAGTATTTGTTATACTGCACAATGACATGTAGAAGACAATAATAACAGGCGCTTTAGATAAGAAATCGAGGAGTAACTGGGCTTTGTAAATCAGGTGCAGATTTCAAGTTTGAGTTTACAATACGCTATCTTCCACAGCTCGACTTTTCCATCCAAGATTTACCAAAAGATATAAATGTGCATGACCCTCAGTAAGGCTTATTTTTCACTATGATAGTTAAACTGCCATTAAATTCTATCAGGAGAAAAATACTTGTCAATCAAAAGTTATCAACGGTGTTTGGTGTGCTTACACTAAATATGAGGGGAACCTAAGCTGTCATTGAGGCATAAACTATACTGAGTATTCACCAACATTAAAGTTCTAGTAAGTTTTTGAGTAATATATCTATTACACATTAATAAATCGTGATTTATTTATTTTAAAGTACATTTTAAATTGTTCAAAAATATTGAGAGATAATAAGTTCAAGTCTGTAACTTCAATGTTCAATGGGGATACTTGGTACATTTTTGTATTTGAAACTTAATCCCCAGCTAAAATCTCCCAAAATAGTGACAAATTTTGATAAAATTTCTTACCCAATAGTAAATTCATCTTCAAAGAGGTTTATATTTTAATTTTTTTTATTGTTATGGAGTATTTTTTTCCCTTTTTGATTTTTTTGTGGATCAAGTCTCTCTGAATATCATACACATGACAAATTTTGATACCTTATGATTTTTACTAATAATAAACTACAAAATTTTAGATGTCTCAGGTGACATCCAAATATTTAATGAATATCAAAAAATAGAGCTGATAAAATTTTGTTTACCAGTTTCCAATTATTATAAGTAGTCAAGGTCACAAACATTGATACTGAGTTATGGAAGAAACACATTGTTAACTTTATATATGTGACAATAATTCTTGTATTATTTATTAAACATTGCTTGAATGTTCTTATTTAGACATTTTTAATAATCTCTCTTTAAATATAATAATCAATCTGTGGTATTTCTTACTATATGGAAATTGACATAAAATATATGGATTAATAGAGTAGGTTTATGTTTTGTTTTAACATTTAGCAATATATTCTATAAGCCAGTTGATTGGAACTACAGTTTGTACAAAGAAGCATAACGGTATAGACAGTTCAATTTGCATCTCGCTGATTGCCAACTATCAAAATAGTATGAGACCTGTGAAATGTCATAGATTGAACTATCTTATTTTTCTACAAATATTAAGCGATCAGTTTAGGATACTTGAGAAAATTATCATCTTGATACTGATCTATTTTGTCACATTTACTACTGTTGTAAGTGTCTTGTTAAACTTAGTTTGGTCCAAATTGTATCATTTTCTTGTTTGTACCATTGTTAAACAACTACTATAGTAGGAAAAAAGATTATTATTACTATTATCTATATAAAGTATGGAAAGATGGAATTAACTGTAGTTATATTTTTGTGAAGAATTAGGGCAGATTAGAAACCACTTTCAAAATTTAGGAAAGACTGACTAATTGACTAACTAATTTGAATTACCTCACATACTTTTATGGACGAAATTAATAATCAATATCAATAAAAAAATCTTTGGATTGAAAAAAGATTCCAAATTTAAATTTGTGTTTAGTTAATTCAAATTTAGAATCTATTTTCTATCTGAAGATTTTGTATTGACATTGATTTTTAAAATCGGCTTGTAAGTGGAAATCTTAAAAATGTTGATCTACATATTATTGTGTCAAAATATGAAGTTAAATTGTGCAATGAAATTAATAACATAATATTTCAAAATATTTTTTACATAATATTTCACATATTATAAAATTACTTAATTACTTGACAAATGTAATTTTTAAAATATTTAAATAAACTACATCATACATATTATTTACAAAAGAAAAATAAATGCATTAAAAGTAGTTTTATTTAATAAAAACATTACTTTATTTTATAGTTCTAAGTTCTACATTCTATATTAAAAACATCAATAACACTGAAGGGATACATAATGATGAATCCTTTTTGTAGCGCGATTATTAAAATAAATCAGGTCATCTGATTCATTCTCATTTACTGGGCAATTATAACTTAAATATATTATTTTATACTTATCAAAAAAAAGATTTCTTGTATAATTATGTTTAAAAAGGAATAGTTGTAGAGAAAAACAATAAATAAACATGACAATTACGACTTCATGGTCAAGTTTAGCAAAAAAAATAAACACTGGCACCACAGATGAAACAAAGACCTATTGACACTCAGAAAAATAATCAATGAACCCTCCTAGCTAGCTAGAATATTGGTATTTTAGCACACACTTGTTATAGCTATTAAGCACAATTGTATCAGTAACTCTCCAGGACATACAACGCAAAATCTTGACGTAAGTTATAAACATAAAAAGGAGCTCACCTAATACGAACTCCCAGGCATCGCAGCCCAGGGAACGTTCCGGAACGATTTCTAAATCCAACATCATGTACAGAAAGGTAATCACACACTAAACTAATTAACTTTCACTTAAAAAAATAGTTCTTAAATATCTAATTGCTCTTTTACGCTGCCTTTCTTTGTTTGCCAACTTTAGTTTTCAACCATTTTGTATTTGTCAGAGGAACTGTCATTACAAACAGCTGATTGTATTCTACCAGGGATGTACTGTATATTTGTTTTTCTTTCAATTACAATTTTATCGATATAGTTGCTCTATGAAATTAATCTTATTAGCTAGTTGACTAAACCATTATCTGTAGTTTCCTTTTGTCACGTAGAAACACACTAAGAAATTATTCTTCTATAAAGTAGTAAATTGGGACAGCAAAAATTTTTACTTATTAAACTTTTATCACAATTTTGTGAATTCTGATAAAATAACATAAAACCGAACAACTAATACAGCAATTGCCAAAATTTTGTTTATAAAATATCTAAAATATCTTTGTGACATGAGAACAAGTCAGTTCTATACATTACAAGAATATGAAACAATTTGTTTAATTTTTTTTTTAAGTTGAAGATATGTCGACTGTGAAAATTTTATCGCTATAAAATGAACAGAGAAATATTTGATGTAATAAATAATTATATAAAACCATAACACTTCTCCGATCTCCTTAATAATAATAATCAAGATTCAAGACCGAAAAAGCTTTTTAAATCTATTTTAATTAATAAAATATGATAATACGTCCCTGTCTTAGACTCATGACGCATGCGCCCAATCACGAGGGGTAAATTTGATGTTGTTAAAACTGTTTTCTACATATCTCTTTCTAACACGGTGTCAACTAAATTCCTTATCTCTTTCACACACTCAGTAAATGTTTTATCTCATTCAAACTTCATTGTTTCATATTTCATATCTCGTTCACAGTGTAAAATGATAACTTGAGGTTGATCTAAAATGGTTTATAAACCATTGCTGTTTTTGAGACAGAATATATTATAAGGAGATCCAATCCATTTCAATGTAAGCTGTAATTTTTAAAGAGTAGTGAATAGTGATACGTAAAACCACAGGTTCTACTGAGATCACGTACGCTGTACACAGACAGTCAGACTGCCCGTCTATGATTTTGAAAACAAAGTATTAATTTAATAGTATATTACGTCCATTGTTATTTTATTAACGAATTTGACTTATTTTACCAAATATCAGTTAACGTTATTTTTTTCTATTCCTTTGCAGGATACTCTCATTTCCCGCCATCGCGAATGACCTTGGAATGATCAACACCTACACTTTCAACGTTATGCTGTTGTGTAATTGTTTTGCTTTTATTTATAAACTACGCAAATTTTTGCGTATAAAAACAACGTGACGTACGTTAGTTGCTGCGTGTTATTTAGATAAGTGTTTAAACTTTCAAAAATAATACGCATTTTAATATCAGTGGCGAAGTTAAGCATTGACGATATTTTGATTTTTACATTTTATAGTTACGTTTTGAGAAACCACTGATGATCGTTGCGTGTCTCATCATCAGTCATCTTTTATTTGATTAGGATTTAATATGTGAAGTTAATGGTGAAGTAAAATTTATTGTAATATAGTAGTAATAAAAAAATTAACCCATAACTTTTTTATCTGCTTCCTCCAATTCTTTGACAAGTTTAGCAAATATTTCAAAAGATGTATGTGTATACTGCTTATAAGAAGGATATAAAAAAAGTTTCATCAATTTGTTAATATTGCATTAGTACCTACGGAGTTCCGATGCTACGTGATATTAGCTGTTGGCGAGACGGCTGGCTAACGGTTGGTAAAAGGTATCGTGACTCGTGATATGGCATGACTTGATGGCTCTACGACCCAAAGTGAGTCTTGGCCTCCAACACTAGTTTGCGCCAATGGTCCCGGTTCTTCACCGTCTCTCGCCAGTCGTTGGCCTTAAGATGGGTCAGATCCGCTTCAACGGTGTTGATCCAGCGAAACCTAGGTCGACCAATGGGTAATCTCCCATTCGGCCATCCCAAATATGCTTTTTTAATTCCGCGATCCTCCCCCATCCTTTCGACATGGCCAAGCCATCGCAAACGGTGCGCTTTAGTTTCGCCGATGATATCAGGTTCAGCCATGATTTCTTTTATTTCGGCATTCTTTCGAATTCTGAAGCTGCCATCCTCTGTTCTTATCGGGCCCAGGATCTTGCGTAGGTTCTTTCATTCAGCCACCAGGAGTTTTTTCTTATTTTCTTCCTGCAGTGTTAGTATCCAAGTCTCACAACCGTACATAAGTATGGGCCTTATCACACTTTTATATATTTGAATTTTAGTCTTTCTATTTAATAGTTTGGACAGTAACATTTCATAAAGGGCAGCACTGCATTTCACAGCGCTTTGGATGCGGATGTCGATTTCCTCTTTTCTGGTGTTGGTGTCGGTGATCGTGCATCCTAAGTATTTGAATTTGGCCACGCCTTCGAAGACAATCTCCTACATGAAGGTCTTTCCGACTATCATATTTATTTTTATAACGTTTCATGTGGAGATACTTAGTTTTTCATGGCTTCAGCATTCAGAACAGCTGCGGACATTACTATTTCTTCCATGGTTTCTCCTAGAAGACCCAGGTTGTCTGCGTTCCCTATCAACTTATGTCTTCCATTCAGTTTCAGTCCAGTTTCTAGTGTAAGCACTTTTCCCAGGACGTGTTCTAGAACCAGATTGAAAAGCTTAGGTGATAGAGGAATCACCTTGTTTTAGTCCAATGTTAACGGCAAAGTCGTTCGTCAGTCCGTTGTCAGCCTTACTGTGCTCACTTTAGTGACTACTTCAACCATATCAACTAGCTTTTTCGGGATATTAAAATTCCTGAGTATGGTATACGACGCTCTCCGATCAATGCTGTCATAGACCTTTCTGAAGTCCACAAATAATGCGTGAATTGTTTGAGCATATTCCCACCTTTTTCCATCACTTGCTTGTGGCAATGGTACTACGATTGCGACGGAATCCGCACTGATAATCGCTAAGGATTTGTTCCCCGTATGGTTCCAATCTTGCGAGCAGCACCTACGATAGGACCTTGTGACCCTTGCTGTTGGTAGAGAAGCAATTCCGCGATACTTGGCGCACTTCCTTTTGTTATTACTATATATTTGTCTATGCGTTTTTGCTTGACGAACCAAGCTACTTCAAAGGAGACTCTTAAGCATAATACCTCTTATTATTATATGTGTACAAGAAATCAAAACGATTACTTTGCTATACTCAACCACTGACTGTTGTAGAGACTAACATCTCCTGAGGATGCTCTGGAGTCGGATCGAAACGTACGTTGAGTATTGTGTTTTGAATTTGTGCGGTGTTCTTTGGTCCAGGCTACCAGCATTTTACAGTTAGCACCTCGGGCTCAAGTCACACTAAATAAATGTACGTGTTGTCCGCGGATTATAGCAAAGTAATCGTTTTGATTTCTTGTTAAACATGAACCTCCGCAAAGTAACCCTTGAATCAATTCAATATTTAAATGTGTATTGTTTGGATTGGCATTGCATGGAATATGTTTAAGCATAATCGTCTAAAGTAATATCCATACTTTAAACAATTACAATTGATCACCTAATAACAATAAAAATAATTTAATTGAGGAAAAAGGTAATTCAATGTTGAGTTTATTGTAGTTTATTGGCAACACTGCAATGTTTTTCTCACTGTGACTTTTGTAGTTTGTTGATAGAAATTACAAATTGATTACAAACACTCGAAATTGAGTATTAAATTGTTACTTTATAAATAAAGGATAATTTTGTTTTATTGTATATTAATTGTGGGCTAAAGAAGGCCTAATATACAAAAACAATGGTGGTCAACGCCCCGGATTCTCCCATACAGGCGAATGTTATATTTGTGATAGAAACAACATCGGCCAACAGCGTCTATATAAATGAATTACAAACTAACTACATAGTACCAACACTTGAGTATGTTTAGAACTTATTGTTATAGCTAAACCGCTTTTTATGTGGTTTTGAGTAATATTTATCTAACATTTTATTAGAACTTATTTAGTTATATTTGTGATAGAAACAACATCGGACAACAGCGTTTATATAAATGAATTAAAAACTGACTACATAGTACCAATACTTTGAGTATGTTTAGAACTTATTGTTATATTTAAACCGCTTTTTATGTGGTTTTGAGTAATTATCTAACATTTTTTTATAACTTAATAATTAAGTATATATAATATGAATATTGAGTATATGTTTTCTCATAAATAAAAGAAAGAAGAATTTTTAATATTTATTTAACATGAATAAACAACATTTACATCTTTATTTAAAAATTTTAAGGTATTTCCATGGTGGAGCACTTGAGGAAGGTATAGGTAGTGGATCTGTCTATGGCATTGTTGCATACCAAGCAGCTGACTGTCATCCAGACTTACCAGTTTCTACTTATGGGCCATTTACATGTCCACAAGCTGTTCTAAAAACTGTTGATGAGTTACGGTAAGAAAGAATCAACTTTGGCTGTAAAGTTATGATGTAAATGTATGTATTTAAAAAAAATTATGATACAATCCTTACTTTTTATATAGGTTTATAGGAGGTCATGCTGAAAATCGAGCATGCATAACAGAAGCCCTATCAGCAGCATTGGAATGCTTAGAAGAACTGGGTGGTATTGGACTTCCACTTCACGTGATACTGTTATGTTGTTCCCCACCTTATTCAACTTATACAGGTGGATTAGTGCCTCCTGGTTAGTATTAGTCATTTAAAATACTTACAGTAGTACATTGATAAGTAAGAATAGTTCTATGAACCAATATTTATGAATGCAAACAGTTTGCAGTTATGTTACTGTACCAATCTATTTAAAAAGTTTCAAAATGAACAATTCTTCACTACTTTTGTAGGGTTCTACGGTTGAAACTGTTGCTTTACTAGCAATTCAGCTTATTACTCATTTGATACTATCAAGGCAACACCTAGAATAAAACTATACAACTTCAAGGTATGAGACATAACACATAATTTCATTCTAGGCGCACCCAATTGCGTAGAGCAAGCCGCCAGATTGTGTGCAGAACGTGGCGCGCAGCTGTCGGTGGCTGCGGCGCGGCGCGTGCCCGCTCTGTTGGCGCTGTACGAGCACGCGGGAGGCGAGTTACACGCTGCGCAACAAAGGAATTATGCTAAGGCAGGCATAATTTGATGGACGATCTTTATAATTTTTTATAGGTTAAGGACTAGAGCAATCTTTTTTTTGTTTGTTATGGATAAAACTAATTGATAAATTAAGTGCTTGTAAACGTATAACGTAAGAATGGTAGCGGCGTGGCGGCAGGTTCGGTTGTCTCTGCGAGTTTGTGTTCCATTGTTGTATGCTGGCATTACGTGCACCAGTACTTGTAAAACATATATGATTGTCTTTTATTTTTAATTCTTGTTCATTCAACTGCTTAATTTTACTTATGGAAGTGTGTGAATCATGAAATCGCCAGCTACTTACGCAGCTCCTGCGTTTTTTACGTGAACAAGCACTTATTTAATTGTATATGTCAATTAACACTGCAAATCAATACTGGAGTTAGTGTTTTACAATTCATCATTATCACAACCCGTTAAAGGCCTAAGGCATACCATGCTGGCCAAGTGCGGGTTGGCAGTCTTCACACACCTTTGAGAACTTTAGGGAAAACATGAGTAACAAAGACCAAATATAAAGAAATAAAGTTTAAAAAACTATTACCCGATTACATAAATGTGGTCTAAAAAGGGCGAAGCAAGAAAATAATTTAAATTCCGTCATATAAAATTTATGTAGCCATGATAACGATGATCTATTGACACCTCATTCATTAAGATTGGTTCAGTCGTTTAGGCTCTACGGTAACAAACACAAATACATAAATAGACTGCCAAAATCCCTTCCTTTTGGCATAGCCTAGTAGTAGTCTGAGAAAAAACAGTAGGGGAATGTTGCATATTGTGACCGTGCTGTGTGCCTGTAATGATAGTTCAATCCGTGACTTACCATTTTGACAAATAGCAGATGCGCGGGAACTGAAACGTCGCTTAAGAGTCTTTCTGCGCTTTCAAGATCTAACCTATACTTACATGCTAATAGCTATTCCATACCTTTTAATTACAAGCAAATTTTCATGAATATAATGCAACTCTTAATTGTCTTTATAGGATCCAAGGCATCTTGTTTTGCTACGCGGATACAGTCTCAAAGAACGGCCGCCAAGTCCTGCGCCTCCTCCTGCACCGCTGCCACCACTTGTCCAAACTGAAGTGTTTGTGTTAGTTTCTTTTATTTAAGAGGGGACAATCAACTAATTAAATTAATTGGTAGAAAAAGAATTAAATACACATATTATTATAGACATACCAAACAACTTACGGATCGCCTGCGTTGTAAGAGGAAGGTTTTATTTTCGCATTGTCGCACACCGAATTTAATAAATCGTGATCGTGAATCGTTAAAACTACGTTCTTACTATTAGTTACTAAAAGGAGGGTAGTCGGGACTGCTGCCATTACTAGAGTAACAGAACGAAAAAAGTAGCCAAATTACGAAAAAAATCAGCTGTTCCATACAATAATGTATATTATACAATAATCAGCTTACACCTATCTATACCGCAGTCGATTTATTAATTATTTGTTATGTCTATAAATACATATTTTTTATCACAGAGTTTATGTTTTCATGTTTCATAATCTTACAGACCCAATCGCAATGTAGTGCCTCAACAGAAAGTACCTCAAGTTCAATTTCAGCGTGGTACAGTAGGACCAGTGAAGAATAACTTCTTGGCACCCCCTCGCCAAGCCCCATATGCCAATTCAGCCCTGTTGACGCAATTATCCCAACCTTCCTACCCTCCTCCTCCCACTCAGGTAATAAATAAATAATTTTTATGAATAAATATAAAAAAATACATTAACAATACAAGCGTTCTGCCCCAGTTCCATTCATGTACTAAAATGTTGTCTGTATGTGCTGTATTGGTTTAGTAAACTGTGAAACTTAACAAAACATATTATAATAATTCATTTCTATTATATAGATCTTACATGAAATTGGAAGAATTACTTGGAACGGAGGAAGTCATAAAAAAGTTTATTCAACTTATAATATTTGTTACAGTCTAGTATACAAAGAATGGTCCAACCTGGACCGTCTAATACGGTTGGTGTATCTTCATCCCAAGGGGTCTCGGTGGGTAATATTGGTATGAACATGCAAAGTACCCAAGGGGTCAGTACTGTTGGGGGCGTCGGAGTGAGCTCTCAAGGAGTTGCTTCTGTGGGGGGAGTGTCTGCACCTTTACAACGCACGTATATATGGAGTGGTGTACTGGAGTGGTTGGAGAAAGGCAAGGCTTCTGCGGAACAGAAAGTTATTAGACAAATACCATGTCAAGTAAGACCGTTTTTAATTTATTGACTTCCATTATTTTTGAAGTAAACAAATTTATATGAGAACTTTATTTCATACCAAAAATAATTATCTGAAAACTATTAAGATATGTTGAGATAGTTAAAAAAGTTTCGTCTATTATATTGCGAAAAAAAATTTATTATGTATTTAAATTTTAGGTTTCAGCAAATTCCAAAGAAGTTGAACCAGAACTGAAAACTGATACTTGGCCTAATAAATTATTAATGCAACTTATGCATAAACAACTGATTACTAATATAGGCGGTCAGTATCTGAATAACAGCAAATCCGTGCTCTTTCATTTCCAACAGAATGAGGCCCTTGAAGCACTTACAAAGGTCATGGTTGGCGGATTTGTAAGTATCACAATACTATGTAGCGGTTACGGTTATTTTGAGCAATAATTATTTTTTGACCCGTCATTTCTCTGTTTTTACGCCAGGCGGGTTGCGTACATTTCTCCCCACATCAGTGCGACATCAGAGTGCTGATTCTGCTGTACACCCCAGACAAGAAGGCCTACCTGGGCTTCATTCCTAATAACCAAGCAACATTCGTAGACCGCCTGCGGAAGGTCATTCAACAACAGAAGATAAGCAAGCAACTTCTGACGCCAGGAGCACAACCACAGCAGAATATACCTGGTAATATTGAAAGACAACAAACTAATAGAATACTTGCCAATATCTCCAAAACTACAAATCTAAAGTACTGAAAAGTATGACTTGTGAGAAAGGTTGAAATTTTGCCGATAAGCTAATGCTTATTAATAATTAATATAAAAAAATGGGTTGCACTGGGGAAGTGCCGGCAGAAGTGAAAACTTGAACATTAACGTTGTGCATTTTGGAATGGTTAGGGAATAATTTCGAATTGCTTTATTTATCAGTATCAAAGTACTATCATTTATGTGATAAAATACAATATTCATTTATTGCGCTATTGTACACAAATTTAAATTCAGTTTTGTATGCAACGTGCTACCAATTAAGCGTGCAAGCGCCGTCCTACGAATTTTCGATCACGTGTCTTGACGCGAGTTGCACATTTTTTACCCATCCCAAAAGTGCAAAACGCCGCTAAAGAAGTTTTCACTTCAAAAATAAAGACCATTAAAACCTTTTCAATAATCATGAATTATATATAACAAAAAATGTGTATACATTTTGCTAGGTTTCACGAGTTCCCGTACACCATTGCCATTCGGTGCTAAATTTATTTATAGACAGGGCTTTTTGGGTGAAATATTTACAGGAGTTCGTTTAAAAACTACAAAAGAAATAAACTTGTCGAGTGAAAAAAACGGCCCACATTTATTCTGTTACAAGGCTTAATATGTACTGTATTTGTTGCAAATATTTGCAGGTGCAGCTCTCGGTACCGGCATGCAGTCTGGTCTGAGCATGGGCGGAGCGATGACAAATGTTTCGTCCATGTCTAATCAGCAACCGCAGCAGCATCAACAGGTTCTTTGTTTTATTCATTTAATATACTACATGAACATTATATTAGTAACAGTGTTATTGTAATGCGGAATTATAACAATGTAAAAACCTTAATATTCTGTTTCTAGAACATGATGATGGGTGGTGGTATGGGAGGACAAGTAAATCAGGTAGGACAAGTGGGTCAGGTGGGACAGGTCGCCCAGGTGGGGCAAGTTGGAGCGGCAAATAAACCACGAGGAGTGCCTCTTGATGGTCTGGAAGCTGCTCGCCAGCAAAACTTAGAAAAGATCCAACACCTGCAACAGACACTGGAGGCGGCACACCAGCAAGAGGCACAGTTCAAGTCACAGATGGACATCATGTCACACCTGCACGCGGCGCAGCAGCAGGAGCAGCACTACAAGCAGTTGGAGGAGCAACGCAAGCACCAGCTCCTGCAACAGCAGTTGCGCGCTGCACCGAGGATCATGAGGCCGCATATGCCTGCTAATCCGGGACTGAGGCATCTGCTCCAACAGGTGACAACAATGATATGATGGCTAACGTGTTCACTTATACTTTAGCATGACTGGAACATGTGATATATAGTCATATTATAATAGTTATGATTGCCACGATCACTGCATAACCGTCCACAAAATCATATTACTTATTTATCTTCTGTTGGAGCAATACAAATCATGTACTTGCTTTGTACTAATAAAATTCTATCTTCTATCGAGATCTTTCTAACTCCATTTGCATTTTTAAACGTAGCGATTATAGGATGGATTCTTAGGTTATTTGCACACATTAGTGATATACCATATCATGGCCGAAACCATTTAATCATTACTACAATGATTCATGCTTTACTTAGACATTTTTTTACATTTTAATTGACATAATTAATTTAGTTTTTCTGTCCTAACATTTATTTATGCCTTATATACACTGTAATATAAAAATAACACTGCTGATATCGCTTAATCGTTATTCTTTTATAAAATCACATATTTGGAAATGTTTGTCCATATGGATATCAGCATTATGTATTATGTTAACCAGTTTAATAATGATAGTTAATGTAAATATTTTTGTCATCAATCGCAATATTTTAATGTTTAGATTAAGTATAATTTTCTCCTGCACTGCCTTATTCACGGGTTTATTTTTAATTTAATTCATTAAATATTAAAATATTGCGGACACATTAAATATTTTGGCTTTTAGGAATTATAGTAATTTAAAAAAATTATGAATCATCACTCCACTTCAAGCATGCGCTATTATAATAGTTAGCGTTGAGCGCACCCTGGCACGTGTCAGGGAGCACCCAGCGTTGAGTGTGACTGGGGCGCGTGTTCTAGCAGCAGCAGGCGGCGCGAGGCGCTCGACCGCACATGTAGACCTCACCGGGACAAGTAATGCTTCCTTACACTAACATTCTTCACCGCAAACTGCTAACTTCAAATGTATATGTAGGAAAAATTAACTCAAAATTAAACTGCATCAAAAAAAAATCACACCATAACTACATATACATTCAGAAATAGCTTTAGTTGTAAGTAAACTCTCACTAAATAAACATAGTTAGTGAGAATCTGCCTTTGACTTCCTACACCTTCCGGTTCTTGGATATCCCTAAGGTTCAAGAATCTGTATAAATTAAAAAATCTTAAAGATAACTTTAAATTCTACACCTTATCTGACGCACATTTAATTTTATTTGGAATCGGAGGGTATAGCAGTTGGAATGTAGATTTGATTCCTATTGTTTATTATGTATAATTTATTTAAACAAAACAATCTCTGCTTTACATTTTGAGCTTAATTCATATAGTACCTATTTTCTTTTGCATATCATCCATAGTGCATTTCTTCGCCACACTGCTCATACGGGTCCTTGACTTGAACTGCATGAAAAAATCATCCATTCACACTATAATATATGTTTTGTGAATAATAAAAACTCAGTCAAATTCAAATGATTTTGAATCTGACTTAGTTATAATAAATTTATATATTGCTAATAATTTCTTAAATTTACTCTCGATAATAGAATTTAAATGTTGCGTAACAATGATTAAATTACATCAATTTATGTGCAGCAACCTCAGTACCGTGCGAGTATGCCGCGTACCAGTACCCAGACGCAACAGTTCGACGATGTCTCCAACTACGACTTTTTATAGAAATATAAATTTTAATTAAAAAACGATCTTTTTTTTCTCATCATAGTTTAAAATAATAATTCAAAAATGTTGTTTTAAATGTGAGTCGGCTTGTTCTTTCAGGATCGTCGTACCTTTTTTTAACGATACATAAATGAAAATTTAATTTATCAAATGGGTATGTATAGAAGGTATCTAAAAAACCAACGTGGGGGTTTTTAGATTTTTTTGTTTCTTTGTCTTGCCATATGTTTGTACGCGCAACACGTAAAGACTACTGCACAATTGAATACTATTTTTACAGTTCTATTGTCTATCCTTCATCGTTCAGGCTCGCATTCTCACGTACATTGGTCATGTGTGTAGACGCGAGGATGTGTCCATTGAGCGCTTAGCGGTGCAAGAGAGAGTTGAAGGCACTAGGGAACGTGACAGATCACCGATGAGGTGGACTGATCAAATATAAGCAGCAGTTGACCAATGTGCGAGGAAGGGAGGAGTGAAGGCGTATTGTCAAGAGGCCCACAACATTCAAATGACCACGACCGGTCTGCCAAGAACGTATCGACCAAAAAGAAGAAGATTGTTGAACCATAAAATATAGGCTTTGTTTTATGTTAATGGGATGTCAAGAAAAAGTTATTATTATTTAAAAATGTTTTTAGCCCATCGAAGCCAGGATCTGCAAAATAAGCGCGTGATGAGATGACGTGACTGTATGAATAAGAAATAGGAATTAATTGGGAATAAACAAAAATATATTTTTTTTAACTTAACATTTATTTATCTTTTTTCTTGTGTTTGGATTTTTTGTGTTTCGACTTTTTACTCTTTTTCTTTTGCTTCTTCGACTTTACCTTCGCTTCGACCCAGGAGTCTGAACTTGACGATGATTCATCTAATTCGCTTTTCTTTTTAAACATTGGTCTATAATTATTGTCCTGCACAGTTTGTGACTGTAATCTTTGTTGTAAATTATCAGGTATCTTTGGACCATATACAGCATCTGAATCTATACAATCTTTACTTTCCTCATTGTTTAAATTTTTTTCAGAATTTTCATCAGGTTTCGATTGTTTTTCACTACTTTTTGTATCAGAATGTCTTTTCCACGAATTAAGTTCATCAAAATCGATATTAGCAAAAATTCCTCTCGGTGGAGAAAGATTCCTTTCGGTATTCTTTGGTTTATCAATGTATTCGTTAATTTCACTGTTTTTATTTGTTTCTGTAGTTTCATCTTCACTGTCGCTAAGAAATATTGATTTATAAAGATCCATTTTATCAAACTTTTCTATTGTCTGAGTAACTTCAGTTCCTGTATCTTTCTCATGCAAAACTTTCTCTGATTCTTTTAAAAATAATTCGGCAACAGTCATTCTTTTATTAGGAACAGTTTTTATCTCAATTGGATTATTAGATACATTTAGATTTGCTGCTATATTTTTTTCATTATTAACATTATTCTTTATGTTTGTTTCCATACTTAATGATTTTGATCCACTAAATTTAGTTTGTTCTTTTGTAAAACTATCTTTGTCATGTACAGATGTTTCTAGATATGAGAATATTGAATAAGATACTTTTGGTTTGTTGTTTTCTTTGGTTAGAACTCTGTAAATTAAAAAATATCATATATGAATTTATTTAATTTTACTTTGCGTATTTAATTTTAATAAATATTTGGGTATAATGTTCTTACCTGTCTCCTCCTAGCTCTGGTACATTAAATCGTTTGCAAACAATAGGTTCCGGCCGCCATGTTGTTTCCTTTCTAGTAATAATTCCATATGCTCCCATTTTTGCTGCTTCAACTTGTTCTGGGGTCGCTAGACCGTAGTTAACAGAACTTTTAGCTACCACATAAAGTGGGTTAAGAGCTTCATCAGGCTCAGATGCGTGAGTGAATCTGTAAGAGTAAAATATAAATAAACACGATAGTTATTCAAACAAAATGAAATAAAGTTGGTAAAAAAAAAATTAGCAAGCCATACCTGTCCCCAATAATCCCAGATAGTGGTTTATACAACTTGGCGGCCTGTTCAAACTCTACCATCTCTCTGTTTCTCTCCCACACACTCAATTTGTCGGTAACGTTATCCCTTACCACTGTTTTGTTCTCTAAATATCTCTCGTATCGCGTTTGCTTCTGTGGATCGTTTACAAAAGGCTTAAACACTTTTAGATCTTTATCTTTTGTTACATCTTTTATAGATATGAAATCTATGCTTTTTTCTTTATTTTGTTCATTATCTGTGGATACAAAGTTAATAGATTTTCCAAGTATTGTAGCTAGATCTGGCTTTTGAATTTGTGTTTCTTGTGTTTTTGGTAATGGTGTTTCTCCTAGTAAAGCCCCTCTGGCTTCTGCTGTTAGTTCATGACGACCAAGAGCTGCAAAAATTATGTGAAATAACAAATTAAACAATTCAATTTGTAGCATCAAACTATCTATATATATATAAGTCAAGTATCATGTATGATTTAAATTAGTGTTATTCTTACCCTGATCTCTCTGCGGGGCATCAGTGGGTTCAAATCTCGAGCGTTTCAGGCCAGCGGGCATAGGAGCGAAATTTCGAGGCAACGCAGGAGGAGGATAATTTGGTACCGGTGGTATTGGCTTCTTTGCTTTTACAAACCCTTCTATTACCTGTTTAAAATAATATAAGTTAAATAGTTATGTCCGGCGTCATTTTTTTTTGTTTTTTGTTTAACGAAACAGACTTACGTTAGCATTCCTTTCAACACTTTTTTTCACTTTTCCCTTTTCACTACTGCCACCAATAGCAAAATCATAATGCGACATGTCCTCAGCGGCGTAAATATCTTCATCATCCGCTTCAAACGCACCTACGCCAAATGCTTGACCTCGGATTGACACCTACAATAAATTATACTATTATTTTTAATACCCTGTCTATTGGTGCATATAGATATAACCAAATAAAATAAGTTACATCATTTTATGAAAATAAATGCATTATTTTATGCCAAAATTTTCTTAAAATCAAACAAATTTTTAAAATGGGTTAACACTATGACTTTCACCCTTTTAGGTCCTGTTTTATCACAAAATATACTTAAATTATATTGCATGAATATAGTGAATAAACTTACTTTCTTCCCCTTCTCCTTCATCTTCAAATGGCTCCTTGAACTTCCTTCTCCATATTCTCCAACCAAATTTCCCAAAACTGAGTGTCGACTTAGTCCGCTGTAGCCGAGACCGAATTTATCATTCTTATGTTGTAAACAATAAGGTTCATAATCGTCTGGCGCAAAAAGCGTATCGTATTCAAATTCAGAGTCTGAACTATCAATTTGTTCAGTGGATTCCTGCACATACAAAACCAATTATAGGGTTACAACAGTGTTAATACAGATAATAGGGTTTTATACTAAAAATCATAATTTTAATTTATTTTTTTAAAATTCCACTAAGATAAATCTAATAGTTTTAAACTAATAGTCCGAACCTGCCTCATCTCTGCTGGCATTTCACATCCATAAACTTTATGCTGTTCTTTAGCCTTCTTCTTTGAAAGGCGAGATATTTTGTCACCAATACCTTGACCTGGTTTCCATCCCATTTTACGAAGAATCTTTACTGCTGCTGTCTCATGGACTGCTCGGATCAGTTGTTGTAACACTGGTATACCTTTAAAATAATTATAATCACTAAAGGATTCATGCCTAAGTTAAGACTTAGGAGAGAGATGAGTCTCTTTGTTGATTACAAATTTCCAGCCCATTACAATAAATATATTTTCATGCTTATGTAATTACTATTTATATTGCATATAATAATAATTTATAAAATGTAATATTAAATATATCAATAAAAGAGTGTTAATGAATCAGTTAAATACCAGGAATAGTGCCATCATAAAACTGAGTCTGGTAAGGCCTTTTTTGTCCAGAAAATTCATTCTTAGTCTGCAAATATTGAGGAGCAATCCCAAACTCTGATTTATCCTCATCATCCATAAAATCCTCTGGTTGTTGATTCTGTGATAAAACATTTGTTTGTTTATCAATAATATAATATTAAGCAATAAAGTGATTTTTACAATTTTAATTTTAAAACTACAACTGTACAAAGAAACTATTATATTGTGTTCAATGGTAAATAAAAGATAATTTATTGATACATTTCACACATACTAATATTTCAATTTTTCAACACTTTATTCATCTCGGCATGAGCCAAATGTAAAAAGATCATAAAATGGTTCTCTTTACGTATTGATATATGAAGAAAAATTTATTTTTTTATTTTTTAAACTTCTAATAGTACACAATATGATGTGCACATATTATGTTAAAGAATGACATTTATATTAGTATAGTAACATATATTAAATAATTATGACTTACAGATAACAGTGCCTTATCTGATCGTGAACTTTTAAAGGTACTAGGCATCCAACCTTCTGGTGTACCCACTGTATTCCCATACCCTGCAGAGAAGCCTCCAGTAAATGCACCATGAAATCTTCGACGTCCATGTTCATCCACAGCATATTGTTCTGGTTTTTGTTGATACTTTCTTTTAGAAGGAATTTGATCTAAAATGAAACATTTAAATATGTACATGTATTTTCGGATCATACAATCAAATATAAGTTTTGTTTACCTATTGTAAAACAAAGTCTGTTAATTTGTTTGCAATAAACCCAAAACATCTGAAGGTTAGTTTCAAAAATTAAATAAATCATGCAGTTTTCGCTAATAGAGAGAGGAAAGAATTATGCATAGCCTAGGCCCATAGGCCTCTGAAGGATTTCTGGTTCACAGTTTAAGGGTATGATGCTACTTATAAGAGCATTGATCCTGCTACTTTCAGATATCTATGAATTAGTGTTTTATCAAAATATTGACAATCAGAAAAAAAAAGTCTCAGAAACTTGTGAATTATTTGACTTGAATTATAAATATGGTTTGAGGTTTGTTAATTACTTTTAAGAACAAAAAAAAACATAAGAGCCATACAATCCATGAAAAAGACATTTTAATTTTTAACCACAATAAAATTTTAGCACAATTCAAAACTATTCTTTTTGAAGTTATGAACCTTTCAAATTTCTTCAAACTATACCAATATACTCTGCAATAATGAACCTGTTATCCTTCGTGGGCTGATATAATCATCATATAAAAAAAAAATTAAGACTAATAGCCCTCAAAGATGTTAAGTACTTCTATTAGGTTATATGTAGGTTTATCAGTCTTATATTAATATAAACTATTATACCATCTTCATACGGTTCTAGCGGAGTTCCATAGCGGATATCATTTTCATCCTCAGAATCATCACTAGTCATTTTATAGATATATTCTGTTGTCTGCTTTAACCACTTATTTAAAAATAAAACATTTAAATTTTTTATCAAAAACTATAGTACGTTTTTTTTATATGGCTTTGAATTAGGAGTGAGGCGTATTTATCGTAACAGATACAAATCACAAGTATTCGTAGATAATAAATAACATTTGTTACTGTGATGTCATATATCTGTTAAAAAATATCATTCACAATACTGTATTATCTATGGTCTTACTATTTACTCAATCACTCAATCTTTATCATTAACAATTATTCGTGTTAACTGTTATCACTCGTTCACTGTTATTTCTTCGTGTGTTCTTTGTCTCGCTCACACTTGCTTTATTGAAGCTTGCCAAAACGAGAAGCACCTAGTATTATAATCCGGAAATTCAAATTGTAGTCTCACAAGAAGATATCGCCTTGAAAAGTGACAACTATTTCTAGTCGTATTATCTTTTTTAACTTTCTATTCGGAAACACTGCAATAATTTTGGTAATTTTAGTGTGTGGAAGTATTCGTTCTTTCAATAGATATTATTAAGAAATATATACAGATCAAATACATGCTTAAAACTAGTACATTGATTAGTATATAAAATCTAAATAACGGTAAAATAGTTTTGCTGCTTTTGCTTGATAGTAAAATATAACAAAAACTGACTTGAACGAAATAATAACGCGTATCCGAACGCGTTTCTTATCATTGACGGCATTGGCTAAAAATTGTTCAATGTAATGACGACTTTAATATTGAATTGATAAAGGTTATATTGAACTGACACAAGGTCACATCGTTTCTTTTGTTTTTTGAAAGTTTTCAGTAATTTCAGTTACTTTTCTTTTCTTACATTTCGATTCGAAGTGACTTGAGCGAAAATAAGAAAATTGTTTTGTAAACTAAAGGACGATCAGTGTTAATTAAAATAATTCTTAGTGTTCATAATTTCTTCGTGTATATACTTATATAGGTAGTAATTTAGGTTTTAATTGTACATGTTATAGTTTTAAAATAGTTTAGTAAAAATGGCAAATGTAAATAAGAGAGTGAGTGTTATGTGGGACCATTTTGAAGACATAGGTGGATACTATGCGACCTGCAATATATGCAAGGCCAAATTATCTTTTAAATCATCCGTTACTAATTTAAAAAAACATATTGATAAAAAGCATCCCACGATTCGGGTGATTGGCAGAAGTGGCATTTCAAATACCAGCAACCAGGTGTTACTACCATCTCAAACATCCTCAGGAACGTCAGATGAACTACCTGCCCAGACATCATCCGCACCGCTACCCCAACTATTCCCCGAATCATCATCGCAGCTGGTAAACTCCCAGACGGTGTTGCAGTTACCGTCAAGAAGAACATATGGCCATCAGCCCATTAGTAATTTTGTATCCAGACGTGGTTATGCTAAATTGGAAATAGACAAAAAAATAATGAACCTTTTTACTATGGACTTTCAGCCGTTTAGAATAGTCGAAGATCGTGGTTTTCGAGAGCTAATGGCGTACGCATTTCCAAACTATACCATACCAACCAGGAAATTTTTTGCCAATAATATGTTGCCCGCTATATATGAAAAAGTAAAGGCAGACCTAAAAGAAATTGTACAGAAACAAGTAAAATCAATATGCATTACAGTGGACATCTGGACATCGTGCGCAAATGATTCCATGCTGGCAGTGACTGGACACTACATCGAGGAGGAAGAGTTTACCATACAATCATTTCTTTTAGACTGCATACCTCTTTTGGAGAGCCATACATCAAAAAATATAGCCGACGCCATACGACAAATTTGTGAAGAGTGGAATGTGGCGGACAAAATTTTATTGGCCGTGTCTGATAATGGTGCCAACGTCAAAAGCGCCATCGAGCGAGAACTCCGGTGGAAACATTTTCCATGCTATACCCACACATTAAATTTAGCGGTCAACGTCACTCTGAAAGACGCAGACATTGCCGAATTACTTATTAAAATAAAAGGAATTGTCCGGCACTTTAAGCAAAGTAACCTTGCATGGGAAAAATTGAAAAAGTATCAGGAGCAAGCGGGTACCACGCCTAAACGGCTGTTACAAGACGTTCCAACTAGGTGGAACTCTACCTATTTTATGCTCCAAAGATGTGTGGAACTAAAAGAGCCTCTAAATAGCGCCATGATCAACCTAGGGCTGACCGCAATAACTGGTTACGAGTGGTTTTTATGCGAGGAATTGTGCCTGGTTCTTAATCCATGTGAAGAAGTCACTCGGGAATTAAGTGGTCAAAAATATATCACCGGGAGCTTGGTTATTCCTATAACAATAGGACTGATAAAGGCTTTGGAAAATTTGGGGTCACAAAAAAATTTCATGCCATTAGTGGACAGGTTGCGACAAGACTTAATAGGCAATTTAAAAAGAAGATTTTTAAACATAAATCGTAGCAATACCTTCGCTAACTGCTTGTTTCTCGACCCTAGGTTCAAATTTTACTTTGACGATCCTATAGTTGCAGAGGAAACAAAACGGCGGATTATAGCATTAGTTGGAGCCCAAGATTCGCACATCGGAAATGCCACACAAGATGTACCGGTACCCTCAACCTCGAGCCAAACGAAATCCATATGGCTAGATTTCGAGCAAAAGATGCAGGGTATCCAGCCAGAAGGTACAGCTACATCCCGTGCCATCGTGGAGGTGCAGCGGTACTATGACGACAAAATAATTGCGAGGACTGACTGCCCTATGCAATGGTGGCGTGAGCATAAAACGGTCTATCCCACCTTATATAAAATAGCAGCAACAAAGCTTAATGCGATGGCGTCATCAGTTCCCTGCGAACGAGTGTTCTCAGCTGCCGGCAATATACTAACCGATAGAAGAACACGTTTAGGCGTGAGAAAGCTGCAGCAGTTGCTATTTTTGCACCAAAATATGTAAATATAATGTAAATAAAATTTGTAAATAGTGATTATGTACATAAAATGAATTGAACACTTTTAAATGCGCCAGTTCCAGTAACAACATATTATTGTTCTTTCCTTTTTTGATAACATTTACAAATTTAATGAACTGACAGTCCTAAGCCTGTTTTTAAAGCATGAAGGAAAGTGTTTAATTGAAATTAGAAAATAATACACATGGTAACTGGTATATCAACCTCGACCCATAATAATTATTAGAATATCCTATACTCATACTGTAAGTACGTTATTTATTTACTGTCAAACAATGCCTTAGTAAAATAACAGGCTGTTATTTAGTAACAGATATTGACATCTGTTATTTTTGGATAACAGTAACAGGAATAACAGATATCTTGTTCGACCTGTTATAACCCAAGTCTACTTTGAATTAGTCTTGGGTCTTGGCCTAGGGTAGTTCGCGAACGACCTAGTTCAAAAGAGCGCTACTTTAGGTGAATTATACGAACTAGTTCGCCGACGATCTCGTTCTTTTTAGTTCTTATATTTTTTTAAATCGAATTATTTACTTCTAGAGATGCTTATGTTTCATCCATACTTGTTTTCTATAAAAATAAATGTGTAATAAATAAAAATAGTGGTTTATTTCTAAAAAAATCGATATTGACTTAAATATGTCAGGAACGACTAAAAGATTAATCGAATAATCAAATCGTCATCGCCATCTATGGTGCTATTGGAAAATTAATTATCACTTTCGTCGTGTCATTTAAATATTGTCAAACGAGTAAACGATAATCGAAAAATCGGATCGTCATCGGCGTCTAGGGCGCTAGAGTAGAATAATAATCACTTCCATCTGCCCCACTCTGGAGAGTAATTCTAGCTAGTCTCGTCCCTATATATTCTCGTACCAAGACAGTGGAGTTAAGCTCAGTCTTATTCGTCGTCCCAAGAAGTGAATGTGCTCTCCGACTAAGGTCACGTAAGTCCTTACAATGTAAGTGCCACGTGGTTAAGTAAACACAATGTTAGGTTAGGTTAGCCTTAGGTTAAGTTAGCCTTGTGTTAGGTTTCCACGGAGAGAGCAGACGTCTGCTACCGGTGCAGCCAAGAGGGTCACAAGGCGGGTCTCTGCACAGCCGCTATGCGCTGGCGCAATCTGCGCGGACGCAGGTAAGCCGTCGGGCCACAGAATGGGGGGCAAGAACTGCAAGCCCCCCCGCCAAGGAAAGAAAGCGGCCATTCCGTTGTAGACGGAGGGGAGAAACTCCCGGTACCCTGGGAGCCCCTCTGAGCGTGCCGGCCCGCGTGGATTGGGCCGACCGCCGAGGCGCCACGGTTGTTTGCGAAAGCGTTCCCGTGGCGTCTCACTAAGGTGGAGGAGGGCATCGCTGGTTTTAGTGGGTATGCATTGAACCGCCGCTCGCACCGGCGGGTGGCATCGAGGAGAGCCCCACATAACCTCCCGCTTGTTGGCGGGAGGTAAAATACCTGGGCCTCACCCTGGACGGCAGATGGAGCTTCGGGCCGCACTTAGAGGCGCTCGCTCCCAGGATCTTGAAGGCCGCCGCGGCGTTGGGAACGCTACTACGCAACGTCGAGGGACCGGGTTCGCCGTGCCGGCGCCTCTATGCCAGCATCGTACGAAGCATGGCGCTGTACGATGCTCCCATATGGGTGGACGCTCTTACCGAGTGCAACATGGCCCAGCTGCGGAGAGCGCAAAGGGTCATCTCGGTGAGAGCTATACGGGGGTGTCGTACAGTATCGTGGACGGAGGCAACACTTCTCGCAAAGGTGGAAGGAGGATTTAAGGTCCCCTAGTGCAGGCCTGGCGACGGTTGAGACGATCCGCCCTCACATCGTGCGCTGGGTCGAAAGGCAGCACGGCATCCTGTCCTATCGGCTGACGCAAATGCTCCGGGCACGGTTGCTTCGGTAAGTATTTGTGCCAAATTGCCAGACGGGAGGTTACGCCAGCCTGTCACGAGTGTGGTGCGGCGGAAGACACGTCGCATCATACTCTGGCAGAATGCCCAGGATGGGGACCTCAACGCCACAGCCTGGTCCTAGGTGGAGACCTCTATGTCCCGAGACTGATTCATTCCATGCTCGAGAGTGAGAGATGCTGGTCGGCCATGGTCGACTTCTGCGAGGCTGTAATCTCGCAGAAGGAGGCCGCGGAGCGGGAACGCGAGGGTCTCTGCGGACCCACGCCGCCGAGCTCGATCGGGGAGGGGTAGGCGACAATTCGCCCACCTCCTCCCACCACCCTGAATGGAGCCGTCAGGCAAGGGGGTAACCACTCTCAGTGTGCCCTAAGAGCCCCCTGGCGTGCAGGCCCGCTGAGGCGTAACAGTCGTGAGCGCAAGCGTTCCTGTGGCGCCTCCCTACAGCGGAGGTAAGGTACCGTTGGTTTCAGTGGGAATGCCTTGAACCGCCGCTCATCCAATGGCGGGTGGCATCAAGGAGAGCCCCACATAACCTCCCGCTCGTCGGCGGGGGGTATGGATAAGGCGCATTTCCAACGATAAAAAAAGACTTGTGTTAGGTTAGGTTTGTGTTAGTCTAATCTTAGGTTGAGACAATGAAACTAAGCAGTGGAGGCGAGTGTCGCAATTACATAAAGGAGCTCCTTAAACCTACACCTTGATCAAAAGTCCAAGACACTGCTTAGGTTCCTGTCTGAATAGTACGAGTTCGTACGTACGTAGCTTTCATGATAGGCCATCCATTTTACACATGAATGATTGTGACGATGCTTATAAATGATTGTACATTTCTTTTTTTTAGTTTCCGAAATATATTTAAGAGATGATAGAAATATCAACATATTGTTCATAAACATAGATGTTTCACTTTTGAGAATCTCTATGTTGTTTTCCTTTATTTATTATTTTTACTAAATTATTTTTAAAAAACTAAAAGAGCGAACTAGTTCGCCATTGGATTGCGAACCAAAAAGAGCGATCTTTTTGGTGACCGACTAGCACAGAACACTTATTTACCGACTAGGCCCAAGACTTTGAATGTGCTTAATACACAAAACATTCTGCCAGTGTCACGATTAATGAAAAAACTCAGAGGAGACGGCGCGGTAAGTCTTCCCAAAAAGTTTATGAGATTATGCGTAGATTAAGTGACTATGAAAAAATGTTGATGGTTGCTCTGACCATTTTATTAATCGTTTTTTTTTGACAACTCGATGGCCGGCTTGAGTTAGTGATCCTAAAGATTCTCGAATATGATGACATTCTGATTGTACTATTATCATTTATTATTAATCGAATTAGGTATGTATATATAGTAATCGATATCAATAAATGTACATTATGAGTTAATAATATTTTGTTTCCTTTTTTGAAAATAAATATAAAACTGTGTACTGAGCTCTAAAGCAGAACGTATGTAGAGCAGTAAGTTTAAAAAGAAACAAAACAATTCTAGTACGAAACTAGTATGAAACGAGTACGAAATGATTACAAAAATAGTAGTTAACTAGTATGAAACGAGTACAAAACGAGAACGAAACAAGTACTAAACGAGTACGAAACAAATACTCGTTTATAATATCGTCATAGTGTTGTGAAATACTGTTGGCATTTAAAATGTATCCAAAATATTGATGTTTATATTTATGTATATTAAAATGACACTGATAATAAAACAAAATAGTCAAATCTTTATAATAAGTAAGCATAATAAATAAAGGTTATTTAAATTATTTTTTTATAAATGCGATCTATGGGTCGATGCAATCGCATTACCCTTAGAGACCATATAAATTTTATTTACCATTAAACACCTATGCAGAATTTTAGTTAAGTTATTAGTTGCATAGACCATTGACCTCTATATAGCCATAGACTTAGCTTATTATCGGTTTGTGATCGAAGTTGTACATGGAGAGAAGAATTTGGTGCTAAGAAGGAGAACCGTTCTCTAAGATATGATGGAGATTGTGGCAAAAAGAGAACAGGATATAGTGCGAGAGTGCATGAAGATTACACGAACGATGACGAACAGTGAGCCAACCAAGTTGTGACCGGTATTCCGAGACGTGATCATATTTCTTCAGCCCAAATATGAACCTTATGCACATATTCTGCAGTCGTTCTAACTTATCAAGTAACACTTGCGATAAATCTAAATAGCAGGTGTCAGCGTAATCTATAATAGGAAGGAGAAGGGTTTGAGCCAGAGAGATTTTGGTCTTAATAGGCAACAAGTACTTCCACTTCTTTAAATAACCAAGAGTAGCAAAAAATTTACGACTTACATTAGAAACTTGGAATTTCCATGACAAGGTATTGTCCAACATTACACCAAGATTTTTAACGACATTTTCATAAACCAAAGAGGTGCTCTCAAAGATTAATGGTGGTATATTGTAATGCAAATTAAGATTAGAAATGAGCTTAAAGCTACCAAGAATAGAAACTTGAGACTTAGCAGGATTTAAAGTTAAACCATAGGATTTGCTCCATGCACTGATAATGCTGAGATTGTAATTGATGAGGTCAATAGCACGTGCAATGTCATTTATAGGAGAATTTACATAAATCTGCAAGTCAACAGCGTAAAGATATTTAATAATTCGGTTAAAGTATTTATAAAGAGAAGTTGTTAAGTACAGAAGAGGGGAAAGTACTCCACCTTGAGGTAATAACTAGAGGGGTTGGAAATTTTGGGAATTGGTATTATTTGTGCCAGACGCCATGCATTGGGGAAAGTACCAGTAGAAAGAGAGAAATTGAAAATGTGACACAAAATAGACATTATGTTGTTAAGGGTCATTAGTATCATTTTCCTACTAATACTATCACAACCAATAGCATCTGACTTAATAGTGCCAATGTTTTTCTTAATCTCGTCAGGTTTGAAGTTAAACGGTAAAGAGCTAAGTTTTGGACGTGATTTAATCTGATCTATAGTAGATGTTTTATATATATTATTAACTGATGTTGATGCAAAATGTTTATTTAGATTATTGATTTCAATATTAGGTGACACATTATTGAGTTGCTGTCACCCTATCCCTAGTGATGCAAGAAATCGCCATACTTTCCCAGAATCCTTATCACTCACTGAGTCGTGAATATACTTTCGTTGCGCGTCTCGACATGCTTTGCTGCATTTATTACGCAACCTCTTGTATTTATTTAAATTTTTCTCTACCGGGTTTAATTTATATTTTCGTTTTGCAGCTTTGCGCCTTGCCATGAGTATCCTAATATCCTGAGTTAACTAAGGTGCCGGAAGATGTTTAAGTTTTATAGGCTTTAATGGTGCATGTATGTCCAACAGCTCAGTCAACAGGGAATTAAAAATACTCAACTTCTCATCCACTGAAGAAGCATTAAACACATGGTGTGTTTAATGCTTCTTCCCAATCAATCCCATTTAAATCTCTCATGAATTTGTCGTTGTTGAAATCCTTGAAAGAACTTCTCATCACTACTGTTGGTTTCAATTTTGGTGGCCTAATTCTAAATGACATATAAATTAGGTCGTGATATGAAAAACCTTCAGCGGAGAATTGTCCATGGATTTCAACAAGATTACGAGAGGAAACGATAATTAGATCTAGTAATGATGGCATGCAATGAGGGAAATAATGAGTAGCATTACTAGGAAGTATATGAAGATTAGAACTATCAATAATTCCTTTAAGGCGCTCGCAACGTGAGTACTTTTTTAACAGACATGTGTTGAAGTCTCCCATTATGATTGTGTGATCCACAGTTGTAGTATACTTTTCGAGCAGTGTTTCTAAGGTTTGAAAGTAATTTATCTGTAGAGAAGGACTGTAAAAAACTCCCAGTAGAACTTTCAAACTGCCAAACAAAGCTTAAATAAAAAGGTGTCCAGGCGTTTCTGAGTATGCTGAAGGAGACTTGTCTAGAACGGTAAATGGTATATTACTACGCAAATATATCGCTACTCCACCACCACCTTTATTTGTTCGATCCTTACGTATAAGATGAAATCCCGGGATGGAGTAGGAAGTCGACGGCAGTTCAGGTTTAAGAAACGTTTCTGAAATTAATATTGCATGCAAATTCTTGCTGTTGAAGGAGTCTAAGAGGTCAACATAGTGTGCTGGAACACTTTGTGCATTAATGTGCACAATATTAAAATGTTTTGGTACAGTGTTAAATGTAGATTCTAGAAGAGTGTTTAATGGTATAGAAGTACTGTGAAGGCTATCATTTGATGTACTCGAAGAAAATGAATTATAAATACTATTATTGTCAGAAGCACAATCACTATAAGAAGCATCGGTACAACTCATGCTAATAATGTTATATAATAAGTGTTAAATACTAATAATATTATATAAAGAGGAAAGATTTGATTGTTTGTTGCGAATAGGTCGAAAAGTACTGAACCGATTTTGAAAATTCTTTCACCGATAGAAAGCTACATCCTTTCCGGGTAACATAGGCCATGCGGTGTTGCCATAAATATTCTAATTAAAAAGATATTGCCATTTAAGTGCCATGACCTGGTCATTTTGTAAATTGAAGGGTTTCTCAGGAACTACTAATTCGACTTTAATTTTTTTGTCACAGATAGAAAACTACACTTTTCGTAAGTGACAAAGGTGATTAAGTGTTGGCATATAAATTTTTTAATTAAATGAATACGGCAATTTTCTTGGTACCAATCTGATTTTAAAAATTCTTTCGCTGATAGAAAACTATACTTTTCGTGAGGGACAAAGGTGATTCAGTGTTGCCATATACATTTTTTAATTAAACGAATATGGCCATTTTGTCGGTACCAATCTGATTTTTAAAATTCTTTCGCTGATAGAAAACTATACATTTCGTGAGTGACAAAGGTGATTCAGTGTTGCCATATACATTTTTTAATTAAATGAATATGGCCATTTTGTCGTTACCGATCTGATTTTAAAAATTCTTTCGCTGATAGAAAACTATACATTTTGTGAGTGACACAGGTGATTCAGTGTTGCCATATACATTTATTAATTAAATGAATATGGCCATTTTGTCGTTACCAATCTGATTTTTAAAATTCTTTCGCTGATAGAAAACTATACTTTCGTGAGTGAATGGTCTGTCTCTGTTCGGTTTTTTTCTTTCGAGTCTCTCTCTCTCTCTCCTTTATTTTTCGTACATTACATTTACTTTTCGTACATACATATATTCTTAATTTAACATATACTTTAACGTAGACGAAGTCACGGTAGTCGACTAGTATTCAATACATGAGTTTAAAATGAGACATTACATATCTACCATGGATAGGACAACTGCAGATCTTAGATAAAAGGCGAATACACCGATGTGTTTAGCAATGTCTTCTTAATAACATGGTTTACCCTATGATTATTTTAATAGCTTTATTCATTTTAAACATACATTTACTCGAAATTTATTTGATAATTATATTTGACGCATTTATAAAGTTGTAAATTTTTTATTCAGACTTAATTTTTTTATTGTAAATATCAAGTATAAAGCAACACAAATATCACAGATAATGCAAATCAAAATACACGAGATTCTTCAATGGAAATATTATTTCATCTAATGACTTCAAAGCCAACAATTTTTTCGTCCGTTAGCATTTCTTCAATAACATGTTGTAGTTTGTTTATTGTACGGAATCTGTCATCGCCGTTTAAGCATGCACTGATTAATCTATCAAAATGAGGCCTTGAAGAGTTAACTTCTTTAGGTATAGGATATAATAATGGATTTTCATCCCCAGCTAGTATATAACAAGCCGCCCATAGGTTATGATCACTAAGATGATGTCTACACATATTTTCTATAGAAAATGTAAATCCAGGGCCCATAACCTCTCTTGTGTAGCGTTTATACCAGTCAGGTAAATCTCTTTTTGGTGAAATGTGTTTATCCAGAACAACTATATCTTCTAGATCAACAAAAGTAATTTCATCTCTTTCATTAGCTACAATATTATCCAATGACCAATCCATTAGGTAAAAACGAAATCTGCAATAATGAATAAAACTTTCAAAAATTACATGAAGCATAATAAATCTTTTTATTTTATTTTATATGTCAAGCATTTTATTAAGCATAACATACCTATATAATATTAAAAAATCTAAAATTAAATTATTAATAAAAAAGGATTCTATTAATTTACCTGTCATGCTTGAAAGTAAAATCCATAGCAGCATTCAATATCTTCTGAGCATACTTCAATTTTCTATGCCATGCTACATGAAGAAGATCTGACAGGGGCTCCCCTTCATGAGCAACTATTTCTAGACGACCACATAGTCCACCAAATGCTGGAACAGGCCATCCTTTGGATTTTTGTAATATCTATAAAAATAGGAATATTCATCCATATAAACATTTTTTTTTAAAATATTACTAGCAATTTGAGTTACAAATAAGTATTGTTCAGAGTTGTGCAAAATAGTATATAAAAAGTATTCAAATATCCAATATACATATTTTCAAATACTTTATTCAAATAAAATACTTTTATAGGTTTAAGAGAATTTGCCCTTATTTTATTACTAAGTTTTTTTGGACATAATCATGTTCATTTCACGTCATATAGTATCAAGTATATTATACATGTAACTAATGGATGCCCCCTAATTAAACAGAATAAGGGGCTCCCCATAACTTAATTATGGAAATAAATTAAACACTGATATTAGACCTGATTCTACAATTTGTTTGTTCCTCGTTCATCACTAATTCCACTACTATATTTGTACGTATGAAAAACTAAGATTACTTGTGTTGTCAAACAAAGGCACCATAGACGCTGGCTAAAAGATATCATCGGATTTGCTTTTAGCTGACATCCATATTAAGCTATTTTAGACGAACTATAAAATATTAAATTAACGGACATTTATTACCATTCAATGCAGTATTACGATAGTGAGAATAGTTTATCACATTAATTTATTGATGATAACAAAATTTATTGTTGTCAAAATGTATTTTGCATTATGCAAATACAAAATTTGTCTTATAAGGTATTTCAAATGAAATACAAAATGTTTTATAACAAAAGTATTTAAATACAAAATGGAAATAGTTATTTTGTATTTCAAATATTAGTATTTGAAAAATGTCACATCTCTGGTATTGTTGTTAATTCCTCCCACTAAGCTTGTGAATCACAGAACTATTGCCTTATACATGCTCTAAATTGACCCATTTTATTATTATTTAAAAACCTACAATTTATTTAAACACTAAAAAGGAATATATATGTATAATTTTTTTTAAAGTACATACACTAATTTTATATTGGCATATTAATTTCTATATTAACCTGTAAAATTATTGGTTCGGGATTAATATTAAGCATAGTCCATATATTAATCATTTCTGATTTGTTATCCCTCTTTTTATTCATGAGAGGTTGAAGCAAATCATAAAAGCTGTATACATAAGGACACAGCACTAATCCTCTTCTAGGTTCTATATCAGGCCAAGTAACATTGTATTCTACAGTTTTTAGAACTTTATCATCAATAGTGGTAGCATTCAATAAGTGTACAGGTTTGCAGTTATCTCTTAAATTAAATTCTTTGCATAGGTTTGCATCAAATTCCATGAATTCCCAGTCATGTGCTAACTTTTTCAACACAACACGTCGGTTTGATTTTGTGTAACCATAATAAATATTCTTTACGTTGAAGATACTTGACCAGTGACTCGCGTCTAGTAAAATTTGATTGGAATATAGTTCTGGGCACACAGATATACCATAACAAGCCGGGCAACGGTGCAAATCAGTAAGCTGCAGTAGTTGAGCACCTTTGAACCCTCCAAATAGCAAGACTGAAGCATAAAAAGATAAAGCGAATGCAGATATCATAAAAATTATCCGTTTACAAAACCTTCGTCTCAACAACATTCTGTTGTAAATTTTATCTCTCATTCTCGTTCAAATGTATAACATTATAACAAATGTTTAGATACTTTTCGAACGGTTAAACCGAACACACCTTCATTCACTTTGGCATAATTCGACAATAATTTAAATAATTCCTATTTCCATGTTTAATCACGTCCAAAATTTGTATGCATTTTAAAAATCATCATAATTTATACTGAATTGAATTGAAGAAATTAAAAAAGGGAACATCGCATAAATTCAATTTTATATATATGCAGAGTTCTGCCAATGTCAATGTGAAATTGTTCGATTTAGATTTAAGATCAAATTTAAGAAAATTTTTTTTTTTTTTATAATTATATGGCTTATGCACAAAGCATTCTGCCAGTGTCACGTATAATGAAAAAAACACGGAGGAGACTGCTCGGTAAATCGTGCCAAAAGATAATGAGATTATAGGTGGTTATGATAAAATGTTTATGGATGCTACGATACAGGAACAACCTTGTTAAACATTAATTCGATCCCAGCGCCATCACAAATAAAATAATAATGTGTATCTGGTCAACTAGATGGCGCTGGCGTAAAATTACATCACGTTGGAAAAAATTCATGCCCGATACATAGTGATTTAGTTGAATTTTTATTTGTCGTCGGTTTTGTCTGAGATTTGTCGTTGGTTTTCGTTGGTCTCGTTGGTCTCGTTGGTCTCGTTGGTCTCGTTGGTCGTTGTTGCGTCTTTAGGGCAAAAACAAATAAATTGGATAATATTGGTCGTTGGGTGTACAAAAGGTGAAAATTGTACATTTGGTCCTTATGAGCCGGAAAGCGTAAAAAATTAACAACTAGGTCGCTAGGTGGCGCCAGTTGTATGTATATTTCGTAAAACACTTAAAATAATTTGCTCTTTACGGAACCTGTAAAAATTTCGTCTTGTCAACACTAAAAATAAGGCAGGCCAATATATTGAATAATAAAAGATGGAAAAAGAACTTAAAAAATTAAAAGGCGTTAAAGTGCAAATTGAAAAAGGTTTAATAAACTTTAAAAAGTCTCCAAAAGATAGAATTACTTCCAATTACATAAACACTCGATTAGAGATATTAGAAGATCAATTTAAAATGTTTCTTACAAAGTACGATAATATTCTCGGCGAGTGTCAGGGTACAGAATTAGTCGACTATTTTGAAGAGGACGTTTACGAAAATGTTTATGAAACTTACTTAACATATAAAGTAGAATTAAAAAATGCTTTGCCTTCTGTGAAATCTGATGTTTCTCATAAAGATACTGGTGATGTTTCATCCGACAACAATGTTAGATTGCCGAAAATAGTTTTACCTACGTTTAGTGGAAAATATACCGAGTGGTCGTCATTTAGAGATTTATTTGTGTCCCTAGTACAAAATAATACAAAATTGGATGACGTACAACGTCTACACTATTTGAAGACACAATTGTCCGGTGAAGCAGCACAGTTAATCAAACATATCCCGATAACAGAAAGTAACTATAGAAAATGTTGGAGTATGTTGGAACACAGATTCAATAATAAGAAATTTATGTCTACATGTATTTTGAACCGATTGTTTAACCAACGTAATATCGTCGTTGAATCTGCAAACGCATTAAAAGAGCTGCTGGATGTGACTAGTGATTGTTTGCATGAGCTTACCAACCTTGGGATTGACGTTAACTCATGGGATGTAATAGTGATTTATGTAGTAAGTTTGAAGTTGGACGTAGAATCTCGGAAGCAGTGGGAACTGCATGTAAGTAAATCCGCCGAGGAGTTACCCACATTTAAACAATTCTGTGAGTTTTTAGAAACCCGTTTTCGAGCCTTAGAATTCGTAGAACCTAAGACTAAATCGAGGGTGATAAATAATCCTACATCTAAAGCCAAGGTATTACTAGGTACAACAGTTTCATGTCCGCATTGTGAAGAAAGCCATAAATTGGCCAAATGCAAAAGGTTTTGCAATTTAGATAGTGAGGAGCGCCGGAAAATTGCCCAAGCTTTGGGAGTTTGTTATAATTGCTTAGGAGGCCAACATACATCTAAAATATGTCGGGTTCTATTGAAATGCCGCATATGCCAGCGCAAACATCACACATTGCTGCATCCTAAGGACGCCAATGTAACCAGCGTAGTTGCTATGTCAATGGAACCTACAACATCACAGAAAAACGCGCTAGACCTGGAAGAACAGGATATTAGTACAAATGTGGCAACTCATTTTGTGAATGGGCAGGATCAAGTCCTGTTAGCCACGGCCCTCATTAAGGCCGAATCACAAAAGGGTTCGTCTCAAATTTTACGAGCGTTATTAGACCAGGGTTCACAAGCGTCTTTTATAACAGAGGGAGCTGCACAGTTACTTCGTTTGAATAAAATTTTAACAAAAACTACAATAACTGGTATTGGGGGTGGTCATGGTGATATCGTCAGTAGATATGTCGTGAAGCTTAAAATACAATCAATACATGACTCATCATTCATTCTAGACGTGACCGCGCATGTACTCAGTACACTTACTACTGTTATGCCAGACGCAAGGTTCGATCTTGAAGATTGGCCTGAAATTCAGGGAATAGGTTTAGCCGACCCAGACTTTAACTTGCCAAGCAAAATCGATGTTTTGTTGGGAGCGGAAACCTATTGTCACATATTGAAGACAGGATTAATTAAGAACCCTACGGGTTCCGTGATTGCGCAAGATACTCATTTAGGGTGGATAGTATCGGGCCGCGTCAGCCGTACAGAAAGTTCTCTTAATTGCCATAATAAGGTTATTTCTATGCACACTCGATTTGACGAGAATGAGATGTTAAAACGGTTATGGGAATTAGATGCCGAACCAGAATTAATTAAAAAACCGTTCACTCCTGAAGAGCAGGCATGTGAGAACTTTTATTCAGCTACGACGAAAAGGGACCCCGATGGCAGGTATGTTGTCAAACTACCTTTTCGTTTGTCGGATCCTCCTTGTAAGTATGGGAATTCTAGAAATATTGCAGTAAAAAGGTTGTTAGGATTAGAAAGAAAGTTGGCTAGGGATAAAAATTTAAAACAACAATATTCTGATGTATTAAGTGAATATTTATTGCTAGGTCATATGGAAAAAATCACTGATGAATCCGATAAAGACAGAAGTGGTGCGGTGTATTTGCCTCACCACGCAGTGGTTAGACAAGACAAACTGACCACTAAGGTAAGAGTGGTGTATGATGCGTCATGTAAGGGAACAAATGGGGTTTCCTTAAATGACACTTTAATGGTGGGACCCACTCTACAGGCAGATTTACGGCACACTGTCATGAGATGGCGACAAAATCCAATCTGTCTGGCTGCGGATATTGTAAAAATGTATCGTCAAATCAGAGTTTCGCGGTCAGATACTGATTTTCAGAGAATTGTTTGGAGAGATGATCCTACTAGAGAGATTAAGGATTATCGTCTACTAACGGTGACCTTTGGTACGTCGTGTGCGCCTTATTTAGCAGTTAAATCATTACACCAAGTTGCTTGTGATGAAGGTCAAAAATTTCCATTAGCCGCTGATAGGGTGAAGACAGACTTCTATATGGACGATTTGATGACTGGCTGCCAGGCTGAAACAGAAGTAGAAGTAATTTATAATGAGTTAAATAAGTTATTGGAGAAAGGAGGATTTCAGCTACAGAAATGGACTAGCAACAGGATGGACTTATTGGAAGGGTTAATGATGGACTCTGGTAAAGATTTAGAAATTAAAATAGATAAGATTACAAAGATTTTAGGACTTACTTGGAACCGGTTTACTGACGAATTTGATTACACTGTTAAACTGGCACCCTCTGCTGGATCTGAAACAAAAAGAACAGTTATATCAGAAATATCACGACTTTATGATCCATTGGGATGGATAGCGCCATGCATAATAACATCAAAGGTATTTGTACAAAAGTTATGGATCGCTGGAATAGGCTGGGACGAAGAGCTGCCGTCGGAATTGCTACAAGAGTGGAGAGATTACAAGAAAGACTTGGAACAACTGGTCAACTTTCACATTCCTAGATGGACAGGCAGAAAACAGGGAAGTATTTTAGTCGAGTTGCATGGATTTAGCGACGCGTCAAGTATGGCATATGCAGCTGTAGTGTATTGTCGTGTTATAGATTCTGATGGCGAGATATATACAAGTCTTATTGCTGCAAAAACAAAGGTAGCTCCGATCAAGCAGATATCCATTCCCCGTTTAGAGCTGTGTGCTTCGGTTTTAGTAGCTAAGTTACTAATGGAAGTAGCTGAAGTAATTAATATTCCGAGGGCTAATATCCATGCTTGGACTGACTCATCGGTTGTCTTGGCTTGGTTGAGCGACCACCCGAGTCGTTGGAAAACTTTCATGGCTAATCGAACATCGGAAATACTTAGTTTGTTGGACAATACACAATGGGCTCATGTTCAATCCAAAGATAATCCTGCAGATATTGCGTCTCGAGGAATTTCGCCAGCCATCCTACTTAACAGTGATCTTTGGAAAAGAGGACCTAGTTGGTTAAGAAAAGATCCGATAAAATATACAAAACCAAGTGCTATCCAAACGAATGAGGAGAAGAAAGCTATTAAGGTCCATACAGTCAAAGTAGTGTCAGACTTTGAAAAAAATTGGGGGTCACGATTTTCATCATTAAGAAAGCTGGTAAGGGTAATTGCTTATTGTAGAAGGTTTTTGCATTCAGTAAAGCACCGTAAAACTAATAATAAAATGACCACTTACCTATCAGTTATGGAGATCCGTGAAGCCTTAGACCTATGTATCAGACAAAGTCAACAACACTGGTTCCAAGCAGAATTTCTAGTGCTGAAAAATAAATTAACGTTAGATAAGAAGAGTTCGTTATATAAATTAAATATTTTCATTGATAACAATGATATATTACGCGTTGGGGGTAGACTCAGTCACTCTCTTCTTCTCCACGATACAAAACATCCAGTTGTAATTCCTCATGATTCCTGTTTAGCTAAGTTAATAGTAGCCGACGCTCATGAGAAGACCTTTCATGGAGGACAGCAACTGACACTTAACTATATACGCACTAAGTATTGGATAAGCCGTGCAAAAAGTATAGTTCGAGCGCACATTCACAGCTGTATTCCTTGTATACGATATGCTGCCAATACACGACAACAACTAATGGGAGAACTTCCGGCTTGCAGAGTAACCCCAAGTAAACCGTTTCTCAATTCGGGTGTTGACTATGCCGGGCCCATTAACATAAGGATATCTAAGGGTCGGGGACAGCGATCGTATAAGGGATACATTTGCTTGTTTGTCTGTATGGCCACCCGAGCTATACATATTGAAGCCGTTTCAGATTTAACAACTGAGGGTTTCTTGGCGGCCTTTAAACGGTTCGTTGCTAGGCGTGGACAATGCCGCCATATATGGAGTGACAACGGTACCAATTTCGTAGGTGCTGCCAAGGAGTTGCAAAATTTATTTGCACAAGAATGTTCAGTGTTTAAAAATGTTGCAGCTGCTTTGGCTAATTCGCAGACCGAATGGCATTTTATTCCTCCCCATGCTCCAAACTTCGGTGGACTGTGGGAAGCAGGGATAAAGAGTGTCAAACATCATCTAAAACGCGTTGTAGGGGATTCCACACTTACCTTCGAAGAGATGTCGACAGTTCTGTCTCAGATTGAGGCGTGTCTGAACTCTAGACCACTGTCTCAAGGCAGTAATGATCCAGAAGATCCGACGCCTTTAACTCCTGGTCATTTTTTGGTGGGTCATCCATTGGTAGTGCCTCCCGATTACAATTATGAATATGCTACAGTGAGTACTTTACGCAGATGGCAGTTAGTACAACGTATGGTGCAGTATTTCTGGCGTAGATGGCAACAGGAATATTTGACTAATTTTTTTCAAAGACATAAGTGGGTTGTCCGTACTCCTGATTTTAAAGTTGGCGACGTAGTTTTAATAAAAGAAGAGCACTTACCTCCGGCTAAATGGTTATATGGTCGAATTACACAACTACATCCGGGAAAGGATAATTTGACACGCGTTGTTACTATATGTTGTAAAGGCACTAAAATTAAACGTCCAACTTCGAGGTTATGTTTGTTACCTATCACAAAGTGAGTTGTTTGATGTAATATTAATTTGATTTTTATCAAAATTTAGTTTTATTTCATGCGTAGTTTTTAATTCTTAATGAACTGTTTAATGTTAAGTCTAAAGTATAATTTATAATATAAAATAAAAAAAAAATTTAAAAAAAAAAATTAAAAAAAAAAAAAATGTTAATAGCCCGTCTACGTTTCAAAGGTTCATACAGTCCATTAGCTCTTGTTAATCTTTCTTTCTTTCGCTCACGGTGGGCGGTACTAAAAGGAAAATTTCCTTTTAGGTGGGCGGAATGTTAAACATTAATTCGATCCCAGCGCCATCACAAATAAAATAATAATGTGTATCTGGTCAACTAGATGGCGCTGGCGTAAAATTACATCACGTTGGGAAAAATTCATGCCCGATACATAGTGATTTAGTTGAATTTTTATTTGTCGTCGGTTTTGTCTGAGGTTTGTCGTTGGTTTTCGTTGGTCTCGTTGGTCTCGTTGGTCGTTGTTGCGTCTTTAGGGCAAAAACAAATAAATTGGATAATATTGGTCGTTGGGTGTACAAAAGGTGAAAATTGTACAACCTAAAACAAAAAAATGAAATATTCCAGTTATACACAAGATAAACAATAAGAGACAGAAACGTAGTATTTATGCAAATAGGTACAAACAAACAATTACTTAAACTTTAATTTTATTATCCATAATAAATTTGACCAGGTTCCTAACAAATGGGGTGAAAACTAACATTAATAGGCATTTTATATTAACCGGCCTTTGGAGGTCAGAGGGAATCATGTTGTATAAAGAATAACCTAATTTAGGGCAGCTAAACACAACATGATCAGGAGAACCTTCATCTAACCCACATTCACACAGGGAATTATCTTTGATTCTTAACTTATACAAATGTAAGGGAGTACAAGAATGTCCAAGTCTAAGTCTGCATATAACTGACGTGGTTGTTCTATCTGCGCTGCGAAACTGGAAGAACCATGGTTTGGTTGGAATATCAGACTGAATATTACCATAATATGTACCTTTAATGAATTTAGACTCATTCCAGAAACGATTCCATGAATTGTTTGGTTTTTTTTTGAAAGGGATCTTAAATCATGAGAAAAATACTAAAAATGAGTTAAACATCCAAATTGTGCTGCAGATTTGGCATGCATATCGGCTATTTATTATCTTGGATCCCAGAATGACCTGAAATCCAAACCAAAGAGATGTGAAGGCCCCGTTGATAACACAAATGTAATGTTGCTCTAATTTTGAGAATAATAGGAAATCCGGTTCTACATCTAAATGGATTTTGAAGCACAGCCTGTAATGAACTTAAACAATCTGTAAAAATAACAACCTTTCTCATTTTATGTGATTCAGCAAACAATATAGCTTCCAGAATCGCTAAGGACTCCCCTGAAAAAACAGAGGATTTTTTACTGCCTAAATGTTCTAAAGCGAATATCAGATTGATATGCTATGGAGCACAGTATAGTGGAATGTAAAAGAGAGACCTTCTTTAATATCTACCAGAGCCATAAGATGTAAAAAAAACAGGACATGAAAATCACTTTAGCGCACAGTAGAAGTTAATGAATGTAAAATATTAGACTACTGCCAATCACTGACTACCATTTTCTACAAAACCGCCATACGGAATCTGACAATTTGGAAATTATTATTCAGCTCCCTGCCAATTGGATGAGATTTCTAGTATATTTTATTTGAGTAGCGCCCACCTATTTTAATAACCTGGCCGTGCTCCATACCTATCTCGGAAATTTGTATGGCCGCCATCTTAAATCCGCCATTTTGGATTTTTTTTCTGCTCATTGCCAATTGGATTAGGTTTCGAATGATATTTGTTCGAGCACCTCCCACCTATCTTAAATATCTTGGCTGTGCTCTTCCCCCGTCTCTGAAAACCTCAATCATCAGCTTTCTCCATATTTTTCCTCCGAATGAATTTTCGTCTTCTATACGACACCGTGAGTTAAAAAAAATAATTTCATACAACATTTTACAGGAGAGGTGATCAATCAGTCAGTCAGTGAATCTGCACAAACAGCTATAATAGTCGAGACGTCACAGTAGCATGCGAAATCGATCCCGTGATGCCTTATAATGATGAAAGGAGGTAGCGCTAAGTTTTAGTAGATATCTAGTCAGTCTAAGATTTTTCAGCGAGAAAAAAATGACCAAAAAAACCTGTCTAGTATTGCTTTATTTCACAAATGTTGAAAATGTTGAACTTCGCTTGCGCTCTTTGGGTCATTCGCCTTTAGCTTTATTTTATTCGAAACATATTATATGTATTTTCATTTTGAATAATTCACGGCGCTTTTGTCCCCTCTGGCGCCGTCGTGCCTCTCACGGCCTTGCATGTATGGATGACGCGTCCCTATGTAACGCTACTGAGGGTACTACATACTCAAAGAAAATCTGATCGAAGATGTGCACATATTGCTGATATAACTCGGAGAAAATGGGAAGAGGAAGGATAATGGAAATTCAGTCATTTTTAAGAATTATAAACGGTAAACACTCATGTAATGTTTTTGAAATGTATTTTACTTAAGTTTCAACCGCATTCGACTACCTTCCTCAGAGAGTGGACTCGCGCGCTATTCGACGGAGCTACCATCGAAACATCTTAAAAATTTGAGACCTGAAAGAAGCTTTTTATTGTTATACTGATGATTATTATTTTAATTATTTCATTTTATTTTGACCTTGAACGTATTTTTTTAAAAAGGGCTGTAAATATGCATATGCACAAAACATTCTTAGTGTCGAGAATAGAAGAAAAATACGAAAGAAACTGCAGTATTTTCATCAAAAAACAATGGAAATATATTTAATGAATGAATTTTAATGATATTTTTTTTCCTCTTATTTTTTTATGGCCTTCTACCGCAATTAGCAGCGGTAATTCTGCCAATGTCAATGTAGGAGAATATCGAGCCTTAATAGAATTGAACGGTGGTGTAGTTGTACTTTCTGCTTTGGATATACTTTCTGAAGAGTTGTTCAGTACTGGATATACCACTTTATTGATTCTGTCCGATGTTAATGTTAAAAAATGCAGCGTGGTTGGGGTTCAGTTTTCTTTAAAAAATTAAGACAGATTGTTAAAAATTGACATTATTCTGAAATAAGTACATGTATGAAAATGACATTGACATTGCGTGACTAATGACTATGTCGTCTGTGCTGCTGTTGATGTATCGACTGATTAGTTTTGATTCTTATTATGTATTTTTGGTTTATGTACAAAAAATAAATCCGCTGAATTTCAAAAATTATATATCGTGTAACTCAACAAGATATGTAACTTGAGACGTTTGTTGTATTCAAACGAACGACAGTCGTTTAATTCCGCCGGAACTCAAAAACTATTGTTCTACATGAACTAATTTATGCTGTGATTCGACGAAAATGGGATTTATTTCAAATTTTATTGATAATTATACAGCAAGTTTCTACGAAATCCTCGGTAAGTATTGAAGTAAATTTTCCGCTACCGTTATATTTGATTGTTTATAACATATTCGGATTGTAAATTTAAAACAATAGATTTGTTTTTTTTTATATTACTGTGACCCAGACATTCAAAATTTTACCAATTTCTTATTAAAGTTATTTAAGAGTAGGTACTTACATATTTTAATGAAGCATGTCCTAATTTTTATTTTGTTTGTCTTTGTTCTAGTCTCAATATTGATTTGAATTATTAGCAATCATGAGCTAATACTTAAAGAGTCCTTGTGTATTTATTACACAATAATTTCAAATAAGTTTTACAATTGTTTGATTTAATTTTAATTGTTTCCATACATATCTATTTAGCCAAAATAAATATCTGAGATTAAAATTGACTGATGTATATTTTTATGAATTACATTCATATTAATTGAAAGGGATTGCAATGCTTTGTATTCCATACAAGGAGTATGGAGATATCATAATAATTATAACTGCATTTTGTTTTTATGTTTATATATATGTATTAAATCTTTAAGTCTGTAGTAAAAATCACAATTATTGTCTAAACTTAAATCATGATTACTCAAATATTCAGAAAATAAATTGAATATTGCTTAATTTTTACAAAACAAATATTTACCTTTGAGGAATAAAGTAGAAAATTTATTTTGTGCTACAAAATAAATAATATAATAATAATAATAAGCCTTTTATTCCAAAAAACAGATACAACATTAAGCACTTATAAAATGTCTCTCATTTCGGTGTGCCTAATGGCATAGGGATCCTCTAACTGTTTCCATTGTTTTCTGTCACGAGTGACCCTTCTGCAATTAGGAGCTGCTGTTGGTTTTATTTCATCTTCCCATCTGGAAAGTTGTCTGCCCTGATTGTGTTTTGCCTTCACGAGGATACCATTCAGTCACTATTTTGCTCCATTTTCCTTTAGTGTCTCGCATCATGTGGCCTGTCCATCGCCATTTTTGGTTGTCAATTTTGATCAAAATGTTGGTAAGTTTAGTTTTCAGACGAAGGTCGATGTTTCTTACTCTATCCTGTCTTGTTGTTGCTGTTGTTGTCTACAACATAAAGCATTACCTCAAAAGAATTGAATATATAATTTCTAATTGATGTTAAAATTATTAATATTAAGTAAAAATAATATTTACGTACTATATATGACTTTAAAAATAACATACACTTTAGACAGTGGGCTAAACAAGACCATTTACCTAAACCAAATAATATAGTAAATAACATACAAAATTCTAAATAAGAGTTACACTTTACATTGCTGAGTACCTCTACACAATGCAGAGAAAAAATTTTTGGCAGAAGGACAATGAAGTGATCCTATAAGAGTTCCTTAAAATATATATAACCCTAAAAAACTGTTTTAAAACTGATTGCCATGCAAGTTACCACTTATTGTAGAATCATCCTAACATAACTTGTCTCAATCTGGCATGCTCGAGTTCTTTTAGTATCAATTTTTTTACTAACTAATTGGCTGTTGTGGGTACAGGGTGCAAGGTTTTTCCCTATAACATGCTCTGATGTGCTTGAGTCAAACGCAAAATCCCTTCTTGGGGTCCCCAACTATAATTTGTGAGCAATTATTTAAAAGTCATAATTAATAGAATAATATAATTTTAAATTGTCAGTTTGATGGGTGCCACAGAAGTTGAGTGTGAAACTAAAGTAAAATACTATTATAAATTGCAATACCAATTGTTTAAAAAAATTGTAAATCCAACATTATTAGGGTTCCTTCCATACCTTAAAAGTAATTAGGGAACACCTGTTGGATTAATTTATTAACCAACTGTTTCTCTTTCAAGATCCTTTTTATCAGGAATGCGTGGAGGTAACAAGTTGAAATTAATATAAAATACTCAAGCTAGGCTGCCCCTTAAAGCTGTCAAAAATCAAACTTCTAATGCAATAAAATGATATGGCCATTAATGTTGTTACACAAAAAATTATAGGGTACATCCTGATGATATTAGAATTGTGGAATCTAGGATGAAGCGTATTTTTATACCACAAGTAAAGGAAAAAAAATTAAAACTGTAATTTTCTAGTTACATCATACTAGAAGTATATATAACTTGACTGTAAAAGACTGAGATCAAGATCTAGTCAACGAGTGCTTTTTAAGTCAAAACTTTTTCGTATTTTCCGAATATTATGATTGAGAGGTGTCGTTCGATTCGGAATGACATGTAGATAGTTTTTGAGAAAATTCTAGGGCTGGCAAAAATTGCAATAGTTTTAAAAAATTAAGTGAAAAAAAGGAGGGTTTGGTTTTTCGCAAATATCTCAAAAACTAATAAAGTATTTTCAAATTTAAAAAAAGATTCTAAAAGAGGAGGTAATTTCCAAATAAAAAACTCTGTACTCCTGGAATCTTCATTATTTATAATGTTAATTTAACGCTAAAAATGGGTCTCTTGCACGACATTGTTAGGTTTTCCGCGCGGCGTCAAAAGCGAGTGCTAAATTTTAGCGGCTGTTGGTTTTTGTTGCTGCTTGGAACTTGTTGAGAAAAGTTGCGTTTTAACTCGTAAGTTTTTCATGAAATTCTTTGTCAATATATGTACATAAATAGTAATAACAGACAGATGGTGTAGGATTTGTTGACAACAATCGTGACCGTGATCGCTGTCGATGTTTGTACGATCGGCGGCAGTCATTTGACGAACTTTCTTCCTTCAGCGTAGCAACTTCTATTCTTAATTTCTCAAGTGTCTTTATGAGCTCCTCGTCTGTTGATGTAGAAGCTTGAGGTCTGTGGCAGCGGGAACAATATCCTCTTTGGGAATTGAATATCCTCCCGAGTTGGGGTATTCTTGCTCTGATGACGATGTTCTCGACATTTTGCTCCTTCAGAGTGCGTTCTTGATTCTTTTCCACGGGTCACTTTTTCTTCGCGGGGTCACCAATTTTTTAAAGGTATTGAATATGTTGCATGTAAAAAGCACTTGTTGAATAGACTATAAGACCTATTTTATCAAAAACACATGACGGTATCAAGTTGAAATTAATATCAAATATTAAATTTTCTGTTGTTTTAAAGTCGAGCAATATATGCCATGTTCCTATTTTAAATTGAAATGTGTACGTACCTGCACAACTTGTTAAATGTCGATAAAGATTGGAAATTTTTTTTGTGCAATTAGTTGACTTAAATATTTAAATCAGCAACAGCTTAACATGTTAAGCATCCTTTAAAACATAAAAGGTTGGGGAAAAAGTCTTTTCGCATTATAGTATGTATGAACTTGTAATAAAATCTCTTTGGCTATACTATTTGTATCTGGCTGGTTTTGGTATGATTAAAATTTTAAAGAAAATCATTCCAAATTCAGATTAGGAAAATGTGTGATTTTTAACAAATAAAAATCACACATTTTCCTAATCTTCGTTTTGTGAAGATGAGTGAATTTAATAAAGAAATTCGATACATTTTAAAATTTTATTAAAAAAAAGGTAAAAATGCAACGCAAGCCGCGAAAAAAATTGGCAATCTTTATGAACCTAGTGCAGTGTCTGTGAGAGTAGCACAAATTTGGTTCAAGCTTTTTCAATCTGGAAATTTTGATGTTAAAGATGCACCTCGCTCTGGTGCATCTTTGACATGGCGCCCTATTACGGATAAAATGGATGCCATTTTTGAAAAAGTGGAGCAAGATCGGCATGCCAGTAGTTACGACGTAGCTGAAGAACTGGGAAAAGACCACAAAACAGTTTTGGCGCATTTGAAAAAAACTGGGTACACAAAAAAGCTCGATATTTGGGTACCTCACGAGCTCACTGAAAAAAAACCGTGTACTCATTTGTGATTCTTTATTACGACGTAATGAAATCGAACTATTTTTGAAGAAGCTGATAACTGGTGATGAAAAGTGGATCACGTACGACAAGAACGTGCGAAACAGGTCGTGGACAAAGGCCGTTCAGGCTTCACAGATTGTGGCGAAACCCGGGTTAACTCGCAACAAGGTGATGCTGTGTGCGTGGTGGGATTAAAAGGGCATTATTCATTATGAGCTGTTACCACCAGGCAGGACCATCGATTCTAAACTCTACTGCGAACAACTGATGAGATTATAGCAAGAAGTTGAGATAAAGCGGCCGGAATTAATCAACAGAAGAGGTGTAGTTTTTCATCATGATAACGCTAGACCTCACACGTCTTTAGCCACTCAGCAAAAATTAAGAGAGTTTGGCTGGGAGGTGTTAATGTATTCGTCGTATAGTCCTGACCTTGCACCTTCAGATTTCCACCTGTTTCCCTTTCACCTGCAGTATCAGGTTAACATCACGAGAGGACTGCCAAAACTACTTGTCGTGGTTTATTGATCAGAATCCCCAAAATTTCTATAGCAATGGGATCATGTCCCTACCTACAAGATGGCAAAAAGTTATCGAACAAAATGGTACCTACATACTTTAGTTAAATGTAAATAAACTATATTAAAAAATGTTTTGAATTTTCTTAAAAAATGCGAAGAAACTTTTTCCCCAACCCAATATACCATATTAGCTGCATTTTATTAATATTATTATTATTGCGTCAACACAACGTCAAGAGTACCCATTTGTTTAGTCTGAAAAGGCACCAAATCTGGAGTTATAGCTCATTGTTTCTTCTTTTAGTGCTACTTTTTCATTTATTTCTCGACGACGTGGTCCTTTAAAACAAGCGAAGCATTTCAACTAATAATAACGATCCTGCGGTTTTACTTATTTTATATTTGATTTTTATCTATTTATTGAATTTTATATGTACTTGTACTCCTTAAATGTACTGTAAACCTAATATTTATGAAAGTGCGTTAAATAGGTAACGTAAATATTTTCGACTATATATGAATTATATTACAGTTGTCAGAGGATACAAAGTTTCATTTTGATCGCAAATACTTAAATTATTATAACAATAATATTTTGTGGTTATTGTATTTTATTCAAGTTTTCTAGATCTTCAAGTTTTTTTAATATTCTATAGGAATGAGCATGTTGTGGCGGGGTCGACAGTAAAGCTTTGTGTACTTTTTTTCCCTTTTCTATAATTTTAGTGTTGTGGTAAAAATAATATAGGTGTCGTAAGTTTTTATTTCCTTTTCTTTCCGAAGAGCCTATTATTTGTTAATAAGTATAGATTACCCTGGCTGCTTTACATTTTCCGGCATTATTAAACAATTATCGACATATTGAAATTAACCAAAACCCATATCTATTGGTGAAAACCGCGTGAAAATCCGTTCATTCGTTTTTGAGTTTTATACGTGGCGACAGACTTTGTTTTATGTTATTTTTAGACTGTTATACTATATTTGTCTTTATTACTTGGGAAGACCAAATAGTTATTTTACATCATTACCTAGGTTTTAAGTTACCTTGACTAGAGTAAAAATGCAGGATGTTGTAATTTATAGGAGCGCTCAAAGGCTATCATTATAAGTTCTCGGGCTGTACTTCTCAAAGTTTTTTTTAGTTTTTAGATACTCTATCAAAATAATTTTTAAAATAACATGAAACTATCTTTAGGGTTCTACCGCTTCTCAAAGTTTTGAAAAATTACCATGTTCGATCCCTGAACTAAATATAAAAAAAAAATTTCATTTTACAGTTTTACTTGTGAGTCTTGTCTTCGTGACCAGAGTATTTTTATTCAATGAAAGTGTATAGTTACCATTATTAAGTAATAACAAACGTGAATATTGTAAAAATTATTTTAAGGCATAGCCTATTTGGACGAGCGAAAATTAGCCAATATAAGATAGGTACTTAGTAATATTTTTATTTGTGAAGGACAACTTTTCTTTACATTTTCCACAACCATAAGAAATCCTTTGGTTTTGTACACACAAAAAATCAAAAGTGTGTCGTTTGATGATACTTTATATCGAGCTACGAGTACATTGCATAGAATAACCAAAAATTAGCACCAAATGCTGGGTATTAAAACAACGAAAATTAAGTAATCTGCAATACTGATTACATTAAAATTATATTATACGAGCGGCCTGCCCTCGCTTCGCTCCGGGTATTTAAAGCAATATTATAATTAATGTCCTTAATTTGTCATTCTGTAATTGTGTACTTTTTCATTATTTGAAAAAAGAGAGAGAGAGCGAGAAAAAGTGAAGAGAAGCGACAGATAATATAGAAAGAAAGAAAGAGGGACAGAGCATAAATAAAATTGAATAGATAAAGGAGAGAGAGAGATATAATCGAAAGAAAGTGAAAAGAGACTGATCATTCTGAACAGATATAGATAAAAATTAAAGAGAAAAAAGAGAGTGGATGAGAGAGAATGATACTATATAAGAGGAAGAGAGACGGAAATACTATACACCTCTCGGTGAAAGAATTTTTAAGATCAGTAGCAACTAAATGGCCATATTCTGGTAATTAAAAAATGTATACATCAACACTAAATCACCTCTGTCACTCACGAATAGTGTAGTTTTCTATCAGTGAAAGAATTTTTAAAATCGGATTTGTAGTTCCTGAGAAATCCTTCAATTTACAAAATGACCACATTATGACTCTTAAAAGCCCATATGTTTTTAATTAGAATATTTATGGCAACACCACATAGCCTATGTAACCCGGAAAGGATGTAGCTTTCTATCGGTGAAAGAATTTTCAAAATCGGTTCAGTAGTTTTCGAGCCTATTCGCAACAAACAAACATGCAACCATACAAATATACAAACAATCAAATCTTTCCTCTTTATATAATTGCACCAATTTCAAGCATCAAATACCAATAACATGGTTAATGTCTGTAAAAACCTAAAACTAAAACACTTCAAAATGCGGTAGACCTCTCAAGCAATTTATTTTTGTTATTTTTTTCGTCATCTGTGTAAAACTTTACAAATTTTGATACCTGTTGTGATAGTGTAGCTCAAATATTTTTTTCGCAAACGACGGGACACCCTAATGTAAGAGTGCTGATAATAATGGTAGTCACGATATAAGACAGTAGCGAACTGACCCTCAGTTATGTAAATATGTAGAGTATTAATGATACTATATTTCTAGCTAAACGGTTAATACGTCAGGTGTTGATGTTCCGTTGCTATACCCATTTAGTCTATCAGCTATCCTATCGAAAATAATGCTAAAATTTATATAAAAAAATATTTATATACAAGTCTTGAATAACTGCGAAATAGATCGTTAACTCAAACATATAATGTGATGAATAAATTAATGGCTTTTTAAATTTATTTTCATAGTTTTTTACAACTCAATGTATATATTATAGATTATTGTACTCAGTGAGCATGTGAAATAACAAAATACACACGTATATGTCGCAGCTAAGTGGTTAAAATAGCTGGTTTATTACACGACTAGAGCGTTCTTTTTTCCGTCTACGCCGCGCTGTGGCTCATCAGATAAAATCTGAATATATAAATAATGTCAACCATTATCTATATATTAAATCATTCAGTTTTTTTTGATGATTTACACGTGTTATGTTTATGTGTCTTCAAATTGTCCTGTTTTATGTGTTGTTAAAATTGTCTATGGTCCTGGATTGGATGCAGATTCACTAGTCAATTTCAAATAAACATGTGCACAAACGCCTTGAACTGAACTATAATCGATGGCGTGTTTCTTCTCTAACTGACATTGGCAGATTTACTGCAACCTCATGAGTACTAAGGCCATTAATAAAAAAAACATGGACTAATGTTATTGAATATTCTTTTGTGAAAAGAAAAAATTAAAATAATTTAAATAACTAAACCCTTTCAAATCACAATGGAGACGAGACTAGTTCTTGTAAATTATTTATTTTTATGAGAAACTAGTTCTGTTAAGCCATTTGGCTTATCAATATTTAGTTATGTGATTTTATCTTTTGTTTAATAAACGGTCTAGTTTTCTAAATTATTAACTATATCTAACACGTCAAGTGTCAGATTTTGTTAATTTTCAATTCGACCTAAGGAATAAGCATTTCACGTGCATTGAGCACGTGTACACACATGTTCGCATGGACGTTAGTAAATGTTTACCATATAAATCATGTTCTTATTAGTAAATCATAATAATTCAAGCTTCTAAAACCTCATGACAAATGCGACTTCTCTTGAGTTAAATTTTTATTTATGTTACCTTACCTGTTGTTGTTGTTGAATGTGGTTTTCAATACTAGTACAATTAACAAAGACTTGCAATTAGAATTTAATTTCAATTTATTTTTAATAAATTAGTCATGATTATAAAATTTATATTGTCTAGACATAAAGAAACTTAACAAGAAATGATCAATTTGATCATAGATCCGAATACAATAATTGTTTTACATTTTATCATTAATGAATATATTAAAGTTTGAGAAACACTATCCACGTCAAGAGTCAGGACCTGATGAAGGTATCCCATATAAGAAAATGTATCTAAAAATATAATTACATATGGTAGGGCAAAAACTGGTCGTCTGCTGCACCTGCACCACGCAAATTGTCTGTCTGTTCGTTGACATTTGCAATTTCATAAAAAAATTCTTATAGATAACGTTCGTCGCATAAAGTATTATTACGTTAGTTCATTCATTAGTTCATCATAGAAAGATGTTAGAAGTAATTCGTAATTTTGTTTGTATTATAAATATGTATATTACATTACAAAACAATCGCTCCCCGCCCCGGCTTTATAAAAACTTGATCTGATCGTTACTAAACTTCAAAAATACACTTGAAGGTTGACTCAAAATTTCATCAAGATCGATGCAGCCGTTTTGAAGTAACATATTTCAACGTATAATGAATATAGAATTATTTTTGATAGATAGATATGCTTGGGTCAGCACTCACCAGGCAGCAAGCGAACTCGACTTAAACATACTTTCGTTGACAATAAAATCATTCTGGAACCGCACTTCGACTGAATGATACGTTTAATAAATAAATTTCATCGGCGAAGTTCGGTTTTTAATCTGTGTCGGTCATTGGGTTATCAGTGCTCAAATAATTTTTGATCATGGTGGAGAATCAGTGTAACGCTAGACCAGTGAAAGCTTACATAATGAGTGATTTATTAAAAAAGTTCGATTCGGAGGCGACGAACGACGTCGTTAAATTGGCGGTGGCTGTCGTCGGTTTTTATATTGGTCTATTTTATTGTAAGTATTTATTAATAATTACGTTTTAAATATTTTTCACTAATTATATATAAAGGTTCAGTTCATCAGAATGTTGCTGGTAGTTTAACTTAATGTTATTTTTATTACGAATAAAATATTTATAGACGCGTGATAAATATATTTAAATTGTTATCGTTTTTTTTATTAGTGAACATTTAAATTCAAAGTAACCAGATTAGTAATAGGTGATGTCTCCTTTTATTAAATTTTTTCTGTGGTGTCTGTCTGTAATCTTACCTTGCTAATTAAATGTTATTATATAGAGTAATAATGTAATATTACTATGCCATGAATGATGCAACCCCATTGACTTTGAGCTCGTTTACTTGGTTTTGACAAGTACTCTACTCCTAAATGATTAACTGCTTTAAATTTTTTTAATTAATGCTAAAAAAATGTTTTATTTTAATAATATTATTCTAATATTATATGGTTGAGTTTATTAGCTTAGCATTTTTGGCTACCACGAAACTATAGATTAGGATCCGGTTTTATCTGATTTAGGGAATATTCTTTTAATTTCAATTTAAAGTCTGCTATTATGCGATAGACATTAAACTTTATTATTGTAAAAATACTTCGTATATATTCTTGATTTAAAACAAGAATGAATGTTTGTAACGTTAATCGTTTCATTTAATATATTTGCAAATAAAGAAACTGTTATAAGGTTTTAAGGCCAAACATTATACATATGTAGCAATGTATATTGTTTTGGTAAACACTTTGTTCCTTAATTTCTCATGATTGACCCCGATTTACTTTGATAGTCATCGAGTCTTTGCCTTGTGATGTTACAAGGATGATCCATTCAATATACTATATATACATAATAAGTATATTAATACGTGAAACAAAAACCTTTTTACGAAAATTGCGCGGATGGAGGAGTATGAAATTTCCCACAGTTATAGTTTATATAGAGAAGGAGTACAGAATGCTAATATTTTTTTTATAATGCTAAAATAATACATTAAATTATGGTCGAATTTCGACCACTAGGCAACTAGTATTTATAAATATTTTGTAATGGGAACCACTACTATTTATATATAAATGGTAATTTATAATTGACATAATAAATCCATTTTAGTGAGTCGTAATGGTGAAGAATATTTAAATCTCAATTATGTCTTATACCAAGTATTTTACTTGAAGACGAAACATTTACGTACAAATTTATAATAATCAATTTTACAGTCGGATTTCAATCAATATTCAGTACTGTTTTCAAACTTAAATTCTTTAAACATCTCTATATATTTTTATCGATATTTAAAAAAGAAACAAGATTCTGTACAACTTACAGAGTCCAAATTCTCTATATACACAATTTAAGTTAAATAAAATCGTATATGTAAAGTGTCTTTACATAAAGATTTTGGCAAAAAAACAAAAATAAATAAAACAGTTTTGATTTTTTTGTTTCTGTGTCATAAGCGGTTATAGTTCGTACAAGAGCAGCTGGAGGAAATCTTGTATCCCTATGAATGAAGCCTTCTTCATTGTACACGTTTATATAGTTTATAACTTGAATCGACAAAGATTACATTTATGTGTCAGATTTGGACGGTTTTTTTACTAAAACTAAGCTCTACGTGGTCGAAGTCACGCGGTTGGGTAGTTATAAATGTAAACGTACGTACATTTGATACGTATGTCGAAAGCAACCACATTACTTTGATTACCTTTAAGCATACATAATATGATATAGGCTGTATTATTATCCTTTGTTTGGGAAATGCCTTCACTACTTCAATTTCTTACAACATTACATACTAATTAGTTGTTGCAATGCATAACTACCCAATGCTAACTCCTTATGTTTGCATTTTAAGAAAAATCTGTCCAAATACTCTCGTTTTCTTTTCACGAGCCTCAAGAGGGCTTTTAACATTGACATGGCGCTGAAGCGTAATAATATCAAATATCAATTAGCGCTTACCTCGCGATTTATTAATGTCGATGTGCGTCGATAACTACACTTCGCTCTCGTTCTTATCTCGCAGTCGATACCAGCGCGATTCACAATCCTGCACCAAGCCACCTACATGAAACTTTTACAATTTTAAATATGTTGTCTCTATCGTACCTTGATGTACCTAACTACTACAAATTATATTTGAGGACTTATTGATACTTGAATGACTGATTAATTGGTGTGTATCTTTGAAACTGTCTCAAAAATTCACCCCCAATTATTCAAACAAAAAAAATCTGTTTTATGATTGGTCAGAAATTTAAAATAAAACTAAAAATAAATAATAGTTTAAAAAAACTAAAAAAATACGCTTTTATAGAAAATCCAACTAAAAATTAGAAATTCAATATTAATAAATTTGAATTAAAAATAGTGTAAGAAAAAATGATTTTATTGTAAAAAAAGCGTGGGTTGTTATAAATATTTTATAAACAGATATGAGTAGAAGGGTTATTTTGATAATATCCTGAAAAGTTATTTGATGGATTGATGGATGGATTTTTAGAATTTATTAAAATTTATTTTCTATTTTTTAGTTGGATTTTCTATAAAAGCGTATTTTTTTAAGTTTTTTTAAACTATTATTTTTTTTCATTTTTTAGTTGTTATAATTTAAATTTTTATTATCTCAATCGATAGGTGATAATGTACCGATCAATAGTTACTATGGGCACGGAAGTGTGAGAATTTAACTGATTTCTATATGAAATTATATGAAGACTGAAAAATCGTTAATCCTGATTATCCTAGTAAGGATAACGGATCAAACTGTTTAAAATATTGAATTGTCATCGATCCTTAATAAGTATGCCAAATTTGGAGATAATCCGACGTTTTGAAGGGGGTCAAAATCATGTTCAAAGATTCCGTTACATACATACTAAAATACGTATGAAGCTAATAAAATAAAAACGAAAAAAGCGTATTAAAATAAAAATAGCTTTTACTCCTTAGAGTAAGTTCGAATATCTATCATAGTTTGGGAATAACTTAATGATTTTGAACTAAAATCTCTATTTTTCAGAAGTAATAAAAGTTTAGTTTTGTAATAGTAAAAACTATAAATATATGTAAAAGGGAGCTTTATAAATATATAGACTGAAGTGTGCAGACTATACAGAATTCAGATTTAAGTATGCTAGTAAACCATTTGTGTCAGCAGTGTCACGATCATCAATGTATTAATGGTATTATGCAATTTGCATTAAATAGAGTTATCTATATTATTTTCGGTGAATAATCCCGTATATTTATTCTCGTAACAGAAAATTTTAATTATTCCGTCAATAGTAACTAATCATTTTCATGTGCAGCTTAAGCCAGACAAGGGCCGTGTTCCGAAATGCACTGCATGCACAGCACTGTAGGGTGTGACGTCACTTCAGTACACTGGAAAGCTGTTCCTTTATAGTTAGCTACACTGTTTAAAACGGAACAGCAGACCAGTATGTATACTGTCATCTGTCAATGTCATTCATGTTTAAAGGTTTCTTTGATAATATTACGATTTTACAAAGGCCCGATTTCTTAAGATAACAATTTAAATAATTATTTATTATCAATAGTACAAGCATCAAGCGATCAATTCTTGACCCTGTTGATCACGTGATCAAAACACTGGGAGCACTGTAGCTCGGTAGCTCCAGTGAATTCAGTACAAAAATGGCGACGATTGATGACGTCATGGATTTCCATATGATACTGCGCCAGTATACTGACAGTTATAACGGAACACATTTCTGACCACTGAGAGCACTGGCCAGTGCTTTCAGTGTATTTCGGAACACGGGGAAGATGTTTTAGTTTCTTAACTATGTTACCAACTTTATTTATCTGTTTATACCGACTTAAAAAATGAGTTTCAAGAGGAGTCTCATTATCTTTTCATAGGTGCTTATATTTATTGACACCTATTTTATGTAAATAGGAGAATCAATCAATGATGAAATTATAAAATAATGTAAATTTAATATAAGATGTTTTACTTACACTCTGTCGAGAAATAAAGGTCATACAAAGAAACTATCTAACTGGTTACGATATATACATCTAAATCTAATATATAACAATCTCCCAAATACATAATATATTTTTCTATTAGTAATAATTGGGATATTTCCATAAAATATGATTAAAATCCGCAAATTATTTTGCGAATTTTAATTCAAATTAGCGGAGTCATTTTTTATTTCTTATCATAGAATATCAGCCAGCTACTCTGTATAATCTACTAGCTCTAGCACTTTGAATAAGCTTCTAAGTATCTAGAAACTTTGACATTTTTTATTTACTTCTACACTATTATATAAAGAGGAAAGATTTGATTGTTTGTATGTTTGTTTATTGCGAATAGGCTCGAAAATTACAGGACCGATTTTGAAAAATTTTTCACCGATAGAAAGCTACATGCTTTCCGGGTGACATAAGCTATGTGGTGTTGCCATAAATATTCTAATTAAAAAGATATGGCCAAAACATAGTCATTTTGTAAATTGAAGAGTTTCTCAGGAACTACTAATCCGATTTTAAAAATTCTTTTACTGATAGAAAACTACACTATTCGTGAGTCACAAAGGTGATTTAGTGTTGCCATATACATTTTTTAATTAATAGAACATGGCCGTTTATTGCTACTGATCCGATATTAAAAAATCTTTCACTTAGAGAAGTCTATTGTATTTCCGTCTCTCTTCCTCTTATATACTATCATTCTCTCTCATCCTCTCTCTATTTTCTCTCTTTAATTTTTATCTTTATCTCTGTTCAGAATGACCAGTCTCTTTTCACTTTCTCTCTTTCGATTATCTCTCTCTCTCTCCTTTATCTATTCAATTTTATTTTTGTTCTGTCCTCCCTCTTTTATTATCTGTCGTTCTTTTTATAACTCTTTCTCACTCTCTCTTTTTTCAAAAAATGAAAAACTACACAATTACAGAGTGACAAATGAAGGTCATCAATAATTATATTTATAATATTGTTTTAAATACCCTTAGCGTAGCGAGTATTTTATATATTAATTAGTGCCCATATTATATGAACGTGTCATTCTTTATTTATTCAAAATTAAATTTGTTACTAACCTCTAAAATAACGTATAAAACGAAATGTCAGACAGCATTAATAAGGCAAAAGAAAAACGATGTTTCGTTTTTTTTTAATATGGCTTTGAATGTGATTATGCACAAACCATTCTGCCAGTGTCACGTATAATGTAATTAAAAAAAGCGTGGGGTGCTCTTCATAATATTATCAAAATAACCCTTCTACTCATATCTGTTTATAAAATATTTTTATAACTATTGATAACATGCACCCCATGCTTTTTTTTATAATAAAATCATTTTTTCTTACACTATTTTTAATTCAAATTTATTTTCTATTTTTTTAGTTGGATTTTCTATAAAAGCGTATTTTTTTTAGTTTTTTTTTAACTATTATTTTTTAAACAATTCAAATTTGATAAATTATATTTGATAATATGCAGGGGGATGTTTTGAGACGATATAAAAAATTTGACAACAAAAACGAGACGGACACTAAGTTAAATTTTGAAACTTTGTATATGTTTATTGCTCGGTGTGGAGAATATCAATGAATTATTTAATTTTTCATTCGTCCTGAAAGATATCTTAACAAGAGTAGTGTCGTTGAGTAGGTGATAAAAAACGCTATTCAACGATATATAAACGAGCGAAATCGGATAAACTAATATTACTATTATCTACTAAAAACTGGATTTCTGGATCATTTCAAAAAATTTCGATAAATTTGACTATAAAACGGGGGTGAAAACTACTTTAGAATATAGGGGGATGATGTACGTATAGAGAGGGAAAGTATAAAACATAAATATAAAGTGTCTTGACGCATACACTCCGGGTCTCGGGAAAACAAAAATCGCTAATCCTGATTATCCTAGTAAGGATAACGGATCAAACTGTTTATAATATTGAATTGTCATCGATCGATAAGTATGCCAAATTTCGAGATAATCCGACATTTTGAAGGGGGTCAAAATCATGTTCAAAGATTCCGTTACATACTAACATACGTAGCTAATAAAATAATAAAAGCGTATTAAAAACTCGGAGGAGACTGCGCGGTAAAACTTGTCAAAAAGTTAATGAGATTAAATGATTATGAAAAAATGTTGATGGATGCTACGATGCAGGAGTAACCTAAAACAATAAAATTAAATAAAACAGATACACAAGATGAACAATAAGCGATATAAAGGTAGAATTATATTCAAGTACAATGAACAATTATTTAGCATTAATTTTATTATCTTTAATAAATTTTACTATATTCCTAACAAATGGGGTGAAAACTAACATTAATAATAAGCATTTTATATTAACCGACCGATGTAGATCAGAGAGAGTCATATCATACAAATAATAATTCAATTTAGGTTTGCTAAAGACAATATGTTCAGGAGAACCTTCATCTAAACCACATTTACAAAGAAATATTATCTTTAATTCTTAATTTGTTTAAGTTCACGATTTTTCATTTAATTTTATTCGATATCATTAGTATGGCCTGTGTCAAAAGTTGCGGAGTACTGGTACAGTAACTGTTAAAAGCGATGTCGACTTTTCTTTTTCTGAATCCCTGACACTTGAATTTCCTAGTGGAAGTCTTCGTTGAAGTCGCTTAGATTTATTTGATGTAAATATGTTTTTAATACTACCTAAAAGTAAAAAAGGACACAAAAATTATGAGGATAACAAAACTTTATTTCAATAAAGTCAGATATTACGAAAATTTTAATTCACGGTTAGTATATTAAGAACTCAAAAATTTATTAATATACGAAAATTCATATCCTACAATAATAACTATAATATAATATATAACTATGTCATTATCTCATTCATAAAACAAATTGTCCTCTTGAACTTGAGAAATATTCACGATGGTCGCTTTCAATGTCAATTATTATCATGTTATTGCAAAAATTGCCTATTCACTATAAATAATATTTAAGTGGCAAATGTTATACTTTTTCTAGTGAAACCCTTTATTTTTTAACATTATAACTGTTCTTTAGCTTTGTTTAGGAAGAATTAGTAAAGATGTAATTGTAGAGATGTGTTCACAATTACATTTTGTAAATAATTTCGCTATATCGTTGTTCAAAAAACCACCCCAACTATGTTATATTGACAATATAACATTTTTTATATTAATAATATGTAATGTGATATTATAATTGCGGTATTATTAAGTGTGATATTATAAATGACTTTGCTTGTCTTTCTATTCTCTTTTCACACTCAGAACACTGAACTAATTTTGATGAAATTTGGTACAGAGATAAAGAGAGAGCTTAGGAAAGGACTTAGGCTACGTTTTATCGCGAAAAGCTCGAATCGGTTGAAATGTTAGGTTAAAAGTGTACGTCGTGCTGTGTAATCGTTTCAGTCTTCGGGAGTTAATGAAATATAATAAATCAAAATATGTTAAAATTAAAAAATATAAAATACTAGCTTACCGGACAGACATTGTCCTTTCTTAACTATGAATATTGAATTCGAATTGGCTGTCAAAGGCTTATATAGTAGAAAAGTTAATATAGTTGTTAAACTGTTCTGTAATTGTTTCTTAAATTTTCGCACAACTTTTTTAATTTTTCCTTCCATAAGAACCTTTTCCTGACAAAAACAAACATAAGAAAAAAAGAATTAGCGAAATCGGTCTATCCCTTCACACGTGATGCCGCGACCAAGCGAAATAGCGATTCATTTTTATATAATACTAGGGGCCCATCCCGGCTTCGCACGGGTGGAATATTTAGTTTAAAACATTTTGGCTCTGCCGCATTTCGGTGCCCCTCTACCTCGGCGTTACTCGCTGCACTTCGAGTATCACCGAGATAGAACTACACTGGCCCGTCGCGTCGGCGTGTATTTTTTGTTTATATTGATATTTTTAATTTCGTAATATCTTTTGAATGGAAGGTCCGATTTTAATAATTCAAAAAGTAATTTACAGGTATTGAAACAGTCTTGAATATGAAATAATTTATTTGGATAAGGATTAATACAAAGGTATGGAAAACATGGTCTGATTTTGATAGGCATTTTTATCAACTTTTAAAATATAAAAAAGTAGTTATAGTGACATAGAGTTTCCTGAGATCACTCGACCCTCAGGTACACCTCACATGCCTACACACCACATCACTCACCACATTAGGACTACACCCGGCCCACCCGTTGCTTGCACACCCCGCAGGTTAGCTCCCGACAAGCTTCAGATAGCGAAACGTGAGTTTGAGCTCATGCTGAGCAACGGCACTGCACGTCCCTCTGAGAGCTCCTGGTCTTCTCCACTCCATCTTGCACCGAAAAAAGATAGTGGATGGCGACCCTGTGGTGACTACCGCAAATTAAACTCCCGGACCGTGCCAGATGTGTATCCCATACGACACATTCATGATTTCGCTCATAACATTTCCGGTTGCCAGGTCTTCTCCACTATCGACCTGGTTAAGGCTTATACCCAAGTACCTGTGAGCGAAGAAGACATCCCAAAAACAGCCATTACGACACCATTTGGCCTGTTTGAGTTCCCATTTATGACCTTTGGTCTCAGGAACGCAGGCCAAACGTTCCAAAGGCTGGTAGACGAGATGACACGTGGGTTAGATTTTGTTTACCCATACCTCGATGATTTCTTGGTCTTTTCTAGGAGTGAATCTGAGCATGAAAATCACCTTCGTCAACTTTTTTCTAGGATGAAGGAATATGGTATGCTAGTCAACAATGCAAAATGCGTCTTCGGTGTCAAAGAAGTTACCTTCTTGGGTTACCGAATTTCAGAAGCTGGGACTAAGCCGCTCGAAATCAAAGTACAAGCAATCAAAGACTTCCCAGCTCCCAAGACAGTTAAGCAACTTCGTCGATACCTAGGCATGCTTAACTTCTATAGGCGATTTATCCCTCATGCCGCAAAAGTTCAAGCGCCTCTCAATGCTCTGCTAACAGGTTCAGTAAAAGGATCACAACCAGTAGACTTATCCGGTGATGCCCTTTCTGCTTTTAATCTGAGCAAAGAGAGCTTGTGTAATGCTGCATTACTCGCACACCCAGATGTCCAGTCCAGATTAGCTCTTACCACAGATGCATCTGACACGGCAATGGGAGGAGTTTTGCAGCAATATAAAAATAGGGCTTGGCAGCCTCTTGCTTTCTTTTCACGCAAGTTGAGCCCAGCACAGCAAAAATATTCGCCTTATGACCGAGAGCTCCTTGCAATCTATGAAGGCATAAAACATTTTCGCCATATGCTTGAGGCTCGTCACTTTACGGTCTATACTGACCACAAGCCACTGCTTTACGCCTTTCATGAAAGGAAAAGCAGTTGCTCACCTCGTCAGTACAGACACTTGGACTTCATAGCACAGTTCACCACGGATATACGCCATATCTCCGGCAAGGACAATGTCGTTGCTGATACACTATCCAGGGTGGACGAACTGCAACATCCAGTAGACCTGGAAGCTCTCGCGAAGTCCCAAGTTTCCGATGCAGAATTGTCCGATTTACTTGGTGGCGACTCATCACTCCGCCTTAGTAAAATGACCATGGACGGGTCTCGGACATTATTATACTGTGATGTAAGTACCCCATCCCCAAGACCTTTCGTGACCAAACCCTTTCGGCGACAAATTTTTGACAGCATGCATTGCCTTAGCCACCCTAGCGGTAACACAACTGCTAAGTTAGTTTCCCAGCGTTTTGTGTGGCCAGGTGTACGCAAAGACTGCCGTGAATGGTCTCGAACTTGTTTACCCTGTCAACGTGCCAAAGTATCTCGACATGTGTCTGCTCCAACTGGGACTTTCGAGCTACCCCGAGCCAGATTTACTCATGTACACGTTGACATAGTAGGTCCACTACCCATATCACAAGGTTTTAGGTACTGCTTGACTGCGGTAGACCGTTTCACCAGATGGCCAGAAGCAATACCTATAACTGATATCACGGCAGAGACGGTAGGTAGGGCATTACTCTCAGGATGGATATCCCGTTTTGGCTGTCCGAAAGATGTTGTGACAGATCGTGGACGCCAGTTTGAGTCTGCGCTGTTCCACTATCTTTCTAAGATAGCCGGGTTTCAACATCGTCCAACTACCACCTACCATCCAGCATGCAACGGTCTGGTGGAACGCTTTCACCGTCAGCTGAAGGCAGCAATCATGTGCCATGCTGACTGTCACTGGACCGAATCTCTACCGTTGGTCTTACTGGGTATTCGGAGTGCTGTTAAGGACGACTTGAATACCTCTTCTGCTGAGCTCGTCTATGGCGAGCCACTAAGACTGCCAGGGGAATTTTTCAATCCCAGTCTGAGCACAACAACTGACGTATCCGATTTTACTGCTCGCTTACGCAGTTTTGCCGAAAATCTTTGTCCTACACCCGCTTCACGACATAATAAATCTCGTGTTTTTGTTCACAAAGACCTCGCATCCTCTACTCACGTATTCCTCAGAGAAGACGCGGTAAGGGGATCTTTGCAACCACCGTACACTGGACCATACGAGGTTGTTCAATCGGGTGACAAAGTTTTTAAAATATTAGTAAAAGGAAAGGAAACGGTGTCCATAGACCGCCTAAAACCAGCGTATATGGTCACCGATACTCTAAAACCTGAATATCAAATACCTCGACGACCTACAGAATCCGATGAACCCATCTTAAAAGTAACGCGCAGTGGTCGCCGAGTCAAATTTCCAGACTTTTATCGCCCCTGACCAGGTCTCTGGAGGGGAGTGATGTGGGGCTTCTCCCACATATACACACATACATTTAAATATTTACGCAATCACACACCTTTCATACAAAACATACAATTATAAATAAATTATAAATTACACTAAAATACTAACCAACCAACTCACGCGCAGGCCTATTGTTCTCGATCAGAGTCATTAGCTAATTACCTCGTACGATGCACAATGCACTGCCCGAAGCAGTCAGTCGATGCCAAGCCGCTATCATATACGCAAGGTGTACGACTACTTGCCGTCACGCGCACGCTATCTCGCACTTATTTCTATAGCGTTAAAGTTCATTTTCCTTTGCACTATAATTACGATTCATTTCATCGTTATTTATTAATTTGCTATTTCACCTATCGCCTTCTTGTCTTAGTATTGTAGTGAACTATTTTGTGTTAAATTTGTGTGTGAATAAACTTTTGATATTGTTGTCGAACAATTATTTTATTCTGCTTCGCCGTCGCCGTAACTACAACTTATTTATTTAACACCCACTTATCTACTAAAGTTGGACATATGGTCTCGCGGAGTTTTTTGTAGATTGATACGTTCTATAATATTCTAGAACATTTTTTGTTCTATCATCAATACTTTTCGCAGCGCATGCGATGAAAGATATTTTATGGCTATTTTTTTTGCACCTTGGGTTGGTTTTAGTGAGATTTTTTGGGGATCTCTAATTTTTTCTTGTAATAAATATAGCCTATGTTACTCAGGGATAATGTAGCTGTCTAATGGTGAAAGAATTTTTGAAATCGTTCCAGTAGTATTTATGTTTATTCGTTACATACAAAAATACAAAAATACAAATCTTACTTCTTTATAATATTAGTATAGATATAGACTAGCTGCCTGCTCTCGCACCGCTCCGGGTATATAAAGAAATATTATAATTGATGTCCTTCAATTGTCACTCTGTAATTTTGTAGTTTTTCATAATTTGAAAAGAGAGAGAGTGAGAAAAAGTTATAAAAAATAATAGAAAGAAAAAGAAAAGCAACAGATAATAAAAGAGGGAGGACAGAGCAAAAATAATATTGAATAGGTAAAGGAGAGAGAGCGAAAAAGAGAAAAAGAGAGGGGGAGAAAAAGAGAGAGATAATCACTCTTGTCATGTCAGTGTAGTTTTCTATTTGTTAAAGAATTTTTAAAATCGTATTAGTAACAACTAAATGGTCATATTCTATTAATTTAAAAATGAATATGGCAACACTAAATCACCTTTGTCACTGACGAAAAGTGTAGTTTTCTATTGGTGAAAGAATTTTAAAAATCGGATTAGTTTTCTTCCATATGAACCTTCTCCTGACAATGACAAACACAACAAAAAAAGAATTCGCGAAATCGGTCCAGCGCTTTAGGCGTGCTGCAGTGACCAAGGGAAATTCATTTTTATATATAAGATTAGTAGTTCCTGAGAAACCCTTCAATTTACAAAATGACCAGGTTATGGCACATAAATGGCCATATCTTTTTAATCGACTTCAAAAAGGAGGAGGTTCTCAATTCGATTGTTAATTATAATTTTTATGGCTACACCATATTCTATATCTTTAAAATATTTGAAATGTTATTATTTTATTATCAACTGCCAGCCTTGTATCATTGTGTATGGAGTTTGTTCACCAAAAACCTCCATACTACATCATCCCCTATACTTAATTACTCACCAATGTATCAATTACGATTTTTGGAAAGAAAAGGAAAATACCACAATCATCAGCCAAAGTTGTGTGAAACTCACTCTTGTATACATTTTACATATCAATTTATTTTTACTTTTCTCTCGATCTTAAGAATAAGACGACATCAGTAGTTAAACAAGAAATATCAGCTACATAAGTTATATAAGGCTCATTAGATATCGTCAATGTCTATGACACCCTATCCCTACACCCTACCGTGGAAAACCATTAAGGCAGCATTGTAGTTCCATAATTTGCCACAGTACATAAGCGGATTGTTTTCCGCTTACTTTGATGGGCGTCAAACGACATACACCATGAAGCAAAGCAGATGGGACAGGTGAACGATGTCATGCAGTGTTCCACAAAGATTTGTCCTGGGTCACCTGTAGAACATCGGTTATGATTGGGTGCTGCGTGGGGTAAATCTCAGAAGTGTCGGCGTGAATTGGTGTGCAAATGATATCCTCGTGAATGCATACGTTCGCAACTACCAAGAAGCGGCGGTCCTTGTCACGGCAAGAGTTGCGCAAGGTTTGGAAGTGACCTTCCACAATTCGGAGACTATGACGACTCGCATCGGTAGTACCTTCGCAGTGGACGGACCGACCATCATTGTGAGAGTCTGGGTCTCATCCTTGACAATTGTTTGTCATTCTTCGAGCACTGGCGTCATTTGTTTTCAAAACTGCTAGCCACTCTCCTCTAGAAAACTAAAGGACTGGAATCCACCCCAACTTGGGTGGACCAGATGTGGCGAGTCGACGCCTATCTGGCATCTTGAAAGAGTGGGTCGGTTGCAAATTTGGCTCCCTCACGTCCCAACTGACGCTGTTTCTGACAGGCTATGGTTACCTCCGGCGGTGTCTGTGTCAGGTGGTGGTACGTAAGAGCGCTGTATAAATGGACCTATGATAACCAATAATAATGGATCGGCGTATCTGCCACCAATGTACGGAAGACCAGTGATGAAGTGATTTGTCACCTTATACTCCCTATACATTTTACTCCCTAGGTGAAGGTCCAGTGGCGGAAAACTGCTCATCCTAATAGCAGCGAAGCTGAACACCCTGGAGGTTTAATGAGTCGGGATGTATCTGAGGCAGATAACAACCGGGTTAATAAAAAAAACTGAGTGCCATAGCGGAGGTTATTAGGTTATTTTACTTACTTGTAAAATAACCCGTCTGTATTGTCCTTTGCTTATAGTTATTGTTTAAAAGGTCATTATCATCTTTATTTTTTATTCAAATAAATAGCTGATATTTTTGTTTGGCTTATTTCGATATGTTACGTGCAGAGATAAATGATAACAGATTTATTTGGAATATCACTGAGTTGAAGGACAATTTCTTATAACATATTTATCGTTTATATTTACATAATAAAAATGCCCCCCAGATAGTTAATATTAATTTCATAGCAGATTAAATAGACCGGTCAAACTGCGATATTTAACCATAGAAAGATAACCATCACCATACATGAAAGACGACTATACGTCACTTCGATGTGCGGTACGTGAATATTGAAGAAAGCATTGACCTGATTAATACAGGTGTCTCCTGGAAGCCGACTGAGTTGACAAGAACCGTCAGTGCGCGAAATTTAAAAATGATGTAGCGATTTTTCATAATCGATTAACTCGATTCGACCTAGGTTAATAAGGAATGCGGTTTTATCCATCGTTAGCGCATGAACATGAGATTATGTCTCTCAGACACAAACACCTGAATCATTAACTCACAGTACACGCCTATGTTGATCTCATCGGATTTTGATGTACTAACAATAAAACTGATTTGGAAATATAATATTTTAAACATATTTTTTTAAAATCGGCCCCTAATTGATTGAGACATCGGTAAACATTTTTTTAAGTTAGTTAAAGTTAAAGTCATAAAATCATGAGCCTTTCTTTTGGCTTCGCCGTAGTCGGGTAAAAAGTAAGCAAGACGGTTGGGTAAATTTTAATGAAATTTGGCAATAGGAGTTGATGAGAGAGTAGATGAGTGAATGAATGGGAGGGCAAGCGTTTAAATGGGTGGGTCAGCAATCGGTAAGTGAATAAATGAAGAATGAACTCACTCACTGAACCTCAGTGGACAGCGATTGAGTGCATGAATAAAACGAAACTTAGTTTTTTCCCAGCTATAACGTAAAAAATAATTATTCATCAGCGAGGCAAGGGCGGAACAACAAGTTAGCAATAAAAGTTACTATGATATAGTGATTATAGGAGGTTAATAAATGTTATCTCTTTTAGCTAGCTCACTAACGGCTCTATCAGGTATAATTTTATCATGCACGAGTCCTCTCGCGTGAAATATTGTGATGATGTGATCAATTCAAGAAGGTTATCAGTGTAGACTAATTTGTTTCCGGAACTTGAATTGATTATTCAAATCATCAAAAGGTCATATTATTAGTAATATCTATACACACATGGTCCTTTTAGCACTATTCAGAAATTGTTTATCATTTTTTGTTTTGTTGTCCCAAATTTAAAAAATATTTTAAATAAGATTTCGAGTTTATTAATATCTCGAAATAGAGATGAAGATTCTCTCTTTGAAAATGTAATCAAATTGATTTAAGATTTTTTTAATATTTAAGAATGAAATAACTAGACTAATATATCACAGGTTCCTTTCCTTATTAGAAAAATTATCTTGTGTTATTTTTAATAATATGTCATCAGTAACATAAGATTAAACGGTTTTATTATGCGCATACTTGAAATCTAGGTAAGGCGTGTAAAAAATAGTAAGTCAATATAATTAGATTTTAATAAAAACGTAAATTGTGTAGTCAAGGTTTAATTTTTAAACCTTGACCTAGGCTACCAGACCGTTGTGGAACCGCATCCCACTCGTGTAATACGTGCAGAGTGGATAGCGTGTGCTGGGGTCAGAGTTACAAGCCGACGCGACGGACACGTATCTCCCGGATGCTGTACTATCAATATCCAATGAAATTGTATTTTTCCATATCCTCTTAAATATATTAGAAATTGATAATGTGTCGAGAACAAGAGATAATAAAATCCGGGAGTTTCAACTACTAGTAAACAGAAAATTAAAAATAACTGTTTACCGGATTTCATCCTTTACTTTTGTTATGAATTTAGATCAACTTTCATGATCTTGGATCAATTTTAAATAAAACCCCGTATTTCCTAAATAAATCGCCTTAGAATTTTAACTTTTCAACACCTAATATATTTATATTTTGCTATAAGTTTGAAACTTGATATCTCTCGTTCTTGTCTTGTAATAAAGTGACAAATATTCTTCTACTAAAACGTTTTTTTGTAATTCTAGAGAAAAAAAATGCGAGGATTCTAATCATAGGAGGAAAGGATTTCTGACACGGCAAACAAAATGATCCAAAAAATTACACAAATTTAAGTTATCCCCGACTGAAACTTCATACCGTTTCCTAATTTAGTTATAAGTGTTATAAGTTAGTAACTAATACAGTTCGTGTAAGTATTAATACCTACACGACATCGATTTAGTAGAAACGATTCTATACGATACTTGATATCGAGAAATACTGTTTAAAAGGTAACGAGAAATAAAGTCGATATATTAATATTGTCACGCAGGTCTCAAGTTATAAATCGAGCTGATAGTCTTCAATCGGCTGACCAGATCTTTACAAATTATAACTTAGAATCATCTCGTCATTTTAGAACCTCTTATTATCAGAATCGCTCTATTATCTTAGGCGTTAGTATACCACAGACAAACATACAGATATCCACGTTAAACTTATAACACCCCGTCGCGTCGGGATGTTTATTACAATAATATTATATATTATGATTCTATATTATACTAGCTGACCCGGCAAACCATGTTTTGCCATATAAATTTAGGGTGGGTCACCCTTATCACTTAGGACGACGAAAAATAGATAGTAGCCTATTCTCAGACCTACTGAATATGCATATAAAATTTCATAAAAATCGGTCGAGCCGTTTCAGAGGAGTATGGTAACTAACATTGTGACACGAGAATTTTATATTTAAGATAATTTGATGCTAATGCTCTTGAAAATAAACAATATTATTTATTTTAAATGTGTTGTTTGGTATGTAATAAAAAGAAACTTGCTTAATAGAAAACCAGTTTAAAAGCATTTAGTTATCATTGTTTTTTATTTATTCGATTAGTTTTTCTATCAATAAAGAAAAATTTTAATGCATTATAAATGGCAAAGGCAGATGTAGTTTTATGTTTATAATGCATCTTGCATACATTTTTTGACATTTATAGAATTGTTTATTAAGTATATTTTAATTCATCTTGTTTGTTGTTTTTATTTTTTATTACCGTAGACAAGGACCTTATCGAATAATAGTTTCTTATATATTTTAGCAAGCTTCTATTCAGTTTTATCTGCGGGGTCTGATTGTCTATAAAGTGTCAAGTAAAACTTGACCCACGTGTGATTTCCGACTGAGCTGAAATTTTTCACGCATATATAGGTCTGATGACTATGCAATATTATTATGTCATGGAGTTGATTTGATGGTTTGGCAGGTCATGGGGCTCTGTGATAAAGCGATTAAATTTTTAACAGACAAATTAAAGTTGTTTTTAAAACTATTCATCCAATTGTTATTGATATTCCATTCTTTAGTTCTATACTGAGTATTTGCTTGCAGTGGAATACGTGGATACGGAATATAGTCTTTGGCTAACATGGGTTCTGACGCCCGTTATCGTCACATTCCTACTTCCTGGAGTGATCATCGTGCTGATTTATGCCAGCAGTGTTATTTTTCACTTATACAGGCTCTACAGGTATGTAAATAAAAACATCTTGTCTATAGTTCAGATCAATAAAAATATTTAGAGCTGTTTTTTTGTTCTATGAATATTTATTTGTTTATATGATTAAATTGTAACTCTATCCTTTAAAAAATCTGTTTTTGGTACTTTGTGGTGACTCGAAAATCATTCAGTTTCCAAATTTCTAATTTGTATTTTTTTATATAAAAAGTAGGTAATACGTTAAGTTTCAATTCAATTCAGCAACCACGAGCACGTAGGAGGTGCATGTAGTTTGTCCCCGGCGTTATAAATTATGAAACAATTAGCTTTATTTTTAAGCCAATTAAAATATAATTGATAAATTATTTAATCCAAGCGCCGTCTGAGTGGGGGCGTGATAGTGTATTGTAGACATAACAAAGTTTTTTCAGGACACTTATACAGAACATCCATGATCCACGTGATAAAGTTCGTTTGTTAATGCTCTTGGTTATGTAGTTTTATTTGTATCTTAGGTTATAATATGATAAGAAAATGATTAATAATTCATTATTGATTAAAAAAAAATCCAATGAAAATATTGTGGAAAAAGATGGAAAAACAATTCTATGCAACTAAATAAATGTTTCGTAATTTTTCAATCCAATTTTGATTATTTGTTTTAGATTACGAGTGGTAGATGGCGTGCACAGCGACTGGAGACATGCAGCTCGACTTGCTGTTTGCGCTCTATGGGACGCACATGGTTGGCTGTGGCATGGTATATAAACATTATTATAATTTATTTTATAGATTAACACTACTTAGTGTATGCCAGTGAGCCCAAAACTGTCCCGCAAGAGTCGATGACGAGTTTCAGTTGTTTGTCTATTCTGTTTTTCTAATCTAGTGATAATGTTGTCGCTCTGTGTCTTAAGTATAATCCTCGAGAGCAATATTCTAGTGAACAAGCCATGATCCTGTGGGTTTGCTTACATAGTTTAATATCCCAATTTTGAATTTTCTATAAAAAAGAGCAAACAACTGTTTAACTTCAATTGGTTAAATATACTTATAATGAGAGATAAGATGAAATCGCATCTCTTTTCAAAGTAATAAGAGTGAAGACACTTTATAAAATGTTGGAATTATAACCCTTTTATCTATTAATAATGTTAAATATGTATTTGATCTTGAATACAAAATAAATACTTTACGTTCAGGTTACGAAATAAAAGGTATAGAGAACATACCAGACGGTCCATTCCTAGTGATCTACTACCATGGAGCATTGCCTATAGACATGTATTACTTCATAGCCCGCATGTTGCTGTTCAAGAGGCGGCATATACACACTGTGGCTGACCGGTTTATGTTTAAAATACCTGGTAAGTACATACATTTTTCGTTAGTCACAGGTAACTCAATACAAGTCATAATTGCCGTAAAAGTTCTGAGATGCACGACAATGACTCTTCTCGCAATCTTATAATAAAGGAAAATAAACAGTCGTTGAATCAGTGAAATATTTATCCAGTTACTGGTTTATTTGGGATATCTTTACATTCCTATTGAGATTAACAAAAACCATAACTAGTTTCGTTTCCTTTAATTAAACTTGTCACCACCTTATTGAAATGGTAATATTTAAAAAAATACAATTTTAAATTTAAAGCGAAATAATCTCGACCAAATAAGACGTTCACTCCTAATTCGCAAACAAGCACACATCGCTCCTCGATACAATTGGGCACAATAACTACTACTAAGTAATGGTTATTGTGCCTGTAATTAAGCTAAAAATGTTTCTTTAATATATTTATTTCTGCTCCAATTTGAAGTTTGTTAGTTTGGTATGATGAGGTAATTTTCAATGAAAATAAATACTTATAACCATTGGTTTATGTGTATTTTCACAAAATCCTAAATATTTTTTTACAGGAAACTTTAAACACTTAAGAAAAAATATTTTGGAATGGAAGGTCCTTTATTTGTCGTTTATTGTTAATAGAAAATAACACTATATTTTAATTATAAAAAAAAAAATATTTATTCGTATTCCAGGATGGTCACAACTCCTCGAAGGTCTCTGTGTTATACCAGGGACGGTACAAACATGTGCTGGCGTATTAAGATCTGGAAATCCACTAGCGATATCCCCTGGGGGAGTCTATGAAGCACAGTTTGGGGATCACTACTATAGATTGAATTGGAAATCTAGGATTGGATTTGCGAAAGTCGCCCTTGAAGCTAAAGTTGTAAGTTAGTCTATATCATGTCATAACATTCAAAGTTTTATCATTATAATAGATGGTAAATTAATGTTATATAATTTGTAAAGTAATACTTCTAATTTGAAAAAATAATGTTTTACAGCCAATAGTTCCAATGTTTACACAAAACGTTCGAGAAGCGTTTAGAACGGTGGGCTGGTTAAGAGGCATATGTCTTCGGATATATGCGGCAACTAGAATACCCCTTGCTCCAGTGTACGGGGGATTTCCGGTTAAACTGGTGACCCATCTGGGTCCAGTTATACCATACGATGCTACTCTTACACCAGAAATGTTACAACTAAAGGTATATCAAAATGAGAACTTACTTTTCACAATATGTAGATATTTTTATATATAACCTCTTGTTTTTACTAACTACTAATGTATTACTCGCTCGCATTCTTATAACACCGTAATATTCTTAAACAGAGACTTACTGCTAAAGAATCAGGTATCTATAACTAAACAGGGGTTAGTTATAAAAGTATTTAATCAATTAATTAGTTAAGCATTGTTTTGTCTCTCTCTCTTTCTTTGAAATACAAATAAAGTTGACACAGAAAGGAATAGATCTCAATCACTGCCTATAAGTAAGGGCGACAAAAACTAAATAAGTAGAATTTTGTGCACCCACAATAGACTCAATATGGTGTACAGGTTAACCACAATAGATTAAAAAATAACGGACTTTTATATAAACTCTCTTTCTTCCTTTTTCTTTCCCTTATAAGTTATTCAAGAATTCTTCTCTAGTGCTCACCTGTAGTATTAAAGAGATATGCAAATTTTGTAGTCCTAGTCCTAGGAACTTGGGCTTGCATATGAGTTAGTTTATTTTGTAAATATTATTTATTGTCTCAGTAAACACATAACACCATAATGTTTTTAGGTTGCAACAGCTATACAAAACCTAGTTGAAGAACATCAACGATTACCCGGCAGTATTCTTCTGGCTCTTTTGGAAAGGGTCTATGAGATGCCCAAGAAAAAAAGCAAAAAGGCACACACCAACGGCACGTGTCAAAACGGGATTGCCAAAAAACCGGAAAATGGTATTAGTAACAAATGTGATAGTGACAAAAAAGTGCCCTAGTAATGGGTAAGAGAATATGAATAGTAAGATTAGTTGTGAGATGATCGCAGTGCTGCGTTTTTGTGCTGCTAACATTTATGAGTGAATGAGTAATTAATGTACAAATATTGCATTTTTATTCCTTTGAATAAGTTCATTTAATGTCGAAAAATTTTAAAATAAGTGCTGTCGTTAATTATGGCCATATTTCATGACTGATTACCATTAAATTTAAAAAAATCAATTCCTTTAGGATGTTTGCTATACCAAATTTATTTAGACCATAATTTTTGATAGACATTGGTTAGTTTTTTGAATTTTGAGCTGATATTGTTCTTAAGGAGCCGCCATTTAAAAGTGATAAAAGTTAGTGTGAAGACGCGTGTGAAATTTTCACTAATATGATATCTGTTACATAAATTATATATAAATATAATATTTATTGTTAAGTATTATTTATAAAAAACTATGATTTACAAATTTAATGATTTCCTTGACAATACATATACCACACCTTACTTTTTAGAGAACCATCACATTGTAATAACGTAACTATTTTGTCAACATATATTTTCCAATGACGTCATTTTATTAAAAAGTAGTAATTCAGGTTGGCGAGAGACAAAAGGTAAATAAAGAAATTAATGGAGCCTATAAAGCGAATCATAACAAAAATGTCATATTTGATTATTATAGCTCTTTTTTTTGTAAACTTTAATAAACAATTTAAAATATTTAATATATTATTAAAGTCGCTTCCCGTCTGTCTGACCCTATGTATGCTTAGATCTTTAAATATTTTTTTTAGATCTTTGATTCGGTTTTTTAAATAGATAGAGTGATTCAAGAGAAAGGTTTTTATGTATAATACATGCATATTATAGTAGAGAAAGTAACCGTGCGAAGCCGGAGCGGGTCGCTGGTTAATAATATATTGAACTACTAAAGGGGATTTATTTTTGGATATGACATATCTATAGAATAAAGTATTTTTATTAAGTTGAACACTTAAGACATTTCTATTGGAAATGGATTGTAATCATCCTTCGGATAATGGTAGGATGATTTACATAAAATAATAAACAATAATACTTTTTATGTTGTTTAAAGAAAGTACTTTGTTTTATTAAGTAATGTTAAATTTTATAATAAACATTTCTTCTGGATTATATGTTTGATTTGACAGTAATAAATTAAAAAATATATTTATACTTCTATTGATTATATACTGTGATTAAATATGATTATTTATAATTTTAATGTAATCATTCATGATATCTTTTTAATGGACTGGATTTGAATGTAAGTGAATCGTATTTTGTATTTAAATACATCTTTATACTATAATGTATACTGTAGCTAAGCTATATTGTGATCAGAATAAGAAATTCATTTTGATAAATAACTTGAAATCAATACTAAATTTAAAACATTTTAACATTTGAAAATATGTAAAATCTGTTTTTTGTCTTCTATGGCTTTTGTACTGCTAATCTCTTTAAGATTTATTTGTCACAACGACAGTTCAAAAGTGTTGCCAGATATATTCGCATTTATTACTAGATGTAAGTTACAAAAAAATACTATTTCAGATAAATAAAAAATAATACTGCCGTTTTATTAGACGACTAATTTAAGATATTTCCAAAATTTTATTTTAATTATTTACTGTGTAATCATTATTGTTATCATTTTAGACTAATAGGTAAGTAATAGATAAAACTATAATTTGAGAACAATCAAACGTATACTTAACTCATAAATTAGTACTTATTTATTATTAACTTAAAAATTACTACAAACCTCTTTCTGGACTAACGAAATTGAGATATTGAAAGAAAATAACTTAGAAAGGATTAATGACAATTTCATCAAAAACCTCTAAAACAAACTAAATTGTATTTTCTAGATCTGGATAATTTTGCATAAAATGTTTCCGAATATGTCTATTCATATAGTTTGTTATGTAATATTAATTTTATAATTAAAACATTGTTGTAGTATCATTTTTATAAGTGACTTGTGAATTTTATTAGAAACGTAATTGCAGTCGACAATGAGATAAGTTAAAAATAAAATACATCGATGTTACTTATAAAAGTAGTACTTATTTATATATATTTTGCTCATGAAACAGGTAGGCTGCTTAGATATTGTAAAAGACAGATATTATTTAAATTATTTATTGGATATTTAAGATTTCTAAATTATTAACGTATATTTTATGAATATAACCAGTTATTTTTCCAATAGATGGTAAGTGGATAAGCAGAGTATAGAAAAAACATAAAACCTATTTAGAAAATGTTAAAAAAACTACCTTTAGATTTGTTATGTGTCAAAAACGTATTTAACTAGCACAGGAGTAATTTAAATTTCTGTATTCTTGGCATTAAAATATATTCTGTAAGACAATATATATTTTGAACATAATGTTTAATTTACTTCTGGTCCTTAATACTTGCAATTAGCATAAATGGCGGGAAGACTCCGCTCAGTTGCTTACTCCATCAGCCATCTGAACAAGATCTACGTGTCCGTACTCGGCCGAAATTAATAATCAATCACAATCCAAAATCTTTTGATTACAGATTGAAAATAGATTCCAAGTTTGAATTTTTATACACAATTTTTTTTATGGCAATTAAAAAGCAAACGAACGAAACGTTCCACCTGATGGTAAGTGGCAATCGTCACCCATGGACATCGGCAATACATGAGAGTATGACTTTTTTTTACCGATGCGTTGCCGCCTTGAAGATGGATTGAGGAAGAAGAATATCCCCCAACATCGTCTCCGGAACCTCGCCTTCAGTATGCCAAACAGACTTGAAGCTGTAATCAGAGCCAGATAACTGGTGCTGCGCATTTTAAGACTACAAACACCTTTTTCAGTTTTTGCTATTCAGTGAAAATGGTTACTTTTTGTATTTATGTTTCATTTATGTTAAAAATATTAAGTTAAATAAATTTAATTTCTGGGACTATAACTAATTTCACCGATTCATCGAGTATTTAAAGCATAAATGTAATCGAAATTTGTAATCCAAAAATGTTTAAAGAATACTATAGCCATAGATATGTGCAGCTTGTATCAGTGACATAGTTTTCAAAATCTGATTAACGCTTTCTGGGATTACTTCCTTTATTCAAAATGGCCATTTTATGTCCCAATATCTGCACTTTAATATTTATGGCAATACTACATCACTCTGGCACGGTGTAGCTTTCTAGCGGTGAAAAAATTATCAAAATCTGTTTAGTACTTTCAGAGATTTAAATCAACTTATAAAATGGCTACTTTATGACACTTGAGTGGCTATCTCGCCATCATCATAATTATATGCATATGCACCACATAGCTTTTAATCATAAAACGAATTATCAAAATCGATTCAGTAGTTTTTGAGCCTATTCGCAATCAGCAACGACCTGTCGACGAAGTAACTACTCCTGGACCATTAAATTTCATCAAACCATCGTTAAAATTGACGTAATTGGTTGCTAATTAAAATGTTAGACTATAATTTCTCTCTGCCACCAAAATTATGGTCTAATCCGGGTTAAGTGTTCTAATATACATTATACAATGGACTTTAAAAGAAAAAACAATTTTGTTATAAAATTTATTTCTATAGAAAATCGTAATTGGAGACATCGTCGAATTGCTGCGGCTGTGAGTTGGGACGCGGCGCGTTCGTGCGGTACTGAGGTTGCTGACAACATAAATATTATTTAAAAATATTTATTTGAATACCAAATATTAATCACAGAAAGAGGAATATTCCTATTTATTTTTAATTATTAATCACATCATAAGTTAAAAGTTCCTACGACTTTTAATTCAAAACTGATCAGAAACTTTTAACCTAATGTAATAATTCTTAAGTTATAGGTACTTATATACATAAAAGGAAGTAGGTATTTAAGTATTCTAAATTTAGAATTATTATTATTTCATGCTGAAGCTCAAGATACCCGTGAGCTCCCATATAAAGAGTAGGTAATATGGATTGGTTTATATAGTTTTGCAAAGGATGAAGTTATATGTTAAGATTGTCGAGTTCAAGCAAATGATTACGTGTTTTGTTTATTCAGATGATATTGTAGATAATATTTTGTGTCAACAAAATCTGCGCTTTAACTGCTTAAACCATTCGATTATACACACTACCAGTGACTTCAATTGGGTACTGGAGAATTAATATTTTCACGCAAAATTACCAATTGCAAAATTTTTATTTTTCACATAATTGAACAGCAAACCTTGACAATAATTACAAACACGAAATACCCAAATTGGTGCAACCGTTCTAAAGTGAAGCGTTTAAATACGTTCGGCAATTGATTTTTATTTATTTAAAATAAATAGTATGAAAGTTCTAATTATAGATTCTATAAAAAATTTTCTATTTTCCAATATCCGGAAGGCGTAGCAAAGTCAAAGGCAGACGTTATTTCTCACTAGCATTATTTATTTACAGCTAAAGCTACTTCTGAATGCATATGTAGAAACATTATCAGTTATATTGTAGGAATTTGTTGATGCAATTAAATTTTTGAGTGATTTCTTTCTACATGTACATTTGAAGTTAGCAGTTCGCGGTGAAGAATGTTAGTGTAAGGAAGCATTACTTGTCCCGGTGAGGTCTACATGTGCGGACGAGCGCCTCGCGCCGCCTGCTGCTGCTAGAACACGCGCCCCAATCACACTCAGCGCTGGGTGCTCCCTGACACGAGCCAGGGTGCGCTCAACGCTGAGTGTTGGCAACTGGAAAGTGAGCTAGCGTCGAGTGATCGCTGAGTGTGGAGTCAGGGTACACTCAACGCTAAATATTATAATAGCGCATGCTTGAAGAGGGGTGATGATTAATAGTCACATTATGCTACAAATGGTACTGAAAAAGCAACACAAAATTTAATAAAAAAAGATTTAAAAACAAAAGTATTGGCATAGAAAATTTAAATAATTCTAACAGAAATTCACACATTTCTGTTTCAAAAAGTTAAAGATTAGAAAAAAAAATCTGAAGAAAGTTTCATTACAAATTAAAATGATTAGTATTTAACAGAATTATGTGACACCGCTGTTAAGGCCTAAGTAATAGTGTAATAAGCCAAGTAGCGTGAGGATAAAGTTATGAGTAAGTATGCTTTCATAATGCCTTCTTTATACCACTTTTAAGATTGAGATATATACACAATGTGCGAGCATGCTACAATGTGGGGAGATTATTATAATGAAATACTTAGATCTCATTTATTATACTCATTGAAGATCAATTTCAAAAAAAGGTTTGATTTAAACTGAGTTGTATAAACTGTAAACTCCAGAGTATAGCATGTGAGATACATAAGCAGGCAATGTTAATAATACAATAATTACTGGGAAATAAAATGTTTATGCATATTATTAGAATCATAGTTTTTTTTGAACAAAGAAGTAAACGGTTATTATTGGTGAATGATAGTGAGGATTATATATAACCTATATCTAATTTATACTATTTTAAGCATGCTCTGAGATAAAGAGTAAACAGGGAAACTAATGGCGGCAAAAACTTGTAACAAAAATGTCATTTTCGAACATTCTGTACAATCCAACAAGTTAGGATGAAATGTCTTTTACATGTTAACCTTTCTATATTATAAAAATTTATTAAAGTTTTTATAAATCTTAATTAATTTGTATTTAGGGACTGAAATTATTATCACACATTAAACGAGTAATTGAATATTAATCGAGATACATAAAGATTTTTTTATGATTTGTTTATCTTTTGTCTCACTCAAAGGTGAATGGGTTATAGACTTACAAAGCACCGAAAGATTTAAAAATATTTGAATTTATAATCTCTTAAGCACTATTTAAAAATAATGCAAAAAAAATTCCAAACAAATAATTTGTAGGGGTGTTATATAAATTATGATTATTTTACATATTTTGAACATATATGTCACCTGTTGCAGCAGATGCCTTAGTCCTGGATTAGCTGGCATATGCGGCCTCATGATCCTCGGCGCCGCGCGCAGCTGTTGTTGGAGAAGCTGGTGCTTGCGTTGCTCCTCCAGCTGCTTGTAGTGCTGCTCCTGCTGCTGCGCCGCGTGCAGGTGCGACATGATATCCATCTGCGACTTGAACTGCGCCTCCTGTTGGTGCGCCGCTTCCAATGTCTGTTGTAGGTGCTGGATTTTCTCAAGATTTTGCTGACGAGCAGCTTCTAGGCCGTCAAGAGGAACCCCCCGCGGCTTGTTCGCCGCGCCCACTTGTCCTACCTGACTGACCGGCCCCACCTGACCCACTTGACCAACCTGTCCTACTTGTCCGCCCATACCACCTCCCATCATTAATCCCTATGAATAAAATATAATTTTTTTTCAATTATTTCGGACTTAAGTTTCACATAACATTGTAACATTTTAGTTCAGTTTGTAACATCTCATTTTATTAGGTTTGGGCACAGAAATTTTCATTTCGCATACATAAAACTAAATAATTTCTAGGCTTTTGAAAGATTGGTTTATGAATTTAAAGGTTAATATAATGTTTAGTACTTAACTACTTAGAGAGTAGCAGCCAATATTTATCACATATAATGGCAATAGCGAGCATAAAAAATGTTGACATACTTGTGGATGTTGCTGAGATTGCTGGTTGGACATAGAGGACACAGTGGACATGGCTCCACCACCCAACCCCAGACTGGCCTGCATACTGCCAGCTCCCAGGCCTGGACCTAAGAAATATTTAAAATAAACAATCAACTGCTAATTAGCTTTCTTCAATATTATAATTAACAGAATAAAGTTTGCATCACCATCAACTCCTTGATCCACACCAAACAAGTAACCACTTGAAATAAAGTGCATATAGTAATTTTATTATCATTACCAGGAATACTCTGTTGCGGTGGAGCCCCTGGCGCTGGTAGCTGCTTGCTCATCTTCTGTTGTTGTATGACCTTGCGCAAGCGATCCACGAATGTTGCCTGGTTGTTCGGGAAGAAGCCCAAGTAGGCTTTCTTGTCTGGCGTGTAAAGCAGAATCAGTACTTTGATGTCACACTGCGGAGGGGATGAGAGAGGAGAGAAGTGAACGCAGCCCGCCTGCCGACAGAAGCGTGAGTGTTGTATGAAGGTTCCTATAAATTATTAAATAATTTGCCATCATCTGGCTGCTTAGTTTGTATTACCAACATTATTTCTGTATCTTTGATGATTTTCTTGCCAAAATTTACCCTATTTGCTACATATCTAGCAGAAATAATAAATATAATAATTACTGAAAAATTTATATTACTTTTTTTAGAATCAAAAAATATAGAAATGGTGTAATTCTTTAAGATCTCAGACAACAATAAGTATTGTTTACAAGTTACCAAGTATATATAACAATCCAAAAATACACATGTTAATCAAGGTGATTCTGTATAAAACATTATGTATACGTTTTTTTTTTTAATATCTTATCATAAGAACCAGAGAGAGAGAGTTTATTTATTTCTAATTTATGGCAGAACAACTGATATATGAATTTAAATACTTACAAAACCTCCAACCATGATCTTTGTAAGCGCTTCGAGAGCTTCATTTTGCTGAAGGTGGAACAACACAGACTTACTATCTTTCAGGTATTGACCACCAATGTTACTGATGAGCTGTTTAGGCATCAGTTGCATCAGTAGTTTGTTAGGCCAAGTGTCAACTTTTAATTCCGGTTCTATGTCCTTTGAGTTTGCAGACACCTAAAAAACCTTTTAATTTGAAATGTGTCTAAAATATCAAAGGAAATATTTCAGTTTACTTGTTGATAATAGTTTAAATATATATCACAACTAGCTGACTCAGCAAACGTAGTTTTGCCACCGTAGGGGTATAAAAATAGATGTTGGCCGATTCTCAGACCTACCCGATATGCACATAAAATTTCATAAAAATTGTATGAGCCGTTTCGGAAGAGTATAGTAACTAACATTGTGTGTAAATAAAGAAAACCAAGTTGTTTGTAGTCAAATTTGTGATTAGTGCATTATGCAACATACTTGACATGGTAAATGTTTTATGACTTTTTGTTGATCTCCTGGGGCCTTCCCCTTCTCCATCCACTCAAGAGCTCCGCTCCATATATATGTTCGGCCAGGAGGATTTCCAACATTCCCTAATCCCCCTACAGCACTCACTCCCTGTGTTGGAGTCACATTCACTCCAGCATTTGAGGGACCTGGCTGTATCATTTGCATTCTTTGTATGTTTGTCTGAAATCATTAAAATAAGGAAAAATTACACACAACAAAATACTACACACCTAATATTATAGTTTATGTATGAAATTAATCATCTTACTAATTAATACATAAAATAAAAAATAAAAATTTGAAACATGACAAACGCTTAATGATTTAAATGTGTGTTTACTACAATTCGATTAGGTTAAACCTGAGAATGCAATAAAACTATAGAAAATTTGTAAAAGAATTAAGATAGATCAATAAGTTTCTTTATGGTGGTCTAAGGTTAAATTGCTAATTTACTATGAGCAGCTAGACTCATTTTAACACACCTGTGTAGGTGGTGGCGGATATGAAGGTTGCGCTAGTTGTGTCAATAAAGCAGAATTCGTAAAAGTCGGCCGTGGAGCCAGCCAATTGTTTCGCACTGCATTAACTGGTGGACGCTGGAAAGGTGCAGCAGGTGGCCGCGGTTGTGGCACTGCTGTGCGATTTTGACTAAAACATATAACACTTTATATTATATATATATAATTAGTAATAAACTGTCTATGAATATGCGCTAAATTTAATCAATTATAACTATGTTAAAGTGAAATATTATAAGCATCATATCAGGAGACTCAATAGTGTACTCAATACTGTCTTGTTGTTACATATTATTAGATATAAGATGTCCACTCTTTACTCCAAGATGTGAACCCAAAGTTATCAACTAAATAGTTAAACTTTTTTAAATTATATTTTATTTAATCTTACATACCCATATAAATCAGTCTGTACATCCGGTGCTGGTGGAGGAGCTGGACTTGGAGGACGTTCTTTGAGACTGTATCCCCTTAGTAGCACTAAGTGTCTAGGATCCTAATATAATTTTAAATACTTAAATTAGTTATAGAAATATTAGAATGGTTAAGGTTGATTACAGAAAAGTAAAAACACTGAAGTTTATTTTTTTTTGGGGGCATTAGTTGTGAACATATTCATATAATTGCCTATACATATAACATTTTTATATGAAACAAAAAGATTCTATTCATGCCTTACCTTAGCATAATTTCTCTGCTGTGCAGCATGCAACTCCCCGCCAGCGTGCTCATACAGTGCCAGCAGAGCGGGCACCCGCCGTGCTGCCGCCACCGATAGCTGTGCACCACGCTCGCCACATAGACGAGCGGCTTGCTCTACGGTATTTGGGGCCCCTAGGTAACAAATTTTTAGGTACTAGTTATTAAAACTGTATTGTTGATAGAAATCCTTATATTATATCAAATAAAAAAATTTTACCAGGAGGCACTAATCCCCCAGCGTTAGCTGAATAAGGTGGAGAACAACACAATAATATCACATGTAAAGGGATATCTGTCCTGCCAAGCTCTTCTAAGCATGCTAATGCTGCCATTAATGCTTCTGTTATGCATGCTCTACTCTCTGCTTGACCACCTATAAATCTAAAAAAGTATAAGAACTGTAAATATTTTATTTTATTTTAGGTTCTTAAAACTCATTTACACATATTATAAATAATAAATTCGAACAAAAATATTAAATTTGTTTTTATCAAACGTATTTCTATTGTTTATTCTAAGATTCCTGTTTTTGATAGTAATTCTGTGTTCTTGAAAATTTTTCTGTTTTTTAATTTAAGATTTCTGCTTTTGAGATTGAAGATTTAATGAATATTGTTTACCCTCCAAAAGTTGTGTATTTAAAATATTATAGAAATTTGTTCTCTTTGTCATCTTCTTGTTGTCATAAAAAATTGAAACAAAAAATAATAATAAGCATAATAAGGAAACAGGTTAAAAAATTATACAATATGAAACACTTTTATATAGAAAACATATTGAGGAGTGTGACTGAAAAAGCTGTATAAGATCTTCTTAATACTTACTTTATTTTATCTACAGTATCAACAACAGTTTTTGGACTTGTGAATGGGCCATATGTAGAAACAGGAAGTCCAGGGTGACAGTCAGCAGCTTGATATGCTACTATACCATACACTGACCCACTATCTACACCCTCTTCTAACGAACCACCATGGAAATATCTATGAAATAGTAATAATGAATAACACAATTCAAGACATTTATTTAAAAAAAAATTTCTTTTTTCTCTTTTCTTTCATATTTAATTATTTATAAACATAATTTATCAATATAAACAAGTGCAAATTCACTTACTCGAGTGTTGGTACTATATAATTTGTTTTAAGTTCAGTTATATATGCACTATTTGCTGAAGTTGCTTCTATGACAAATATTACTTCTGCTTGAATAGGCGGGTCTGGAGGGTTTCCTGCCATTATTGAACACTATTTGCAGAACTATAATATCAAGACATTTCGACTTTTGCTTATAGGCACAGTAAAATAAATAATGATAAGACCTAATATAATACAAATATTATTATTGGTTTAGACCAATAGCCATTATTGAGTGCATATTAATTAATAAGTTACTATTGAAGTTTTCTGAAGAATTATTCAAGAGAATATAAGTATTGTAAATATGTAGGTAACAAGTTTCGTTTGTAAATGACAAATGGCAATTGGCAGGTTTAAACATCAATTAAAGATGATGATTAAAAGATTTAAGATAGTAAAAGTAAATTGACAATGAACATATTTTGTCAATCAACATCAAACTTTCAAAGATGAAAGAATCTATAGACGTCAAGGGATAGTAGTAGTATACAAAAATCAAAAATATAGAGTAGGTATAGACATTTTTGACATGTCAATTTTCACTTGACATTTTCTTATTCTTACCTAGTTTTTTTTTGTTAAATGGCTTTGAATGTGCTTAAGCACAAAACATTCTGCCAGTGTCGCGTATAATCACAGACTTAATAGAGGTGTTACACAGTATTCTATGGTTACACATCGTATAATGAAGAAATACGTTATAATATAGTACACTACACACCGGCCACAGATCACATCTTAGATTCCTAATAGATACCGTATGTTAAACAATGAACATTGACAACAATCATAAATTCGATCATTTTCAAAATGTATCTGTTAGAGAGAATATGATAAATTTGCTATTATTTATAAATGCTAGCCATTATAAATAATAGGTGTAGACTATGTGATGAATTAATCACTTTATCAAAATATAAATATATACTATATAATTTATTCTGGGTTATCCAATGTAATAATTTGTCTATCAAACAACTGTTTTTAACCCCCGACGCTATACGGACGGGGTGTTAGAGGTTAATGTTTTATCTGTGTAGAGGTATGTCTATCTGTGGATATCCTATCGTAGCTTGATCGTAGCACTTTCTCGTATATAATCTTTGGTAGCACTCAAGATAATGGACAGATATTAAGGCAGTTTTTTTTGGGGGTTGGATCTTAATACGAGTCGCATGAATTTAGTATAACTGTGAATGTGGGATTGAAGAGGGGGTTCATTCTTACCTAAAAACAATAATATTAGTTGCCGGAGTCGCGTTAAAATAAAAAATACGATGTTAAAAACTACGGAACCTCTTAACTTCAACTCTGTGATTCAAAAAATTGTGTGGTCACAATTGAAGTAAATTGAAACTAAACTTTGTAATAAAAACCTATTTGTTTCAAACTATTACTTTATCTAAGCAAGACAAGATATTATATAAAATAACAAGAAATTTGAATAAGCGAATTATTACTTTGTCTAAATTGTATATATATTATATATACTAGCTAGATAGTATATATAATTTTTCGATTTGTCACTTTGGCTGTAACATATTCATGTTATCTTAAATACCACTAAAGTAAAAAATTAAATTTAAAATTAAGCTAACTTGTGAAAATTCAAAGTTAGAAACGAGCTGATAGTCTCCAAAAGGGTGACCAGATCTTCACAGTACATTACATAATAATCCATCTTGATTAAATTACCTTTCAAACAAAAAAAAACTGCCTCAAAATCTGTCCATTGTCTTGTGTGTGTCTAGTGCTACGATAAATTATCCACAGACAGACATACAGTTACACAGATGAACACGTTAAACTGATAATATGTACTTGGTTCATATAGCGTCGGGGGTTAAAACAGTTGTTTGAAAGACAAATTATTACATTGGCTAACCCTGACTAGATACTATGAATAATGTTTTGATAAAGTGATTAATTTATCACATAGTCTACACGTTCTATCAATTATTTATAATGGCTAGCTATTATAAATAATAGCAAATTTATCACATTCGCTGTAACATCTATAATAAAATTATAGTATTAGTTTTTAATAACGAGTTTGCGCCGGTGTCTTGAGAATCAGAGTACTCTTGATTCGTTACGTCTCAGTTCAACCATTCGGAAATATTCTAAGTGCAAATCTTTCCCTTAATATAGTATTTACCCAAAGTTTTCCTTTTACTCTATTTAAAGTTCTATGAAAATACCTCCACAGCAACAATTTCTTCGTGCGGCAGATTCGTATTTCATTTCATGGTGTGCACCTATTATCTTTCTTATAATGGAAGCTCAGTGAAGTTAGCCCCACAGGATTTTTTTTTAATTTAAAAAAAAAATTAATTGTTTGTTCGTCGTTGTTCGTGATTGTTCGAACATAAAAATTGATTGTTCGTTTCTTATTTATTTATAAATAATTAAATAAGTTTTCATCCTTGTATGAATAAATTCTTTATTGCACACCAAATTAACAAGAATAAAAATTGCATAAAGCCAGTGCGTATGATAAAGCGCATGCAAAGGCGGCCTTATCACTTCTAGTGATCTCTTACAGGCAACCTTTAAGCGTATAAGACAAGTTATATTAATAGTATAAGGTAGTGCATAAATAGCAATAAATCTACATATTTACATGTATTACAATAAGACATACATACAAAATACTTATATATATATTCATATTTTTAAATCTATATATTATACATAGATACAAAAATTATATATACAATGCAATATTTAATAACTATAAACATACATATACCTGTATAATTTCCATAGATAAAATATTTTAAAATAGAATAAAATAAATTTTATGGTATGTTTTGCAAAGCCAAATAATAATCTTTTAAATGTTTTTAAAAAATGGCTAATGACTTTGAATGACGTAAGTCATACGGTAACCTGTTCCACAGTTCCACGCTTTTAACTGTAAAAGATTCATTATGCAGCGGGAAGGGCTTGTTGGAATTTTTAATTTATTATCATTTCTGGAACATAGACAAAAAGAAGTCTGGGTGTCTGAACCGAGGAAGGTAAAACGTTTTTTAAGATACACAGGAGTATGAGGATTGACGAGAATAGAATAAAGAGTGGAAAGAATGGAAGTAACGACGATGCTTTACTGTTAGCCATTTAAGTTGTGAACGGTATGGAGATACATGGTCAAACTTTTTTAACCCAAATATGTACTTAATGCACATGTTTTGTAATCGTTCCAACAAATAGTAAATTTAGGCAATTGTTTTGGACTACCAATTATAGTAAATACTAAATAATACCCGTGATGGGACGGGTTAGAATACAGTTCCCCTCTATTCGATTCGTAGGGGACCCAACCCAAGATCATCCCTACTTGGGAGGCTGTCCCGCCGCCATTGTTAAAAGCCCGTCACTGGATCGCCGTGCCGGAGTGGGAGACCGGTGTGGAACGTGGCGATCGATTAATGGGTCGGATCGGGGGTCCTTCCGTCCCCCGCGCCAGCGACAAACTAAACTCGGCCTCCAGAATTGGATTCACCGTAGTGCTTCTTGTCCATGGGGCTGCGGAAGTAGCCACAATCTTTCCCGTCTTATTCCCTGCATGTTACATCTCAGCAATATACATATGCTTTTGTCTGTTTAATGGTTAGCCGAACAAGAAAAAAGAAGGTACGCACAGCGGCTCCCACTTTCACAATCAGTGTGGATTTTTGTAATACCCGTAGATTGCATTCGAATTTAAATGCCGTGCATCACCACCTCGAAACGTACTTTTTTTAACTGAGACAAAGATATCGATTCATAGCGACACATCTTACCTAAATTACCCAGGGTACACTTTGGAACAGGCGTTCATTCCTCAAGCCGGTGTGCGTGTGTGTACGTTAGGGACGATATCTGTTATCAAAGACTCGCCAACCTCGAAATTAGAGACCTGTGTCAGTTTTATGGGCATGCGTGAACTTTGGCGACACCACGCGGATTTACGCGTGCCTTTACAGGTCTCATACCGGTAACACCGAAGTCGACCGTCTTTTTGGGCACGTTCAGGAGGTTACAGATTTCGTGCTTCAGCGATATCCCAGCGCAGAGGTCGTGATCCTTGGAGACTTTAATGCCCATCACACTGAATGGTTAGGATCACGAACTACAGACCACGCAGGGAAAGCTGCTCACAGTCTTGCTCTCGCCTATGGTTTCTCCCAACTTGTGTCAGGCGTAACCAGGATCCCCGACACCGAGAACCATACACCTTCTCCTTTGGATCTTCTGCTGACTACTCACCCGGAGGGCTACCTGGTATCCGTCAATGCGCCTTTGGGTACATCTGACCATTGCCTGGTACATTCCGAGGCACCAGTAGTGCTGCATGGTCATTCCCGTCCACCTGGGAACCGCCGCGTATGGCACTACAAATCAGCAGATTTGTTTTATATCGGATGATCCATCGATCTGCGCTGCCGCTGTTACGGATACTATTTTGCAAGGGATGGAATGTTTTATTCCAAGCAAGGTTGTTCGTACTGGCGGCCGTTTGCGACCTTGGTAAGATGCACCCTGCGCAAGATCCTCGATTGCTAAACAGGAACGCTATCGTGCCTGGGCCGTGCCACTTGCTGCGAAGGATCTATTTACTTCCGATTTTAAAAAGAAATTCAATGCTGCCTCCAGATCCTACAAGAAGCATATTGCCAGAGCATGGCTTAAGCACATTCGAGGCATCGGCGAGAAATTAATAAGCTTTCCTTCAGGAAGCCGTGCATTTTGGTCTCTCGCAAAAGCCGTCGAAGGGAACTTCTGTAAGCACTCCTTAACACCCTTTGCGCGATACTGATGGTTCGCTGGCACACTCTGCGAAAGAGAAAGCTGATCTTCTGTGCACTCTTTTTGCGTCGAGTTCAAATCTTGACGATGGGGGAAAAGCACCGCCTACAATTCCGAGACACGATAGCGCTATGCAATATGTGCGTTTCTCACAAAGCGCGGTGCGTCGAGCGCTCCTTTCCCTAGATGTTAAGAAATCCAGCGAACCTGACGGAATCCCAGCTATCGTCCTTAAAACGTGTGCTCCCGAGTTGACTTCAACATTAACGCGCCTTTTTTCCCTTTCCTATACGACAGGAATAGTCCCAACTTCATGGAAAGTAGCTATCGTTCACCCTATTCCCAATGGGGTGTACACACACACGTGGAAGCTGGCTGGGCCCGGTTTCAGCTTCAAAAGCAGTGATGGCCCAGTGGTTGAGAATTCAAGTCTTACTCGGGAGGTCCGAGTTCGATCCTGGGCACACACCTCTGACTCTGAGTTATGTGTGTTTTAAGCAATTAAATATCACTTGCTTTAACGGTGAAGGAAAACATCGTGAGGAAACCTGCACTCCTGAGAGTTCCCTAAAAGTTCTTAAAGGTGTGTGAAGTCTGCCAACCCGCACTGGGCCAGCGTGGTGGACTATGGCCTAATACCCTCCTCATTCTGAGGAGGAGACCCGGCTCAGCAGTGGGCCATTGACGGGTCGTGATGAAGATAGAGGGCGTTTGTATTTAATCCAAGTTTATATATATCGGATCTAGATGGCGCTGTTAAATATAAATTCTGAATCGCGCTGGCCAGATTCTTTATTGTCTACGTTAGGGTGTAACAGAGTTCGGGTTTTCGGTAGTACAGGTCAGGGTACTACCTCTATTACATACGCACAAAAACGTCTACGATACGAAACGTCAATAAACAGCCTTAGTAGCGATATTCGTGTTTCATTGACCCCTTCGGCTTAGCTACCAACCCCTGACCTGAGAGATCTACTCATCCCACCAGGGTTGAGGAACGCTGATACAGTACGCGCCTTGTTCATGGTCCTTCGAACCGGATAGCGTGGCTGAAGTTGACCCCCGCGAGTGCGAGTGTAACTGAAATCGACCTCTGCGCGAGTGTGAGTGTGTGGGAAATTGCGCGAAACCGTATTCCGTTACCAGTTGTTTACGGACACTTGTATTTGTCTGGACTTGCGAAGTTCTCAAGTTTAGTGGACTTATATGTAAGTTCTGTAGACTAAGACACTTCGGACACTGGTGAATTTTGTGTGTTTTGAAGACCTGTAAAATTCTTGCAGCCGAAATGGAAGTCTTAAAAATACAAATGGACATTATTCAGCAGTTACAAAAGGCAAGAATAAACTTCAAGAAAAGTCCGAAAGAGAGGCTAACTAAACCACACTTACAGACAAGAATTCAGATAATAGAAAATAAATGGAAAGAATTCACCAGAAACCACTACGAAATTGTGAAAAAAGAAGATCCGGAAAAATGCGACTATTTAAAAGAAGATAAATATACTGAGACAGAAGAGCTATATCTGGAATTAACAACAGAACTACTGCTGTTGTTAGACAAATTGGACGTTCAGTCTTCGACGTCTAGCAAACAGAGAGACACGGGTTCGAGAGAGGTACACCATTCTTCAGTCAAGTTGCCCAAGATAGTAATACCAGAATGCGAGTACACCGAATGGGTCAGCTTCCGTGATCTGTTTGTGTCATTAGTACATAACAATGACACCATCGATGACGTCCAAAAGCTGCACTACCTCAAGGGACATCTCACCGGGGAAGCTAAGAGACTTTTACTCCATATTCCGGTGAATCAGGGTAACTATCAAGAGTGTTGGAAATTGTTGGAACAGCGATATAATAATAAACAGTTTCTAGCCAATAATGTTTTAAAGCAATTCTTTAGTCAGAAAGGCGTTCCAACAGAGTCCGCCACTGCTAACAAACAATTGTTAGATAGTACTACCAGTATGTTGCAATGTCTAAGTAATATTGGAATCGATACTTCGTCATGGGATGTCATTGTTATTTACATTGTAAGCCAGAAATTGGACAATGAAACTCGTAAGTATTGGGAATCGAAAGTATGCGAGCTGTAAGAATAACGAGTTGCCCAATTTCAAAAACTTTAAAGAGTTTTTAGAAAACCGTTATCATTCTTTAGAATTTTTAGATGTACCCTATAGATCTTCTAATAGTTCTAATCACAAAGTGAGATCTCAGGTTTTACATATCAGCAATGACACCCAACAGATTGTTTGCTCATATTGTAAAAGTAACCATAGAATAAGCAATTGTAAAGATTTTCACAATTTAGATGCCACTAACAAGCGTAATTTTGTCCAGCAAAACAGGTTGTGCTTCAAGTGTCTTGCAAATAACCACTCCGTCAAGCACTGCCGTACCACAACTTCATGCCAAATTTGTAAACGGCGACTTCATTCCTTGTTGCATACCAACAGTGTTCTTCAATCACGCAAGCCATCAGAGAATACTTCATCAACGCATGTAGCTCAGGTATCCTTTGAAACTCAGGATAGAAAATTACCAGCACAGAGTAGTTTTAACTCGCAGGGTGTAAGTCACTACTCTTTGCTTCCTACAGCGTTAGTAGACGCCAGGTCTGATATGGGATCACTTCATCAGTTGCGAGCACTCATCGATCCAGCATCACATCTCTCATTCGTGACCGAATCGATTGTTCAACTATTGAAACTGAAGAAACAAACAGTTAGGGAAAACTTATCAGGATTAGGTGGTGAACCAAATTTGACAGCAAGATCTAAGACGCAGATCACATTACATTCGTCTCACAATCCTAATTTCTCAATTACGGTAGAAGTTTATATTCTCGAAAAGCTTACAGGATTATTGCCACCACGAGAAGTACAAGTTGAGCCATGGCCTATGTTACAAGAAATCAGGCTTGCTGACCCTGAATTTAATACTCCAAACAGGATTGACCTTTTACTCGGGTCTACGTCTACGGCCATCTACTGAAGGAAGGGTTGTTAAAATGTCCTTCAGGATCATTGGTATCATCCTTCTGCACCATATCTAGCGGTCAAGGTATTAATGCAGTTGGCAGTAGACGAAGGGGATAAATATCCATTAGCGGCTAAAAGGATTAGAAAGGAATTCTATATGGATGATTTAATGTCAGGATGCCAAAATGAAAACGAAGCGAAGAGATTAATAAGCAGATGACAGGTCTACTCAAAGCAGGCGGATTTACTCTACAAAAATAGTACAGCAACAATGAAAAGTAGCAATTTTAATACAGGAAGAAGAGTCAAGTGAAAGGTTAGAAGAAAAGAGGCTGATAGAAAAGAATACTACAAACAAGATATTGGGACTTACCTGGAACCGGAGAAATGAAGAATTTGAGTACGCAGTTCAGCTACCACCGATGACAGCACCTGTGACTAAAAGAAAGATTATATCAGATATATCGCGATTGTATGATCCCCTAGGTTGGATAGCTCCAAGCATAATAAGAGCGAAGATTTTTATACAAAAACTATGGCTATCTGGTATAGGATGGGACGAGGAGGTGTCAGAGGAACTTTTAGACGAGTGGATTACGTATAGAGAAGACTTAGAGCAACTTACCAACTTCAGTATACCACGTTGGATGAGGTGTAAGGAAGATGATCAAGAAGTTGAGCTTCATGGGTTTTGTGATGCATCAAGTGCCGCGTATGGAGCTGTAGTTTACTTACGGGTCGTGGACTCTAGTCGAGATGTGCATGTGAGCTTAGTTACTGCGAAAACTCGAGTAGCCCCAATCAAGCAAATTTCTATACCAAGGTTGGAATTGTGCGGCGCTCTACTACTAGCCAAACTGTTGACTGAAGTTTCTATGATCTTACAAATACCAAAAACTTCCTTGCATGCTTGGACTGATTCAGAGGTCGTATTAGCATGGCTTAGCAGTCATCCAAACAACCGAAACATACTTACCTCCTAAAAATGGAAATAACTCAAGCATTAAATGTATTAATTAAAGGGGCACAATTAGCAAGTTTTAGTGTAGAAATAGAGGACTTAGTTAAGGGAAATGAAATAAATAAAAGGTCAAAACTTACCTCATTAACTCCTTATGTTGATGAATTAGGAATCCTTCGAGTTCTCGGGAGAATTCGTTGGGCACATGTTGATGAACAGCAAAGGCATCCAATTATAATTCCCCACGACTCATATTTGGTCAAACTTTTGGTAGCTGATGGACACATTCGGACGTTACACGGGGGACCACTGCTTATGCAATCCTTTTTACGTTCAAATTATTGGATAATTGGTGTCAAGAACTTAGTAAAATTTCATTTTCGAAAGTGTGTTACCTGGGTTCGTTACAAAGCAAAAACCAACAACCCGTTGATGGGACAACTACCAGCTGAAAGAGTTACTCCCACCAGGCCCTTTTTGGTCAGCGGAGTTGACTACGCCGGACCAATAGATATTAGAGTTTCAAAGGGTACATTTGCCTCTTTGTATGTATGTCAACTAAGGCGATCTATTTGGAAGCAGTGAGCGACTTGTCTTCACAGGGATTTTTATCAGCTTTCAAGCGGTTCGTAGCTAGACGTGGCCACTGTAGCGACTTATATAGCGATAATGGCACTAACTTTGTGGGCGTAGCACGAGACCTGAAGATGTTGTTTGCTGAGCAAAATCAATTTATACTAGAAATATCAGACTGGCTAGCAACAAATGGAACTCAGTGGCAACTAGCAACAAATGGAACTCAGTGGCAACAAACCGGAATGAATCCGGCACATGCACCGAATTTTGGTAGGTTATGGGAGGCCGGAATCAAGGCAAACAAAACCCATTTATCCAAAATTATAGGCAATGCGACTTACGTTTGAAGAGATGACCACATTACTGGCTCAAATTGAAGCTTGTCTCAATTCGAGACCAATATCATGCATTCATTAGAATGGTGAAATGATGCCATTAACCCCAGGACACTTTCTAGTAGGCGAACTTTTACTGTTACCTCCTGACAGCAGATATGAAGGGGCTACAATCAGTTCCTTGAGGAGATGGCAATTGTGTCAGCGAATGTTACAAGTCTTTTGGAAGCGCTGGTCACAAGAATACCTTTTGCATATGATGCATAGATATAAATGGACGCAAGCTACACCGGAACCAGAGGAAGGTCAGATACTTTTAGTTAAAGAGGACGGCCTACCCCCGGCCAGGTGGTAGGCCGTCCGTTATGGGCAGGATTGTTGAAAGGATTGGTGCGGACAAAATCACGCGGGTTGTGACCCTTAAGTGTAATTCTCTTATAAATAGACCGGTATCAAAAATTTGTATTTTGCCTACCACTAATTAATTTTTATTATGTCGTTGAGATTTTACCAATATTTTTTTATTATTTTTTTTATCATTATTTTGCAAACCATACCAAATGTAGTTTATAACATTGTTGTTGTTGTACTATGTGATATTATTGTTTATAGTATGTTCTTTGTAATAATTGATTACCTGTTTATTTTGCCAACTTGTATTTTGTTTCAATCAGTAGATTTAGTAATTGTTAATATTGTGTGGTTATAGACTATAGTGAAGAACTGTCGTTCTTGGTGGGCAGTTATGTTAAAGACTAAATGTAATATGTAATTGGTTTTATGTTAACCTGATATGAATCGGATATAGAGGGCGTTTGTATTTAATCCAAGTTTATATATATCGGATCTAGATGGCGCTGTTAAATATAAATTCTGAATCGCGCTGGCCAGATTCTTTATTGTCTACGTTAGGGTGTAACAGAGTTCGGGTTTTCAGTAGTTCAGGTCAGGTTACTACCTCTATTACATACGCACTAAAACGTCTACGATACGAAACGTCAATAATCAGCCTTAGTAGCGATATTCGTGTTTCATTGACCCCTTCGGCTTAGCTACCAACCCCTGACCTGAGAGGGTGACCTGAGAGCGTACTGTATCAGCTCATCCCACCAGGGTTGAGGAACGCTGATACAGTACGCGCCTTGTTCAATAACACTAAATAGTTCGCACTTCACCACCAGTCTGTTTTCGTCAGGTTAAGGGTCAATTAATTAGGCCTTGGGAAATAGTACACACAGGACTCGGGATATTATCAAACAATAAAGGGGAGCAGACCGCGCGCGTGCGCCGGACTTTTCAACGACTGCCCCTGCCAGCGGCTTGGCTAACACTAACGCCCGCCGTGCGCGCGTTTTATAAAAAATATAGTTAACACCCGAGAAGAGTGACAGCACCAATCCGTCCAATAATCGGCCTATTGCTATTACCTCCTTGCTCGCTAAAGTGATGGAACGTGTAATTAATACACAGCTCCTTGGTTACCTTGAGGATAACCAGCTAATTAGCGACTGACAGTATGGCTTTCGTCATGGTCGCAGTGCTGGGGATCTTCTAGTGTACCTTTTACCACCGTTGGGCAAATGCCATGGAGAGCAAAGGAGAAGCTATGGTAGTTAGCCTAGATATCGTTAAAGCGTTCGATCGGGTTTGGCACAAAGCTCTATTAGCGAAGCTATCTTCCTATGGACTACCTGAAAAATTATGCAATTGGGTATCCAGCTTTCTTAGTGGGCGGAGCATTAAGGTCGCTGTCGACGGTATATGCTCGGACACCATGTCCATTAATGCTGGAGTACCCCAAGGCTCAGTGCTATCGCCAACACTGTATATTCTGCATATCAACGATATGTTGCAAACCAGCAACTTTCGTTGCTATGCGGACGACAGTACTGGCGAAGCTCTTTATACTGGCCGGGTAAACATTCCTCGCATTGAGGTAGAAGAAAGGAGAAAAAACCTGGTATCTGAACAGGGAAGACATAATCTTGTCCAATTTAACCCTACGAAGACCCAGGTTTGCGCGTTTACCGCAAAAAAGACTCCCTTTATTATAGCGCCTAAATTCTAGAACGTTCCCCTCAGCACCGGCAATAGTATTGGGATCCTAGGAGTCGATATATCGAACGAGGTCAAATTTCGCGGTCATTTGGAGAGCAAAGCCAAACTGGCTTCAAAAAAACTGGGCGTACTAAACAGGGCGATACAGTGCTTCACACCATTACACCGGCTGTTGCTATACAAAGCCCAGGCCGTCCGCATATGCTTTTTGTTGCTCCCTCTTGACTCCATTCAACGACGAGCTGTTCGCATTATCGATGACCCCATTCTCACATACGGTTTAGATAAACTAAGTCTCCGGAGAGACGTTGGATCTCTGTGTGTTCTCTACCGTCTCTACAATGGGGAATGTTCACAGGAATTGTTCGAGTTAGTGCCCCCGACACTTTTCCGCCATCGCACTCTACGCCGCTGGGACAGATTCCATCCACACCACTTGGATGCGTCGCATACCAGCAATGTACGTGTGTCAAGATCATTTCTCCCACGCACGTGCAGGCTGTGGAATAATCTGTCACCAGAGGTTTTCCCAGAGCGCTTTAATTTGGGGATCTTTAAACGCCGAGTGTACAGGTTCCTTAAAAAGTAAAGTAGGGTTGGCTACGCATTTGCATTTCTCCGTGTATTGTAGATGTCCATGAGCGAAGGTGACCACTTACCATCAGGTGGACCTTCTGCTCGTTTGCACCCCTATTCTATAAAAAAAAAGAAAGTAAATTGAGATTTCGAAACATTTACGTTCAAACCGTAAGACATACTCCACAAACTGATCTTTTGCAGATTGTAATTAATTTTTTCAATAGCAGTGAGTATGTCATCAATAGGAGACGATACATAAATCTGTAAGTCGTCTGCGTATAGGTGGTATATATTGTAAGAAGCTTGGTTACAGTATTAATGAAGATAGAAAAGAGGAGTGGTGACAGCACACCGCCCTCGGGAACCCCGGCCTTTAAACAAGAAGGAGAAGACAAATTACTGTTATAACTAATATATTGTTGGCGATTATGTAAGTAGGAATGGAACCAGTCAATAACATTAATGGAAAAGTTAAAATTCTTAAGAATAGAGAGTAAGATGTCAAAGTCAACAGTGTTGAAAGCATTAGAAAAGTCAAGAAGAATTAGTATAGTTACTTGCTTGTTATCGATGCTATAACGATTATCGTCACAAATCTTACTTAAAGCGGTAGTTGTGCTGTGGCCTGGTCGAAAACCTGACTGGTATGGACTTAACATTTCATGCTTGCTAAGATAGTGAGAGAGCTGATAATGGACAATACGTTCAAGAACTTTAGACAGAAAAGGAAGAATGGAAATTGGTCTAAAATGAGAGTAACATGAGGGATTAGGGACTTTAGGTAGAGGAAGAACATGAGCAATGCGCCAGACTTTTGGAAATGAACAGGATGAAAATGAATAATTGAAGATGTGACAGAGGATGGGATGAATAGTATCAAGAGCTGCAGTGATGGTATTAGCAGGAAAATCCTGCTAATACCATCACTGCCAATAGCCTCTGAACTTATAGCTATTATGTTTTTTCTGACATCGTCAGCTGAAATGGGATTAAAGATAAAGGGAGTATTATTACGTATTGGTTGTGACTCCAGAGTTCTAAGTGTCTCCTGTTTTATAAGCTTTATGTATAAAAGTACGTTGTGCATCTCGGCAAACTCTGTTCAGTTGTTCGTAAGCGTTTATATTTTGACAAATTGAGATCTGACGGATTATTTTTATACTTATTTCTTCTTCTTCTTCTTTAGGTTTGATGGCTTTCAGTTGCGCACTACGCAAAGATTATATACACTGATACAGGAACAAACTTGTTCACAAAGTATTCTCCCAATGTCACGTGGTATGAACGAAACACACTTGTGGAGGATTGACCGGTGAAAATATACAATGCTTAATTTATTATCCGTCATCCATTACATGTGAGTATTTTACCTTGTTAGTTTCAGTCTACAACAGAAAAAAAGACACACTCGTTATAGCAGCATTACGCTTTGTCATAAGTGCTTTGATCTCGGGTGTCAGCCATGGTGCAGGAAGGTGCTTGAGCTTGATTGGTCTAAGGGGAGCGTGAACATCATTTAGTTCGGTAAGAAGAGAATTAATAAAAATATTAAGTTTAGTGTCTACCGAAGTAACACTAAAGATATTGTCCCAATCTATATGATTAAGATCACGCAAGAACCGAGATCTTTACTTTACTCTCTTAAATTAATTAATTTCTATTCATTATCGTTTGTTTGTTCACTATTGATGATTGTTCGATGCTAAGGAGCAGGTTGGTTAAGTTAGGTTAGACGTAGACTGTCCCCTGTTCTATCTTAAAATATTGGTTAGGTTAGATAAATCCACCCAGAAGGAGGAGCCCCGTGAAGTGGGGCGACGTAGACTGGCCCCAGTTCTATCTTAAAATGTTACCGATTTGGTCGGGTAAATGTTACCGATTTGGTCAGGTTGGATTTTAAATCGTATCATCTGAACGAACAATAAATTTTTATGATTTTACGAACAATAACAATCACGAACAAACGGCGAACCAACAATTAAAAATAAAAAATAAATTTAAATCGAAAAAAAAATTTAACTTGGACTAAGTTCAGTAAGCCATGAAATTATTTTAATCAAAAATATAGAATAATTAACTATTGGACTGTTTTTATGATCAAATAATCATACATAGTGAACAAAAAAACGATAATAAATAGTAATTAATTAATTTAAGGGATAAAAGTAAAGATATCTGATAAGGGGGGCCAACTTGAGGATGAACATTTATTTAATTAATTATAAATAAATAACAAACGAATAATCAATTTTTATTTGAACAATCGCACACAAACGAACGACGAACAAACAATTAAAAACAAAAAAAAATTTAAATCGAAAAACAATTATTAAGTGGGGCTATCTTCAGTAAGCCTAAGAAAACCGTAGACAGATTAAAACTTAGGATTCTCTTTCTACCAAGAAAACCGTAGACAGATTAAAACTTAGGATTCTACTAAGAACAGACGAAAAATTGATATGTCAATTTCAATTTTCAATGTCAATTTGACGTCAATTGTCATTTGACATTTCATCTCAAAAACAAAATTAACCTTTTTCTAATCATTCTTATTGTTATTCTTTATCTCGTATTTGTAATTTTTCAGACCGTTTAATCTTATGCGTGAGGGGCGCAGTACGTTTTTCTACTACGTCATCATTTTAAATATTTGTTACGTTATAAAGTTTTATGATGGAAGTATCTTTTCGTTCCTTTCGTTTAATTAACCGGTTTTTTCGAAAACCTTTTGGACTTCTAGCTTACAGAAGTATATCTAGTACTGCTGTGCAAGAAGAATTTAGTCCGGAGGTATTAAATTCATTCAATAGTGACATAAAAGCTGGTACGTTTTCACTATTTTGTCAATGTGTTTGTTCATTGCTAGTATTTCATTCAAAATTATTTTCTTTAATTAAGAAAAATCTTAAACCAAACTTCATACATACCATGTTTAAAAATTTATATTTGTTTGTTGTAAATTAAAATAAACTAGCTTGATCAGTAAATGTTGTTTGGTCATATAAATTAATTTCTGGAGGGCCACCCTTAACACCAAGGGGTATAAAAAACAGCCTACGTCCTATTCTCAGATCTACCAAATATACTCTAAAAATTGGTCAAGCTGTTTTGGAAGAGTTTGTTAACTGTGACACAAGATTTTTAGATATAAGATGAAGATAGGGTTGTGATTTTTAAGTATATTGGTAGGGGTAGTGATTTGTAAGTATATTTTTCCATCACCTAAATAGGTAGGTAAATATTTATTGGAATTCATTGCTTTAAATTCAGAGAATTGCAAGTAAGATTATTATGTTTTACTAACTACAAGTTAATGAATCTATTATATTATTTTTTAAATTCAAGTTATCGAGTATAAGTACTACAATGCCTAAGCAGGGAAATAACTAATACTGCTTGTTTAGGAATTCAGTGAAAGGGAAAAGGATATTTTTCCAAGTTCCTGAGGATTTTGACTTAACAAATTTTGAGTTATAATGTAAAACAAATAAGTGGTTTATAATATTAAATCTTAAAAGTACATCTATTTTAGGAGGTGCAATACCAGTTTTCAGAAGAGCTCTCCTGTTTCCATCTCGTGTAGCATTGCAAGACGATGCTGGCACTTATACTTATGCTGAACTCTATCAATTAGCTGCAAATCTTTCTAAAGACATTGCTGCTGAATTATGTAAGTAAATATTTCTTTTTAAATGTTTATTAAAGGGCTAAATTGAAGGGTTTCTCAGGAACTATTGATTCAATTTTAATTTTTTTTTCACTGATAGAAAACTACACTATTCGTGAGTGACAAAGGTGATTTAGTGTTGCCATAGACATTTTTTAATTAATAGAATATGGCCATTTTGTTGTTACTAATCCGATTTTGAAAATTCTTTCACTGATAGAAAACTACACTATTCGTGAGTGACAAAGGTGATTTAGTATTGCCATATACATTTTTTAATTAATAAAATATGGCCATTTTGTAGTTACTAATCCGATTTTAAAAATTCTTCCACTGAGAGAAGTCTATAGTATTTCCGTCTCTCTTCCTCTTATGTACTATCTCTGTTATGTAAATATGTGTATTTTTATCTCTGTTCAGAGTTATCAGACTCTTTTCACTTTCTTTCTTTCGATTCGAAGAGTCAGAAGCTCAGTGGTGCGGTTGTTGGATTCACAATTGATAAGTTGTGGGTTCAAATCCCGGACATTGGACTACTGGCGTGGCCCACTCCTGACACAAGCTATTTGTTAGCTTACTAGGAGGGGTAAAGGGAATACTAGTATAAATATAAAATAGTAATTTATTATATTGTGTATTATATTTTCAGTGGGAGATACAGAACATACTATTTCCTATTTGTGCAGCAATGATGCATCTCATGTTATAATACAGTGGGCTATATGGATGTCTGGCAACATTGGTAAGTTTTACTTAGGCTAGCTTTGAAACTGTATTTTGTATTTTGTTTTGTAGCTTAAAAAGATAAAACTGAAAACAGTATGTTTAAAAATATATAATATTCACAGTTTTTCCTTGCTTTATAAAGAGTTTAGTCACTGCAATGTTTATTAGAATAATATTTTCAATTAAATTACTAAATATTTAATATTTTTTTATAGCTGTACCCCTAACACCAATTCACCCAGTGGAGATGTTAAAGTACTTTATAACTGATAGTGGATCAAGTTTACTCATCTGTTCTGATAACTTTAAAAATGTTATGCTTCCAATAGCTCAAGGCTTATCTAAACCCTTAATACTCACTTTAAGAGCTGATCAAGAGAAGGTAGCTCAAAAACCAAATTTATTAAATGATGTGGGACAGTCTAATAGATGGTATGGGGGTACAGACGCCATGCTTATTTATACTAGTGGTAAGTCTTGTTTTTTTTTTATAATTATGTTAATTATTTTAATAATATATAAATTACCTTAAGTTATCTTATAAAGTAAGCAGTAAACTTACAAAAATATGTTTCATCATCACGACCGACATCAATGGCCTACAGCTGAGCCGGGTCTCCTCCTCAGAATGAGGAGGGTATTAGGTCATAGTCCACCATGCTGGCCCAAACACCATCTTTAGCAAAGTCTACCTACCTGGCAGACTTCACACACCTTTGAGAACTTTAGGGAACTCTCAGGAGTGCAAGTTTCCTCACGATGTATTTCTTTACCGTTATAGCTAGTGACATTTAATTGCTTAAAACACACATAACTCAGAAAAGTCAGAGATGTGTGCCTGTGTGGGGGTTCGAACTCGGACCTCTCGAGTAAGACTTCAAGTCTCAACCACTTGGCCATCACTGCTATTTAGTTTTACTTTTAGTTGTTATCCTCTATGACATACTCAAATACTTTAGGGACAACAAGCAAGCCTAAAGGTGTGGTTTGGACTCACAGTATGCTTCACACTCAGATTGCTTCACTGCACAGTGCATGGCAGTATAATCCACAAGATGTGGTGTTGCACACACTGCCATTGCATCACATTCATGGACAGCTGAACTCCTTAAATGCCAGCTTAGCTAAGGGGTCAAGGTAAGTTATTAAACAATTTATTATTATTTTGTGGGTGTTTTCAAATCACTGGTCAACAGTGAATACCTTTGGAAGGTGTGCCCGGAGCCATAGCCAATGCGTAGAGGCCCTTTAGACAATTTAATTTAATATAAGATTTGACACAAACCGACCCAAGGGAAATACCGGCTTGTGTAGGACTATGGCATTATATGGAAACTAAGATTGCTGGGCTATGGATTGGGTGAAAGTAGGCTCGATATCTAATGTTGTAAAACCGACAATGTTTTTATACATTGAAAAGTGGGTAGAAAATTATAAATATTATTATGTTACCTATTATGTCATTGTAACGTTAAATTTAAAGGATTTCAAAAATATTGTTATGTTTATAAATATTTTATATTTATGCATGTTAATCAATGTTAAACCATATGAGGGTATTTAAATAATTAAGTGGATATAATAAAATAGTTTGGCTTCTGATTCCTATTTGTTTGTATGTGCTTGAATGGCGACTGAGTAAAATTAATGTAACTGTGTGGGAAATGGCGTCAAATATTGCTAATATCGTATTTCCGGGACAATTTAACCCTAAGACGGAAAAGTGGCGTGATTATAAAGAACAATTATTATGTGCTTTGGATGCAGCAGGTTATGACGATAATAGCCGTAATAAAGCGCGTTCTTTATTTTTGTCACAATGTGGAAAAGAGACTTATTCGCTGATTGCGTCACTGCTGGTTCCAAATCGACCATCTTCCGTTGACTTTACGGAAATTATAAGTGTTTTGGACCAGTTTTATGAGCCAAAGCTTAATGAAATACTTCAAGCGGGAAAATTTCATGGACGTCAACAGTTACCGAGTGAAAGCGTGCAAGATTTCGTTGCGGCGATTAGTTTACTAGGAGCAAAGTGTAATTTTGTGGATTTAAAGTGTCAATTAAGGGATCGCTTAGCATTGGGAGTGCGTGATGCTCGTTTAAGACGAGAGTTATTAAAAAGTAAAGATCTGACATATGAGGTAGCACTACAGTTGTGTCTTATTATCAGGCTACTTTTTCTGATCTGTATCCTGATACTTAGGAAATGAAGCAAACTCCGTTTCATGTTAATGAACCTATGGATATTAGTAGAATTAAATCAAATGATTGTCGGCATTGTGCAAGACTACATAGGCCAGGAGAGAAATGTCAGTTTACTAAAGCAAGGTGCTATTATTGTAAACAATTTGGACATATTGCAGCTGCATGTATGAAGAAGGCTGACTAAGTTCATGACATCTCAGAAGTCGAAGGCACTGGTAAAGAGGTAACATTAATTGAGAAATATATTGATAAATGAAACAACAATGTACAGAGCTGCGCGAGACCACAGACAACGAAATTTATTCCAACACTATAGTTTATGTTATTTTGATACAGATTATAACACTCCCACTTATCAAAATAATATATGTATACTATATCTACTAAGTAATAGACTTAATGCCTAACAATTCCATTAAAAAATAATGTTTTACATTAGGCAAACTTTTAGTGAGTATATCAGCTGGCATCTTACTGGTTTCTAAATACTTTAATGTAACAGTTTTATCAATAATACAATCTCTAATAAAATGATAGCGCATATCAATATGCTTTGTACGTTTATTAGTGTAATTATTTAAAGACAACTTAATTGCACCTTGATTATCATTCGATATTACAATGGTATAAGAATCATCAATAATCTCTGTTAACAAATTACGAAGATAAATAGCTTCTCTGCAGGCCTCTGCCAGCCCCATGTATTCAGCTTCTGTGCTTGAGAGTGCAACTGTCTTTTGCTTTTTAACCTCCCATGAAACTACACTACCAGCCAAAACAAAACATAAACCTGAATATGACCTTCTGTCTATACTATTATTTCCCCAATCAGAATCAACAAAACCCTCTAATTTCGAATTTCCATTCTTATCAAATTTCAAACCAAAATGTTTTGTCTTATTTAAATATCTTAAAATTCTTTTAGCATAAGTCCAAACTTCTTGATCATAACAATTATTAAATTGACTTAGATATCCAACACTAAATGCTATGTCGGGACGAGTTAACACTGCTAAATACATAAGACCTCCGATTAACTGCTGATATGGTATTTGACTGTCACAAATTCTATTTTCTTTACTGATATTTAACCTAGTTTCTAAAGGTGTATCTGAAAATTTACAGTTATACATGTTGAATCTACTTAACAATTGGTTTACATAATTTTCTTGACTCAATGTTACAGTACCATTAACTTTATCAATATTCACTGTCATTCCTAAACAATTCCTAACTTGACCTAAATCCTTTAGTTTAAATTTTGAAGACAATACCTTTTTTAAATGATTAAATTCAACACTATCATTTGTAAAAACAAAGAAATCATCAACATATAGTGTAACAATTGTCCTTTTATCACCATTATTTTTACTGTACAAACATGGTTCTAACTTTGACCGTTTATAACCAATACTTATAAGACATTCATCTATTTTCTTATACCAGGCCCTTGAGGACTGCTTTAAGCCATATATAGCACGATTTAATTTAAGCACTTTTCCATTACAATCTGAATCGGGAAAAAGTTCTGGCTTTTCCATGTAAATCACCTCCTCAAGCTCCCCATTTAAGAATGCTGTTGTTACATCAAGATGTGTAATATCTAATTTGAGTTTAACTGACAATGCAAATAATAACCTTAAAGTAGAATGCTTAACTACTGGTGAAAAAGTTTCTGTATAATCCACATTTGCCTTTTGCATAAAACCTTTAGCCACTAACCGAGCACGGTAACGAACATTATTATCACTGTCATATTTTTTACGTAACACCCACTTACACTTCACTATTGTCTTATCATCTTTTGGCAAATCAACTATCTCCCATGCATTATTATCCTCAAAACTTTGAAGTTCCTCATTGACTGCTTTTAACCAAGCATTTCTTTCTGTACCTTGTAAAGCGTCCTGTAATGATAAAGTGTTAACATCATCACAGTCTTCCTCGCTGGTACACATATTGACCCTATATCTTTCTGGTAACCTTTTGTTTCTTTTAGGCCGACCTTGTTGCTCAGGTATTTCTCTCACTCTTTCATCAAATATTTCTTCATCTAGATTAGCCGGAGTAGTTTCTTTTTCTGAACTTTTCTCTTCATCTCGAGTAACTTCTTCCACTGAAATAGAAATTTCTTTCTTTTCTTTGATTGGTGTGCTAATTTCTTCCTTATCCTGATTATCTTGTTTCAATGTTCTAGAGCTTTCTCTCTTTTCTATCTCTGGTACACTGTTCACTATGTTCTCACTATTTTCCATAATTATGACATTTCTACTAGTAGTGATAGATCTAGTTCTAGGATTATAAATCCTATATCCCTTTATGTCATCTGGATAGCCAATCAGAATATGTTTTTCTGCCTTTTTATCCCATTTCTGGCGTTTTTCCTTTGGTATAAATGCCATTACAATGCTACCAAATATTCTGAGATGACTCAAGTCTGGCTTATATCCTGTCCACATCTCAAAAGGTGTTTTATCATTCATACCTGGAGTCCGATTCTGCAAATATACAGCAGTGTGTGTTGCTTCTGCCCAAAACTCCTTGTTTAAGTTTGCATCAAATAAAAGACATCTAGCCTTCTCTACTATTGTACGATTACTTCTTTCTGACAACCCATTCTGCTCTGGGGTGTATGGATTGCTTTTTTGATGAGCAATACCTTCCTTTATGAGATATGATTCAAAGTCATGATTACAGTACTCTCTGCCATTGTCACTTCTCAAAATCTTGATTTTTTTGTTTGTTTGTTTTTCAACTTTTGCTTGGAAATTTTTAAAGCAACCAAATACTTCACTTTTATTCTTTATAAAATAGACAAAGATCATTCGACTATAATCATCTATAAATAAGATAAAATATCTAGAACCTGCGAGTGATGCATGCTCCATAGGTCCACAAACATCTGTGTGTACTATATCTAGCAGTTCTTTGCTTCTAGAACCCACATGTGTGAATGGCTGACGGCTCTGCTTTCCTTCACAACATACTGTACATGTCATCTTGCTAATATTAATATTCTCTTGGAGATTCATTCCATCTACAGCACTACTAACTTTGTTTAAGTATTTGCTGTTTATATGGCCCATTCTACGATGCCAAGTATGACCAGTCACTGCCACATTAGCCACTATAATGTCGTTTATTCTCAACTTGTAGACGCCATTAACTAGGGTACCTGTAGCCACCAAGTCGTTATTTCTATTGAAAACTTCACAACCACCTGCTGTGAACTTGACTCTATTTCCATTTCTTATTAGCTGGCTCACAGACAACAGATTTGTAGTCAATTCTGGAACACATAAGACATTGTGAACTGGTATCTCATATTCATACTTATCTATCTTCGTAGTAATGGTAGTATCTCCGGCACATAACACTTTCAATTGTTGGTTATTGGCAATCAGAATGTTTTTCTGTTCTGGATACGAAACATTTTCGATCCACTCTTTGTTACAAGTTAAGTGCACACTAGCTCCCGAGTCAATATACCAGTCATATTTGTTAAATTGTCCACTTAAAAAGGCTGCACTAAATGCATTTGACGTTTTTTGTTGCATTTCTTTTGTAGATGTTTTATTTTTATCGATATTTGGACACTGGTTTTTGTAATGACCCAATTGTTTACAGTTATAGCACTTGATATAGCTTTTGTCTTTGACAGTTTTCATATTTGACGTTTTTGAAGCTTTTGCAGTGTTGATAGTGCTATTTTTCTTTCGCTGGTAAAAACCTTTCGACAAAAAAGCATTCTCTGTCCCACTGCTGCCAACTTCCGTACTCATATCCAGCAACTTGCTTTTTATGACGTCTGTCCCTATCTCTATGCCAGAATGTTCGATGGCCATGATCATAGGCGAAAACTTTTCTGTTAAACCTGCTAACAATAAACATCCTATCCATTCCTCGGTTATCGTGAATCCTGTTCCACGTAGCTTCTGGGCTGTATCAACAATCTGCGTGACGTAACTTGTCATAGATTCGCTGTCTTCCAGTCTAATGGATATCAAATGTCGTAATAAATTGATCTTTCTTTGGAAACCGGAATCATCGAACAAAGATTTAAGCCGCTTCCAAACATCGTAGACCGTCTTTTCATTTTTAATATGAACATATAAAGATGAATCAATCGTCATTATTAATTTCGCTTTTGCCTTCAGCACATCAGCGTCTGCAACAGCTGCTGATTTTTCTTTTTTGATATCTAATCCTTCTAACAATAAGAAGTTTTCTGCGGCAAATGCCCACTCATCATAATTTTCTCGCCCTTTGAGTTTAGGAACATTTATGATATAACTGGCAGCCATTTTGCACGCGATGACGAACTCGATCACTAATAAAATGTTTTGAACTATTTTAGGTAGTAACCGTAAAACTGATTCATGATTATTAATTTAGTCCACTTTTTAGTATATTTAACAGTTTTTAAGCACGAAAAATCATTTTATTACTATTTTTTTAAACTGGGTCCAAAACCTGATAAATGAAACAACAATGTACAGAGCTGCGCGAGACCACAGACAACGAAATTTATTCCAACACTATAGTTTATGTTATTTTGATACAGATTATAACATATATGATGGGTGTATATGTCTGCTCTGAAATTTATCATCAAGCGATAACAGGAGATGTTATGATTGAAGGTGCTAAACTCTAGAAAATGGTAGACCAAAGCATTCTTACGCCAGTAGAATATTCAAATTGGGCCACTCCTCTGCGTGTAGTTAGGAAGGATGATGGATCGTTGCGTATTTGTGGAGATTACCGATCTACTGTAAATGCAGCAATAGATATAGACTCCTGTCCACTTCCTAAATCAGTAGAGGCATTTGTTAAGCTTAGTGGTGGTTGCATCTTTAGCAAACTGGATTTAAAACAAGTTTACACACAGCTTAAAGTGGATGAAAAAACGCCGTCGCTTTTAACCCTTAACACACCTATAGGATTAATGAAAATGAATCGATTAGCATTTGGTGTTAGTGCTGCTCCGGCTATATTTCAGCGAGTAATATCAGCAGCTTTTGCAAATATGGATGGAGTTGCATGTTTGCTGGATGATATTGCTATAATGGGGAAAAACAAGTATGAGCATGAAAAGCGTTTATATGCAGTTCTTCATAAATTGCATGAAATGGGTTTCCGTCTAAATGTTGGAAAGTGTATTTTTGGTGCAGAAAGCATTACATTCTTGGGGCATATGATTGATTCAGCAGGGGTAACATCCGGCACCAGATAAGGTAAAAGAAATTCGTGAAAAACCAGCACCAAAATAAAAAAACTTTAAGAGCCTTTTTAGGCTTATATAATTTTTATGAGAAATTTCTGCCTGATAAAGCTACATTATTAGAACCCCTATACCGCTTGTTAGATTCAAAAAGGCCGTGGACATGGGGTGAACCGGAACAGAAAGCTTTTGAGACAGTTAAAAGTCTGCTTTCATCTGATTTAACTTTAGTCGGGTATGAGTTGGATAGAGATTTACTTCTCATATGTGACTCATCGGATTTTGTCCTGGGAGCAATTATTGCACATGTTATGGATGACGGTTCGGAGAGACCAGTAATGATGGCATCAAGAACATTACAGACACACGAGAGACGTTATGGATAAATTGATAAAGAGGCTTTGGCTCTTCTTTTTTTGGTCTGTCAAAATTTCACGAATATTTAGCGGGTCGTCGTTTTTATATCATAACTGACCATAAACCGTTAAATCCTCATAAACCTATTCCGGAACAGATATCTCCCAGAATGTTGCGTTGGTCATTAAAATTAGGGTGCTATCAATATTCTATTAAATATAGAGCGGGTAAACCAATTGGCAATGCAGATGCTCTCAGTAGATGGACTGCTCTTGTGGCAACAATCCAGGAAAAGCCTCTCAAAGAGATGCTCCTATTGGAGGAAACACCAGTTGGATGGAATTTAAATGCAAGTAGAGTTGCAGTTGAGACAAAAAAGGATCCTCTTTTACGTAAAGTTATGTTTCATATGCTTCATGGTTGGCCACAATCCCTCTCAGACCCATCATTACGACCATTTTGGGTACGTAAAGAGGCTCTTTCACATAATAAGATTGTGTATTGTGTTATAATAGAGTCGTAATTCCAACTTCTCTTCAAAAAGAGGTGTTAACATTGCTACACGTGCCACACGCGGGTATTGTGCAGACCAAGGCTTATGCTAGAGGGTATGTGTGGTGGGTTGGAATGGATAAAGAGATTGAGAGAATTTTTTCCGAGTGTCAACAATGCCAAGCTGTTAGAAATAACCCACCAAGAGACCCACAGACATGGATAGTATCCGAAAAACCTTGGAGTAGAGTGCATGTGGATTTTGCTGGTCCATTTCAGGGCAAAACATTCTTACTATTAATAGATAGCTGTAGTAAGTGGCTGGAAGCAGAGATAGTTACATCAAGTAATAGTACAGCAGTAATAACAGTCCTCAGAAGAATATTTGCATCCCAGGGGCTTCCAGAGGTTTCGGTGTCCGATAATGGCAGAACGTTTAGTTCTAGTGAATTTAATATGTTTTTGAACAAGAATGGTATTCAACATCTATATTCACCACCATACTATCCAGCTTCTAACGGGCAAATCGAGAGAGCCATACATACTTTCAAGTATAAGTTAAGAAAGTTGTCAAATTTAAATATGCCATGGAGTGAAAAACTTGTTAAGGTCTTGTATTATGTGCGCACTGTTCCATGTTCCACTACAAATAAAAGTCCTGCAGAAGTACTAAATGGCCGTAAGTACAAAACATCAGTATCAATGTTGCATCCAGATGCATTACCAACTCACAGTGATAATCAATTGGATGAGGAAGCACTAAGAACGCCTAGAAGGTTATTTACTGTTGATCAACCTGTCTTGATTCGCATGTATGGACCGGGTGAAAAATGGAAGAGGGCAATTGTGAAGATGGTAGAGGGTCCTTCCTCATATATGGTGAGAACAGAGGATGGAAATTTACTACGAAGACATGTTGATCAAATGTTATCTCGCAACATGAATGAAGCAGAACAAAGAAATCAGGTGAAGGAGATACCCAGACCGTTATCCCCTGAATCAGATTCAAATTCTCTACCTGATCCACCAGTGGAGATTCCTCCTCCAGAAATGTGGTCAAACATAATCGGAATGCCGGATACTGTTGAATGAGATAATTTATTTCTAAAGGTTTTAAAAAGCGCACGAAACAACCTGATCATATAAGAGGAAGATATTTTATGTTTATAAATATTTTATATTTATGCATATTAATCAATGTTAAACCAATTGAGGGTATTTAAATAATTAAGTGGATATAATAAAATAGTTTGGCTTCTGATTCATATTTGTTTGTATCTTTTAAATATGAATGTGATAATTATTTTTTAATTTATCCAAAGTATATTTTGCTACAGAATACGAATGCTTCCATCCTTTGTCTCCCACAATGTATGGGCAAGTCTCCTTGGCACCAGTGACAAGGAAGAATCTCGCGTATCTGTGTTTCATGGAGTACCTGCAATGTATGCTAAATTGTCAGCTGATTATGATAAATTATTTACTGACAATAAGACTAAGGAGTATGTTAGAAGCACTCTATCGAGTCGGATGAGGCTAATGTGTGCTGGATCTGCACCTTTGCCTGAGACATTATTCAAGAAATGGGAACAGGTAAATAAAATATAAAATAATTCTGTTGTACTTAAAGATGGAGTTATAAAAATATTATTGTTTGAATTTTAGATATCTGGCATTAGACTGTTGGAAAGATATGGCATGTCAGAAGCAGGAATGGCAATCAGTAACCCTTACTTCCCAGTGGAAGACAGGACAGTGGGGCATGTTGGGGTTCCTCTCCCAGGCATCAGTGCAGCTATTGCCGAAGCAACTGATAAGGGTCTTGAGAAATTGATCTCTGTTGAAGCTGAAGTACCCGATTTACAGGTAAAGTGCAGAATGTCATCCAGTATTTCATTGTGGCACCACAGTATTGTAGTCGTTTTGTACCCCATCTTAATAATTTCAGCATATTCAGTAACTGAAGTTGTTATAAATCAATTTATTTTATGTTATAGATATTACTAGATAAACCGTTTCCTGCAAGCTTACAAGATCTAGAAGACAGTCAGTGGAAAATCAAAGTAGATGAACATAAAAAAAGCCAAGATGGTACTTATGTTGGTGAACTGCTGCTCAAAGGGCCAGGTGTTTTTACAAGGTGATGTTTTTACAATATTGTCGTTTATTACTTAATTAATATTTATGATAATTTGATACCAAAGACTAAGAAAGCTTTTTTTATTAAAATAAATTACTTAGACAACTAATTTAAATTATTGTGCTAAGAGTAGGTATATTCTCTCAGTATTTCAATAAATAATTAACTATTAGTCCTTTGCCTGTTAATAAAAATTTATTAAAATCGGTAGTTTATGTATAAAATGATTCTAGGTACTGGAACCGAGCCCCTAAACCTGATTCACCAGACTTTACCCCCGATGGCTGGTTCCGTACAGGCGATACAGCTTTATTTGACAACGGAAAGTTCAAAATTCTCGGACGCACGTCGATCGACATCATTAAAACTGGTGGATACAAAGTAAGTGCTTTACAGGTCGAGTCCGCCATATTGGAACACCCGAACGTCCAAGATGCAGCTGTTTTAGGTATTAATGACGATAGTTATGGTGAAATCGTCGCTACTGTTTTAGTTTTAAAAGAAAATACAACGTTAACATTGAGAGAACTTAAGGATGAAGCGGGAAAGAAATTAGCGCCATATCAATTACCAAAAACAATGCTTATTATTGATGAAATGCCCAGAAACACGATGGGCAAGTTGGATAAGAAAGTTATTCGCGAAAAATTCGGAGATAAACTGATTTGGAAAAAAGACTAGAGGCTTAATATATTTGCATAAATAATAAAAAATTAAACAATAAGCATAAAAAAATCTTTTATTGTGATGTAACGTGTTCTCTTTTAAAGTTAAAATAAAAAAAACCAAGGATGGTATATTATTTAAAGTTATTCTTTACTTATAACGAAGTTATTAAAATAAATTCTCCATTTAGTATTTATTATAATATCAATTTCTGAAAATGTTTGTGTTTAAAAAAAATTAGAAACTATTGCGAAATTGTTAACTATGTACTTTAAAAAATTCAATTCACTTTTGAATATTAAAGAAATTGTTTATAATAGAATTTTAAGATGTTAACTATATAATTTTTAATAATACATTATTGGTACAAAACTAACACCAAATCTGATACTAGAGGTAACAAAAGAATTGAATTAATGATATGTTTAAATGTGTTACGGAATTTTTTTATCAGAATATTAATAAGTAATCTGTACTTGCATCTTGATAAGCTACAAAGATTATAGGAATATATATTATATATAGCTCACTCAAAGAACAAAACACCAAAGATGTTATAAATTTCCTTGAAACTAACTCTTAACAACAGTATCCATTAAAATGATCATATACAAAACAAACAAATCACATTTCTAAGTAAAGTTTTCAAATATTGAATTAATACTTAATGGCTAGTTTTTCTTTCGTCATTGTTTCATAAAATTCGCGTTTTGACATTCTGTTTTATATGTCACGACTCGTTCTGTATCCTATATCTACTTAAATTGGATAACTAAATCATAAACGGAACTGTTTTATTATAATAAAGTGTCATTTGTTACTTTTGATCGGATTCCCAGAAAAAAAAACCTAATATGTATTCCTCAAAATAAAAAACTAATGATAAAATTATATAGGTAAGCTAAAGCCATATATTTATGTGAAAAATGTTTTGTGATTCATTAGAAAACCAAAGCAATAAACAACTTCTAAAACTTAACATTTAGGTATATATTTAATGATTGCAGTGTACAGAATAGAAAGATATTAATTACATTTTTATGGTACAACATTATTTCTGAATAATAGTATTTAATTATTAGAAAATTTTTATATTTCAATTCAATGCTGTCCATTTTTGCTACTATAATAGAATTGATGTAATATTATGTGAGACTGAAATCCGTGTGATCGACATAGCATTTAATATTTTATTCCTAATTTATGTTTCGATAATGTCTATCTATAATTTACAAGATTTTTTTAACTCTTGACAAGTAATTTGAGCGTTTGTTGTTATACGATTAATTGTCACATATATGAATGTTTCGTTATATCCATCACAGTTATTTTATTTTATGTTGTTACTGTAAACTGTTATTTATAATATATAGGATTTCTTACAGCACAATATGATTTTTTAGATTAACTTCTTTATCGACTGACTTGCCTTACTATGTAAAATGTTTAATGTTGTTGTATTTAATAAAAAATATTTTATTAATTTTAAATCTTTTATTTGTATAGTTTTTTAACTTATAATAAAAGAATCTCGTCTGGCTTATGAAATACATTCTACATACGAGTAGATTCAATGAAATTCCTAGCAGCAGCAGTGGCGTTTATCAGACACGGTGGCGCGAATTCTGTCGACGAAATAGCATCTGTCCAACTTGTATAAGTGGCGACAGCTGTTGCTGAAACCCCCATTAACATTACAATAATTGCGCATACTACATCATACCATTTAACTCTATAATCATTCATATCTATATTCGGACCGCTGTCTTCTAAATCTGTGAACGTACTGTATTTAGTCCACCCTCTATGGACGACGAGCGGCATTTTTGATACATCTCTAGTTTGTCTGCCGTTTCGATTTTCAATTTCAAAATTTCCGTTAAGTTTTACTTTTGACGGTGGACTTGATTTTACTTGTGATCTTTTATAGCAGAGACGCAGAAAGAATAGAGGTGGGAAAATAAACATGAGCGGTCCTGTTAGCGTTGAACCTACTAGTCCCATAACCAGATCAAACCTTGGAACTGATTCTCCAAGAAATACTGCTAACGCAACAATTCCTGAGCGGACAAGGCATCGTTGTACGCAAAATTCTGTTGAGAAAAAAATATAATTTATAAAAAGAATTTATTACAAAATAAAAATAGTTTGAAAAAGAAAATAGTAGTAAGAAATTAAGTGCTCAAGTTTTATTTTTAATTTTATCTTTTCGTAATATATTTGGCTGAAGGAAAAAGTTTTGTTTAAATAAAATGTTCGTAATGTACCACATGGAATTTTCAATAAATCTTCAATATGTTGAAACAGTGCAGTGTTGCCAACAGCGCTGGACAAGCAGAGCTGTAACGTAACTAACAGTGCCAGCATGTAGAGCGTTATTGATGCTGGCATACCTGAAAAATATCAATTAAATTCTCGCTATTGGTATTTACAAAATTAACTGCCTTTAGACTCTGGTTAAAAGTTATAACGTTGATTTATATTGGACGGACTATAACGAAATTACATTTTTTTCATTGAAATACAAGGTTTTGAAAAGAACCTGTCATGCCAAGTCAGAGAAATTAAGTTTCATACCTTGCAGTATATTATTCTCAACATTCATCCCGTATCTATTTGCTGCAAATAACGATGTAATCATAAACATCATGCCCGTGATCATGAAACCACCAAGCACTGCTGAGTTAATCTTGCGACTGTCTTTCATATCCACTTGCAAAGTAAGTAGCATGGGATGGATGTCGAACTGGTGATCAAATTAAGAGACATCTATAGGTGTATTGTAACTATATCGAGCTAACTCTATAAAACATATATCCATAGAATACGTAAAAATATAAATAAATAACGCAAGAGGAAGACGGCAGGCTTATAACGGTCAATAAAATATTTAATTTGGCATGTGATCGTCTAGTTATGACCCTTAATACGTTGTGTAAATAATAACCATCAAAGTTCTTTTAGAGTATTTGAGGCATGAGTTCAATAGGTCATCGAAGAAGATAAATTAAACTAAATAAAGCTCGATTTGCATTTTATTGAGTTAATGTAATAATGATGTTGTGATGACGCATAGATGTATAACAATTTATAAATAATGACATCAGAAGGATGTAAGCGATAAAGAACAAAGCTGAAGGAGTCCTATTATAATATTTATATAAAAAAGATAGAAGAGGTCGACAGCCCCACACCCGCCACCGACTATGGGTTCCAACCAAATCGTGAACCCTCCTGGACAGAAGGTGGGAGCTATTTATTGTGCGTCTACACTGTTGATGCTACATATTAGCAAGGACGAAGTCCGGGTAATACAGTCAAGACTGCAGTGTTGAAAGCCGAAGCTTTAGTAAATCAGCCGAAGCTGTAATAATAAAAAGGCTTGAGCCTTGTGATGTAAATCAATCCAATAAAACAGCAAAGCTGCAAGGTGTCCGGAGACAAAGGGACAAGCCCTGGTTATAAATAAAGTGATAAATAAATCACTGGTTCAGTCAACATCAATTCGCAAGAACTCATAGCACTTAGGCGGCTGATTGCAAGGAATGCACATTCATATTCACATAAATGTGTTATCGTTGCCACCGGATTGGATATCGTTGCAGCCGTAGCTGATAATCGTTGCCAACGAAGTGTATATTGTTGCAGCCGTAGCTAATAAGTAAAAACCACCGCAGTGGATAATTCGTTGCAGCCGTAGTTGATATAAATATGTGTTATGGTCCACCTTAGTGGAAAGTGAAATAATAGGTTGGGGAAAAAGTTTTTTCGCATTTTTTAAGAAAATTCAAAACATTTTTTAATATAGTTTATTTACATTTAACTAAAGTAAGTAGGTACCATTTTGTTCGATAACTTTTTGCCATCTTGTAGGTAGGGACATGATCCCATTGCTATAGATATTTTAGGGCTTCTGATCAAAAAAACCGCGACAAGTAGTTTTGGCAGTCCTCTCGTGATGTTAACCTGACACTGCCTAAAGAATTCTGAATAGACCGAAACAGGTGGAAATCTGAAGGTGCAAGGTCAGGACTATACGGCGGATGCATTAACACCTCCCAGCCAAACTCTCTTAATTTTTGCTGAGTGGCTAAAGATATGCGAGGTCTAGCGTTATCATGATGAAAAGCCACACCCCTTCTGTTGATTAATTCCGGTCGCTTTCTCTCAACTTCTTGCTTTAATCTCATCAGTTATTCGCAGTAGAGTTTAGAATCGATAGTCCTGCCTGGTGGTAACAGCTCATAATGAATAATGCCCTTCCAATCCCACCACACACACAGCATCACCTTGTTGCGAGTTAACCCGGGTTTCGCTACAGTCTATGAAGCCTGACCGGCCTTTGACCACGACCTTTTTCGCACGTTCTTGTCGTACGTGATCCACTTTTCATTACCAGTTATCAGCTTCATTTTTGGTTCGGTTTCAATACGTCGTAATAAAGAATTTGAATTTGGAATAATGATACCAAAACCAGCCAGATACAAATAGTATAGCCAAAGAGATTTTATTACAAGTTCATACATACTATAATGCGAAAAGACTTTTTCCCCAACCTATTATAAGATATGTACAACTCGCTTACAACCAGCAACACTCTCATCGAGCATATGAGTCAAACAAAGAGACGCTATACGCCAGATCATTATTTTACGTGGCAAGCCACGGAAGTAGAGAGACAAAGTAGGCCACACTGTCCTATACGCTAGTAAACACGGACAATATTCGTGGTTGTACGCAGCATCGCTAGAACGTACCACTCCGGCTTACAGCCTCCGCACCGCTCAGCAGCTGGCTACAATGGTGTGATAGACATAACGATATCAACTAAGACGCTAGGACGTTGAAGTATCAAATCACAGCGTGATAGACACAAACTATATCGTCTGAGTCACCATAGACGTCGGAGTATCAAATCACGAAATATTCAAGACAACTTGTCATGGGGGGAGTCTGCTAGTAGCGGATGAAGGCACAAAGCTTACAAACCAGTCCACAGCGCATCGTCAAGAATAAAGCATATCCGGCACCGTACACAGTAGAACTTAATCACACTTAGAGACATCTCGCGTCCGTACCACCAAGGCTCCAGCAACAGACAGATGGACTTCTCAAAGACAATCAAAATCATCTAAGAGCCACCTTCCGTCCGCATGCCAAAGCTCGTTCGAATTAAGGCGGTCCTGTAAGACTACTCTCGTAGAACACATTTATAAGGAGGCTGATCTAAACACATGCATCACCATCATACATAACATCGTAACTACATAAGATATTATTGTTAAAACATATTTATATTCATTAATTAAGAGGTTAATTATTATTACATGTATCGCCCCTATACATGTATTGTATTGTTATAATTATATATATGGTCACCCACAAACCATCTTTGATAAATACTTTTTAAGATAAATACTTCTTATTATATCGGTATCATATATAATACATGAATGTGAGATGCCGTGCCGACGATCTCACGCTGCCTCCTTATATATGCTAGGCGGTCGGTCAGACCATCGGCAGCTGCATACTTTCCCATACTAACTGATACACGAACTTTCTCCGAAATACACGAACTTCCTGCATTATTTTTATTGTTGAAAATTATGATCGATTATTATTTCTAATGGATTAAATTACGTTTTAAATATAAAATAAGTTACTTTTTATGTTTATTTGTAAATATAATGTTATAATATTTATTCATTACTATTTTATTACCTCTTTATATTATTTATTATTTTAAATGTTGAATTTACTTTATGTAAGGTTTATAACCGTCACAATATTGTATTTAAAGAAATTAATAAATAATATTTGTAAATAATCCAATCATTTTTGGCCACAAGCAATCTTAGTTTAAACTACTATTTTATCATTTATTCAGTAGTACCTGTTTCTTGTTTTGCTGAGATAATTCTTGAAGTGAAAACTTCTTTAGCGGTTGTGTACATTTTTTTGGGATAGGTAAAAAATGTTTAAGTCGCGACCGAAAAAATCGTCAGATTTTAAATTCGACAGATTTTAATAATTAAAACTAGTAGAAATGAAAAATCGGAGTCTTGCATTCATATTTATATTCAATTGGATATTTTATTGGCTGTCACAAGTTCATTGGCAGTTTGACGAGTAATTTCGTGGAGTTAATATTGACTATCATAGTTTAGTAAGTTTAGTTCTTTAATTAATTAATTTATTTAATGATTTGTTGCAACGTGGACCAGTGTAGGCGTGAGATTCACGGCAGTTTGACTAGCAGTTTTTTGAATTTTGTTCTTTGGGTTACTGAAACCGTAGAATTATATTTTCTTTCCAAAGTCCCGTGGCACATTCTGGTCTCGCCGTATGTAAGCCAGATATCAATAATATAGTTCGGTCTTTTTGAATTTTGTTCTTTGGGTTACTTAAACCGTAGAATAATATTTTATCTACTAGTTTTAATTATTAAAATCTGACGCCTACGAATTTTCCTGACGCGAGTTTAACATTTTTTACCCATCCAAAAAAAATGTACACAACTGCACAACGCCGCTAAAGAAGTTTTCACTTCAAAAATATTTACAATCAACAAGATACATTTATTTCACTTTAGGTATTAACTACTACTACATTATGATAGGTAAGTTTACTTACGGAATTATCTTTCAATTATAACAAATAATACTTAGGGACAATTAAGAAAAATTGAAAGTAACGTTGCTACAGTTACTTAAGTTTTTCACTTGTTTTTAACCTAAGGTTTTAATAATATGACGTGGAGGTTGTATGATAAATTCACCACCATGGAGGTAGAAGTAAATATAAGCGTCAGTAGCTCAGTGGTACGGGCGTTGGATTCACGATCGATAAGTCGTCGGTTAAAATCCCGGACATTGGACTACTGGCGTGGCCCACTCCTGACACAAGACATTTAAGCTTACTAGGAGGGGTAAAGGGAATACTAGTAGTACGTGGTCTTTACTGCTAGTAATCTTAAAAATAAAAAATAGGTTTAATGATGTTTTGAATTCACACTTAGTGCACACGATGTTCTAAATTCAATTTACTTTATCTTCTAGCGGATAAAAACGGCTTTTGCACTCAGATATCGAAGAGCAAAAATACTCTTTCCGAGATGGGAGATGAAAAAAAATTTGAAAAAAAAAATCTTTGCTTTTTCCGCTTACTTATTTTTATTTAATAATATTCCGAAAAATTGCTTCGTAGTAAGTCTCTACTTAACAAAAAAAACTTCTGTTCAAATATCTCTATTCAACTTAATTAGTTTTGGCTGTAAGTTGATATGATTGTCAATCAGCTTCTTTAGATATCTATATCATGCCCCTATCCTAATTCCTATCTAATAAAATATAAGCGCGTTCAAATATGCAGAGCGCTAATAGGTATACCTACAAAGTTTAACAAATCGTAGTGCATACCTGAAAAGCTATAATCCCATATGCCACCAAGAAATCACGTAGACTAGGAACATATTTTAGTACGTCTTCAGATGATGGCGGAGAAGTATCATCGGTGTAAATACACACCCAAGTTGATATTGCCACTGTTGTCACTATGCATACTGACGCTAGGGCTAACGGTCTGTAAACAAACATAACACGTATATAGCTTATAAAAATAAACTATAATCCAACTATGTAAAACGAAATACGAAAATAATTCAGATAGAAATCTAGAAATGCACACGTCAAGGTAGAACCATGGTCAATTAATAGTTTTCCGTTTCCCGATCGGGATAACCTTTAGGTATAATCTCATATTGTAACGTAATGTTGGTTTTTATTTGCTTAAACGAATTAATAACTGAAACGAATGGACCGCGCAAACTGTTCAACTGCATTTTATATTTTGACTTAAACTATATGATATATATATGTCGGGGATTTTAAAACGATGTGAAAGGAAATGGAAGGAGGAAGATGGGGAATATTGGGGAACATTACAAAGGGGGTGATGGTAATGAGTGGAATATTGGGTAACCGCGACGCAGATACTCCTATTAAACCAATATATGATCAAATATGATCTCTAACAATTACGAGAGAAACCTAAGCAGTGCCTTGGACTTGTGACCAAGGTGTAGGCTTAAGGACGTCCTTTAAATGATCATAACACTCGCCTCCACTGCTCAGGCTCTCTGTTTAAACCCAAGGTTAAACGCACATAAACCGAATCTAACACAAGGCTAACTTAACCTAAGGCTAACCTAACCTAACATTGTGTTTACTTAACCACGTGGCAATTACATTGTAAGGACTTACGTGACCTTAGTTGGACAGCACTTCCACACTACACTGCACTTGACACTATCACTAGCACTACTTAGATGATGTTCACTTCTTGAGAGACCGTGCACGACTAAGACTTCAGTAAGACTGTCGATCGCATATAAAGGGTCGAGGGTAGAGACTGTCAAAACAACGGAAGTGACTACTACCCCACTCCAATGCCATAGACAACGATAACGATTCGATTAATCGATAATCTTTTACTATGCTCCGACATATATGTCGTGAACGACTAAACGATTATTGAATAATCGAATCGTCATCGGCATCTATGGCGCTAGAGTAAAATAATAATCACTTCCGTCTGCCCCACCCGTGGAGGGGAGTTCTAGCTAGTCTCATCTCTTTATATTTTCGTACTAAGACAGAGTTCTACTAGTTCTACTCGTGGTCTCAAGGAGTGGATATCATCTGGGAAGTTCTGGTGAAGGTGTTGAGTGCAGTGTAGTGTTGGAAGTGCTTTCATCGTAGTTGCCTAGAGGTAATGTAAACACAACTTTAGGTTACGTTAGCCTTGTGTTAGGTTAGGTTTATGTTAGTTCTTACCTTAGGTTTGAACAATGAAACTAAGCAGTGGAGATGCGAGTGTTGGAATTCTATTGAAAGACGTCTTTAAGCCTACATCTTGGTTACGAGTACAAGGTACTACTTGGGTTCCTGACGTAATAGTTCCTGTTAGAATAATATGAGATCGTAATGTTAAGTTATATCCTGACCGTATTTTGCCCGTGTAGCTTTTGATACAGCCAATTCCTTTTATTCTCCGACATATACATATTCATAATGTGCTCGCCAAGACCTTCTTTTGATATCAAACACGTGATGATATTTTCGAGGTAAGAATCTGAGATCGTCATGAAAAAAATCATAAAATTTATATAGCATACGTCACCCGGGTTCACCGTAGTCGCAAGAGAGTGTTCTTGTTATTTGAAACTGAAAATTCCATTCGAGATCCATATATTTATTTATTTATACACCGAAATTCGTAACAGGCTTCAGCGTAAGCGTAATTGTTGAAATATAAGAAAGTAGAGTAATGTAAAGCAAGCAGGTTTCATTTGGTTTAAGAAATTACTTTATTTTTGTAAAAGCGAATAAAACAACCAGAAGTACTAGGTTTTAGCCGTATCTTGACTACAATTAGGTAAAACAAGATTTCGAGAATCCAGTTTTAAAACGGCGCAGCGGCGTTGTATACATTAATTAGGTACTAATGACACTCACTTCATATCTTTAGGGGAACCGAGCCACATAACAGGACATAATAACAGAGCGATGACTAACATCCATATACAGTAAGAGACCGCAACATCTCCTCCTGTTATCTTCCACCAAAATAACTGCAGGCTTTGAGATGCTGGAAAGAAATGTTTGAATTAGATTTATATAAATAACTACCTGACCAATCTTCGTTTCGCTGAGGTGTATTAAACTATAGTTAAAAGTTTTATCAAAATCGTTTTAGCCACCTTCACTTCACCATTTAAACCTTCCTTGGACTCCCACAAATAATTCAAAACCAAAATTATCCAAATCGGTTCAGTCGTTCTCAAGTTTTAGTGAGACTAACGAACAGCAATTCATTTTTATATTTAAAGATATTTTACACTAGTCGACCCGCTCCGCATTCACCTGGCTGCACAAAATTTTATCCCTTATTTCAATCTCTTTAAACCTTTTTAGTGATAAAGGTAGAATGTCATTTCCCAACCTCTAGTGTATCTCTGTGCCACATCAAAATCTGTCCACCGTCGCTGTGTCATAAATGGTGTAACTAATCTGACTTTGTTTTATATAAAAGATTTACGATTATAATATTCTAGAATCTAGATCTATAAAATATTTCTAATACTATATGTAAACAACTTAACAACCTAGTTCGCTTCATTATCGGTTTATTAATCAAATTATTAATTTTATGCAAATAAAATTTTATAATATACATATTACGTAACATATGCATCATGTATCCATGTCTACATACCTACCTGTAGGTAGGTAAATAAAATTCTTTACTTGGTTTCACAAATAAGCTTCGAGCTAACTCTTATAAAGAGAAAATATATACCTGCGCATAAGTAAGACTTGGGTTAACCTGGCGTTAGATTTGAACAAAGAACCTGGGTAGTGGAGGCGAGTGTTTCATTTGAAAAAAATACGTCTTTAAATCTACCTTGGTCTCAAGTCCAAAGCACTGCTTATGTTTTTCTCGGAATTGTAAGAGATTGTATTTGATTATTTATCGGTTCAGTTCAGGCAGTAACGTAGATACGTTACGTTTACCCAATAGTGCCTTCAATATCACACCCCCTTGTAGTGTTTTCCAATATTCCCCCTGTTCTCCTCTTGTTCATAAATCTCCGAGTTATATTTTGTAGTTTTTTTTTATCAGATTAGATTATCATTATTTAGTTAGTAGTTATATACACGACCCACATAAGTAAATAGACGATCAGGTCTGGTTGTGTTGGCTATGAATAACAATATTTTTGAGCTACCCATTTGCAAATAAAATTGTTTAGATTTGCGCTTAAAAGTGATTATATAAATACTGATAAGTGATATCCCAAAGAGGTGGCGGTAATTCATTGTAACATTCCATGGCTACTGATGCTTTCACGAAATGTAATTTTGCATTGCGACGGGGCTTTCAAGTTTAATTAATATTAAGGCAACTATCAGTATAATTATGTTAACCAATTTAATTTTTAAATAGTCAGCTTGTTGAGACTTTAGAATGCCAAACAACATCGTTGATAAATGCAATAGCCTTCTTGATTTTATATTAAGCATTTGACATTTACATATGTATACTACTAATATATAGAGCTGAAATGTTTGTTTGCTTGAACCCGCTAATCTTAGGAACTACTGGTCCGAATTGAAAAATTCTTTCAGTGTTAGATAGCCCATTTATCGAGGAAGGCTATAGATTTGTAACAATATATTTGTTTTAATTGAGGTCAATGAATAAATCAAACACAATTTGTAGTTATTTCTTATTAAGCATGAAGCCGAAATTATTTTCTAATACACGCACAAGTTGATGAAAATTCGTACAATATTAAGAGTAGGTAATCAAAGCAGAACAGAAAGTCTACATTTTGCGGGGTCCATTAAATCTACACTTCGCTTACCAAAAATAAAATTGGGGATTCCAGCGCCAAATACTGTAGCGTCAATGAGGAAAGTGACTATTCTTCTGGCTTGAGTACCGAACGCTAATTCTGCTACTGCCGCATATGGAAATCTGAAAAAAACACATATTAAACTTATCATTATATGTATCTAGCTAGCGTAAGCACTTTCCATCAGTAGCGCTATTAACTTATTCATAGATTCATGTTTAGATCATTAATTTTATCTCATTCTGATGAAAAGGGGATATAAATTATTTTACTTTCACTTGACTTTAAAGATACACCAGGAAATTCCTCCAAATCTAATAGGAAACGTACAGTCGAGATATTGGTAGGATTATGATAATCTAATGTGAGTTGATTATAAATTATGTCGTTAAATTTCCTCAGGGCTCACCTTATCTTAAATCTGATTATTATCAAATTTAAGTTTATATTATATAATAAACCTAATACATAGAATTAATGATCTCGAATCTAACAGGCGTTCTGCATAATAATAATATAATAATCTTAATTATTTTACATAATCTTCAACGGAGCCGGAGGTTCAAGCATAAACAATTTTTTTACGATGTTTCTCAATATTCTTTATAAATTAAATATTTAAAATTTGATTAGTTAAAGTTACAAAATGTTTAACCTTGGAGGTCGAATGCCCTTCGTAACTGTCAAAGATTTTTTCCTTTAAATATAGGCTTAGGTACCTTAAAATGAAAAATTTATTCGTAATAGGAAGTTATCTTATTAAAGTGTTTCTACTCTAGGGCTATGTTATAAAGGATAGTAATTAGGTAACTCACCGGCTTTTTTCTCTAATATCAGGCGATATTTCATGAGCAAGTAGCCAGCTTCGTCCCAGTAGTACAGATGTGTATAATTGAAGGGAAAATACAGATATAACTAGGGGTATTCCGTAGATACCTATAAAAATTTTAAGGCGTTAGGTTGGATGCAATAAGATTTTTCTTCTGTTCATCATAGTCAATTTATACATTGATGTAGAAATTCTAAATTCAGTGGAGTTTGGTTTTAGAGTACCAACTAAACCTGTTGCCGAAATTATTTTTATAATGTGACGAGCATTTTGTTGCTGTTACTATTTTTTGTTTCTCTGATTTTTTAGTTGTTTTTTGGATCCACCGCATCGACAATGTTTTGTCCTATCACGTCTCTCTCAAAGACATACATCGGAGATTCGGTAGTGGAATGACTTTAAAAACTGTATACAAAAACTCACCGCAAGAAATAATACTTTTCGGCAAAGCTACAACAGGAAAGACTCCAAATAGATCTACAATGCATAACATTGTGAATATAACACTTAGTCCACCAGTGGTCTGTCCAGCTGTGTACCGTTCGTGGAAAGACATTTTAATGTGTTTACGGGCTAAAGGACCCTGAACGTTATCGGTGGGACGAGGTATCTTCATGATCTCCTGGAAAAAAAATAATGCATCTTATCTTAAATTGAACTCTACTGCAATCGGCTGGCGATGCTCTTGGTACATAATGATATGTTTTTTAATGACTATATAACTACATTTACGAGTATAGTTCAAACTCGTACGGGAAGCTTTAATTAATATTTATTTATAAAGCAAGGTTAACATTCCCTTATTTATTAACAGGTATTAAGCATGACGATCGAATTAACTATAAAATTTTTGTGTTCACAACGAAGATTGTCTTTATTTGTTTTAAGATTCAGCGATTTCTTTTGAAGTAATTTTACTAAACATGTAGGCGTGGTTTTCTTGGCAAAGTTTGCTTAAGACTATTGTAATTTATATATCACGTAATTAAAGATAAATAAAATAATAAACAGAGGGATCAAGGTGTAAATACAATAAACAAAACGAGATAAGAACTGATAACTGCATAATAAACTCTTAAAAATTGTTCATATTATACACATAGTAATAGGTAAGTTGGTTTTTTCCGCAGTTGTCTTAAAACAAGTTGTTAGACGAATTTCAATGGATTGCCCAATAATATGAAATCAAAAGTAATTATCTATTAATTAATTATATTAATATTACTAGAAGGGTGCCCTCGCTTCGCTCCGGGTATTTAAAGTAATATTATAATTGATGTCCTTAAATTGTCATTCTGTAATTGTGCAGTTTTTGATAATTTGAAAAATTAGAGAGAGTAAGAAAAAGTTATGAAAAGAAAAATAATAGAAACAAAATTAAAGAAAAGCGACAGATGATAAAAGAGGGAGGACAGAGCAGAACTAAAATTAAATGGGTAAAGGAGAGAGAGAAAGAGAGAAATTATCGAAAGAAAGAAAGTGAAAAGAGGCTAATCATTCTGAACAGATAAAAATAAAAATTAAAGTGAGAAAAAAGAGAGAGGATGGGAGAAAATGATAGTATTATAAGAGAAAGAGAGTTTTTGTAGAGATTAAAAACAACAAAATGGCCATATTCTATCATTTAAAAAATGTATATGGCAACACTAAATCACCTTTGTCCCTCACGAATGGTGTAGTTTTCTAACAGTGAAAGCATTTTTAAAATCGGATTAGAAACAACAAAATGGCCATATTCTATTATTTAAAAAATGTATATGGCAACACTAAATCACCTGTCCCTCACGAATGGTGTAGTTTTCTAACAGTAAAAGAATTTTTAAAATCGTATTAGAAAAAACAAAATGGCCATATTCTATTATTTAAAAAATGTATATGGCAACACTAAATCACCTTTATCACTCACGAATAGTGTAGTTTTCTAACAGTGAAAGAAATTTTAAAAATTGTTAGCTGGAAAGGATGTAGCTTTCTATAGGTGAAAGAATTTTCAAAATCGGTTCAGTAGTTTTAGAGCCTATTCACAACAAACAAACATACAAATATACAAACATACAATCAATCAAATCTTTCTTCTTTATATAATAGTGTAGATGGTTTAAAACACAGTACAGTAGAGTACCTATTAAATGTTAAAACCTCACGATGACGTAACCAGTTTCTTTCAAATATTTCAGGTGGTATTTTTATAAATTCATCAAAATGTGTAAATGTAGTTTTAGATGATTGAATTTGAATTAGTTAAGTAATTTAATATGTAGATAATGATAAAAATAAAAGCGATATTTTTTATGGTAGAAAAGGTGCAAACGAGCAAATGAACCAAAGGAATGCTGGGTTACTCGGCTTTTACGAGATGCTCTCCCAGCGGCAGAAGGGAATAGTATTTTAATCCGTCCCCTCAAGGGTAAGGGTAATTGTCATGTAACGGATAACTAGACTAAGTACTAGACTATTACTTGAACGATGACAAAGCTTGGAATCAAAGTAGCGTTGATACTCAGCTAAATGATAGCACAATTGTAAAACAAATTCAAAAGAGCGAATGTTGAATTTCTTGCCAGTTCTTCTCATCAGAAAACCGCTTTCAGAACTGGTGGTAGCTTTAGACAAACTGACTGACTAACCCATTTTTGACGTGTCAAAAGTACTTTGTAAAAGTCTATTTGAAATAAACTATTTTCAGTTTAATTTTGAGTTTGGAGGCAGCAGAGCAAACTAATCAATTTATGAAGCAATGAGTTATTGATATGTCATTTCAAGGTCTTTAATATATGATTTTTAATGATAAGTTTTGTGATGAGACATTTAATACATATTTTTCGATTCTTAAAAATGAGCTTTGACTCTTTACTAATAGGCTTAGTGATTGTTCGTCATCAATTTTATTAATATTAATATATTCACAAAACTTGTTTGAATTAAGGCCTGATATTTATTATGTATGAATAAGGCGTCGCGTAGATCGAGCAACTTTAATTAATACCACAATCAACTTTTGAAAACTACTTACATACATATACATAGTCAGTTGCGGCAATAGATACAATCAGTTTTGGGTTACAGAAATTGATTTATTATAAGCATCATGGTTCAGATACAGTTAATTGGAAATAGTGAATAATTCTAGTACAATAATAAGTTCTTAAAGTCGAAACTTTAAGTTATTTATTAGGAAACCGAAGAAGAATATATAATATGTCGGCGCGTAAGTTACGCTTAGGTGGAAGGCGAATGTTGGAATTCTGTTAAAAGGCCTTGCGAGCTTACACCTTGGTCACAAGTCCAAGGCACTGCTTGGTTTCCTGTCGTAATATTAAGAGATCATAATGTTTAGTTATTTATTGGTTCAGTTGCAGTATCTACGTTGCGTTTACCCAATAGTCCATTCCATGTCCATTCATATTACCACCCCTTCTTATCGTTTTCAATATACGTCCTCCTTCTTCTATTTTTCATCATTTTCTCCTAGTATATATTTTCAAGGCTAATAAAATCCTAGAGCGCAGAACCATATAAAAGTTTTTTGTTTTATATTTACAAATTACTGACATGTGTAATCTTAATGGTCACAGTTGCGCAATTAAAAGTAGTTTATTTGTGTGTACTCTGCTATGTAGCTACTTATGTCAAATTTGGCTCGTGCCATTTTCGTTGTTACCTACCTACTACGGAGTTACAGCAGGTTTTTTAAAAATAAAATGGTAATGACTGTTTCTTTAATACTAGACGTACGAGCCATGCGATTCGTAGCCACGTGTTCGTGTGTTAGCCCTGGCGTTAAGGTCCACTGAGGAATGGAGACAATGTATTGGCCACCCTTGTAACTTGAGTGTGAAAAATAGCAGTGGGATCAATTGAGACAAAACAAGGAGTTCCATTTAAACAATGAAGGTTTAATAATCAATACATACAAATAAAAAAAATTAGAGTGTCTGTATGTAATATTAAAATAACCGCTTTTTACTAAGTGCATATGGATGTATACACGGTACATATACCAAAACAACATTTTTACAATTCTGTCTGTTTGTTTGTTCCGGCTAATCTCTGAAATGGCTGGATCGATTATGAAGAGACTTTAACTGGTAGATAGTTGATATAACAAGGAGTAACTATTTAACATCTCGCTACGACCCATAGTTTTAAATAAAAAAGAGATGACTGCTTGCCAGGACTCCAAGATACCATTGTGGCTTCATAAATTACTCATCGTTAAAACATTTTTGGAAGTAGCGAGTGTCTCAATTATAGCAGGGGGCCATGTGTTTAATTTATATCTATACATTTAATAAAAATGTAACATATCGAATGTCTCTACACGGAAGATAATTTAAAAAACTTAATATGAATTACTGTCTGTCTGTATGTTTGTACATGCTTTACGTAGAAACACCTAAATTTTAAATAAATTCGCACACAAATATGTACTTTAAAGTAAATGAATTTTTATTATTTAGTTTAAAACGATGTTTTACAGGTTACCCAAAAATTTAACTGATTGAATTGAATCGTGCTAGATTTCTCCCTTATTATTCTTAATTTATACATAATAATATAATGTTATATCAGCAGGCATATATAGCAGATAAATAAACCCTTAATAAAATATAATATTCTGTAAAGAAACTCAAATAATTAAAATTATTATATAAGTATAAGAGTCAATTTTTTAATATTTAATGAATTATAAAATAATGAATTATAAAAACACACAAACTAACCTTAAACTTGTAGATTGCAAAAATTGCGCGAATCAAAATCCAAGCACCTTTCCAAACACGCACATGAAAAAACTACATTTTATTATGGAGTATTTATAGTGTAGATATATAAGAGCAAAGACAGCAAGCACTCAACAACAGAATTATTAAGCCCCTATGAACTCTGAAATTGTGCGCGGACTGTGAACACCGGACAGTTCCGCACGACTTTACTAAATAAAACCAATCTATATTTATATTTCGTATACTTCCAATTCAGGTTTTCGAGTAACATTTACGGCTTTAGACTGTGTAGTATTGCCAAATATACTTATAAAAGACATTTAGATATAATTTGTTTTGAAACTATTAAAGTATACTTAAATATATTTAGTCTTTTAGGTATATTTAAATTGCATACCTACTATATTTACTATTGTAAAAAATTATAACTAATAAAATACAACTTATTTTATTACCCGACTACGGCGAAGCCAAAAGGAAGGGTTATGATTTTGGCAGTCTATGTATGTATGTATGTATGTATCTATGTATGTATGTATCTATGTATGTATGTTTGTATGTTCCACTCTAGTGCCTAAACTACTGAACCAATATTCATGAATGAGGTGTCAATAGATTCGTAATAATGGCGCGGGTGCCAGCGGCTATAAACATTTTATAAATTTTTTTTGTAACGGAAATTATACCTCAGATTCTAACCTCGAAAACAACAACAGTGCCAAAACTGGTGTTCGAAATTTCGATACGATAATTTTGATATTGAAGATGCACCACGATCTGGAAGGCTAGTTAAAGCTTATATATAGACACAATTGGTGCAATTCGACGATTCCTGAGAAGGTAAATTTATCGAATTCAACTATTCTTGATCCTTTGATCATACAGTTCGAAATATGGGTTCTTATACTTATACGTAAAAAAGGGGAAGTTATCTGTTGTGTGTTGTAGTGAGATTATAAAAATATCGAAATGACTTTTCGAACGACTCAATAGTTCATCTATTGCAGTATTTCTATAGATGGTCTGTAGCTAGAAGAGGGTATAAATAAGTCAATAGTGATTTTTTTCAGTTTTCACCATCTATTGCTTTAAGACATTGACCTCTATACATTCTCTATGCTTTAAGAGGAAAGTATTTCTGTTTCATACTACCGTGAAATTCAAATCACAAACAAAAAATTTTTGTAACTTATTTTTTTATACGAAAGTACACATTGAAATAAAATGAAATAAATTTCATTGAAGTAATATTTAAAACTAAAAGATAAAGTATTATCTACTAAATTTTAATACTTTTCATATCTGTAACATTAGTACAACATGATATATTTATATTATTTATTACAATTTTAATTAATATTTAATTTATTTTTTGCTATAGGTACTTTTTACATCTTTTTTATTTTTTTAACAATTATGTATTCGAAAGTCCAGTGTTCGATACACTAACCTAGCTTTGTAATTCAATATCGCGGCTTAGGTCGGTGTCTCGACTGACGATCGTTAACAGTTTTAGGTCATGTAGATACATTCTGTTTTGTTGTATTTAAGTATATTTTAAAACTTATTACAATAGACGATACTTCAAAAAGTGAAGCTAGTTCAATGATTTAAAAAAAAACGCCTGGAATATTATTTACTAATCTATACTAATATAAAAGCTTAAGTTTGTTTGTTTGCTTGCTTGAACGCGCTAATCTCAGGAACTACTGGTCCGATATGAAAAATTCTTTCAGTGTTAGATATCCAATTTATCCAAGAAGGTTTTATGCTATATATCATCACGCCAAGACCAATAGGAACGGAGCTACACGTGAACAAATTCTCGCGGGTCGACTAGTATTAAATATAAGTCAATCACAAGTCTATTTAAAATTTTCACTTTTTATTGTTGACACATAGGATCATATATACATTATACACTTTGCATAGGATATTTAAATCCCCGGGAAGGAGAAGCAAGCAGATCAACCAAGCGCTGGGTCCGTAGCAACATATTGCATCAATTTTGCCAGATTTTGATTTTAATGAAAATAAATGATAACGATATCATTTGTCAGTGTGGTTTTAGTAATGGTAGGTAGAGGTAGAAACTGGAGATGTTCTCCTTAAACTAAATCGCAGAATGCGATTGATGTATTATGTTATTTATCTATGGCCTTTGATTGTGTTCAATATAAAACACTTAAAGGAACTTGGGTAATTATTATGGTATAGAATATACATATTAGTTGGTGTATCACTGGATATAATTGCCTCATACCTAAATTAAAGAGTCCAGAGGATTACTATTAAAGGTGAAAAATCTTCTGGATCTTTGCCACGAAGGGCGTTTACAAGGATTCATATAGATCCTTTTTTATTTTGATGATCTGGAGTATTAGGGGAAGAATTTGTGTTATATGGTACTTTTTGCTGATGAATGATGATGCATCACTTACTTAGTTAACGGAAATAAACACAATTATGACTATTTAAACAGTGCACTATTGCAGGTTCTTCAATAGTTTACGGTAGATAAATAATTTAGTTCTTTATGTCAAAAGACTAAATGCGTTGAGTTCGCTGTATCTTATGTTAAAGATAAAAGAACGTAACTTCTGTTAGATAAGTAATGAAATTTTAAATGTGGCGGACTACTTATCATCGCTGGCGGGAAGACAGCTCAGCTGCCTACGCAGTAATAATATCTCTCCTGATATAAATACTGCTAGGCTATTACTTCAGTTACGTTACTGCGGACATTGAATCAATTTTTATAATTCAAATTTTAATTTTATGATTCTAGCTGAATGTGAAGTATCCTATAATTCAGGGAGTAAACACGTTAACGGCCGTTAACGTCTATTAATTGCATGGACTATCTTTATTTTTATAATTTCAATTTAACAGTTTTGTTAATTCTATCTATTGGATACGTATTGAATTAACTACAACTTTTCTTTACATGAAGATTTTATTAAATTATTTTACATTAAACAAAATATTATAATCATATTCCGCTTAGTCTATGCCGTAATGTCAAAAACCATAGATAGAAAATGAAAGATTTTTTTTTTCTTTAATTACTTTTTAATTATTTAGCTTTTTGAAAAGATATTATATAATTCTCATTCGTTCGTGCTGTTCAAAAATAGACATGTCAATTGTCAAACTTTTTCAATTTATATGATAACGCCATGATAGATTTCTATACTATAGTTATAGAAGTCAATGATTATGGTATGCTTGGTACTATTTATTCAAAGTATTTTTTACAATTCAACAATTCAATTTACAAAATAATTTGATGGTTAAAAATCGTTTCATAGATATTTATATATATTTTAGTAAGGTAGTAAGGTTGGTATAGGCTCCATAATTTTAAAATTTGCTTTCCGCGCATGCTCTATTTATGCGATCGAAACGCATATAGAAAACGGAACGCAAGACATAAGCTATCCCGCTCACTCCGAAGCTCTTTCTCGCTCCTTTTGTGACATTTTTGCGAAACGTACACCGCGTTTCCTTGTGGAAATTATTCTAAAAAATCACATTAGGGTATGGTCGATAAAGTTTTCCAGTCAAAAACCCGTGATATAAAATCTCTCACCGTGGTTAAGTTTTTTCTTGCCAAGTGCAACTAAACTATCAAGATTCCGCCGATAATTCAAAGCCTACCCAGTGGGTGGCTTATTTCGGTAAGTCCGATTATATTTACTTAAATAGACTTAACAAACATGCTACAAAATACTAAACAAATAACATCACAAAGTCTAAATCACTATAACACACTCATATTTACAAGATTACATTGCTCAACTGCAACTGCAAATTAAAATGAGATATGGATGACATTGTTCTTATGACAATATTCATTAATTCTCCGATTCTTGTACGTGTTAAAAGTAATTGGCTGTGATTTCACACAAGATTTTTTACACAATTTGTACATTTAAATTCTACAAATAGTTAAATGTTGTAATATATTAAAGTTTACGTCATCGCAAAGTATTGTTAAAATTCGCAATGGCAATGATAGATGATAGCCTTTTGTATTATAGACAGGGAAAATTCTAGAATATTTTAAAAATTTCCTCCATCAATTTTCAATATTTTCACAATGTCTTGTTTTTTTGTTTCTACTTATCCACATTTTATTATAAAATATGAGAACAGTAGGCAATATGTGGCTTTTTAAGTCATTTCTAGTTTTGGACAAACTGACAGATATGTCAACAGTAGTCTATAATTTTTTTTTAATATTTTAACTATATGTAATGAGTAAAGTTTATAATTTAAATATATAAAATAATATGATTATTAGAGCAATTTTATTGGTATTTAGAAATGAAAAAGCGTGTTATTTGTATAAATTGATTTAAGGTATATATTTATTTAATTGCATGTTGTATACTTATTGTTTTTATCTTTTTAATGTTGTGAAACACGCTTTTTCGTTTCTTTATAGGTTAAAGAAAAATATTAAAATGGAAAAGAAATATGACAACTTTTTTCTTCAAAATAAGAAACAAAAATCTGAAAAACTTGATATAAAGCAAAACTTTAAAAACAAAAATGAAAGCCAAAGGAAGTTTGATCTAAATCGGAATGGACTGCAAGAAACAAAACAAGAGGGTGAAAAGAAACCATTTGACAAGAAGACTTATAGATTGAAGAAATACAGCAAAAAATATAAACTGGAAAAATGGGAAGAGCAGCGTAAGAAAAAAATGCTTCATGAATATAAGAAAAGCATAAAAAATGATCCGTTGGTAGGCTCATATAAGCCCAAGACCTTTGATGAAGATATCACTGACTTTGCAGGTGGTAGATTTGTAAAACATCCAGACCTTATAGAAAAAGAATTAAAAGAAGGAACACATAAGAATTCAAATACGCAAGCTCGGGAATGGATCAATAAGAAAAAGCAGGAAAAAGTTGAGAAACAACAAGAGATTGAGAAGATTAAGCAAGAAAGAAAGCAGAAATTGGAAGAATATAAGAAGAAAAAGCATGATAGATTCAAGAAGTTAAGCAAAAAAAATAAAAAAGGTCAGCCTATGATGACGGGTCGCATGGAACTATTATTAGAAAAGATACAAAATGGCAAATAATTACATACTACTTACATGATAAATAAAATACTATGATATGTCATAGTTGAATGTCTGTAATTAATCTGTACCTAGTGTATTAATTAAATGAATTTCCTCCATAACTGTTAATATTTAATAATCTAAGGTATTCAATTGGATTTAAGATGATGTAACTTAACAATATTCACTTGCTAGTTAATATTTCAATCTGTGATTTGCAAGAAACATAAAATTTTAATTCCAATGTCAGCAGTGGTTTCAGTCATTTGTATTCTAATTAAAAATAATTACTACTTTGCATGTTCATTACTATGAAATGACAGATTTTGTTGCCTGTTTTCTTATTATTTAACATTTTGAGTATGCATTGTGTTTTAGTGGTTTTAAAATAAACTAAAATAAGTTTAAATTCTAATTTTTATTGTCTGAATATTATCCTTGTAATAATTTTGTTTTTAATATCTATGTAACTTTGTGACACTAAAGTACACATAGATTGGTTTAGTTTCTAAATAAACTCGTGTTCCAGGATGTAACTTGGTGTGCCCATTTCTGATTACTTATTTGTAACTAATTAATTTTTCCTTTTTTTTGATAAAACATTTTCCTATTATCTATTATGATTTTTTTTTATTATTTAGCTTGAAATTGTAATTTGTATTTGATAAGAATGTCATGCAATTCGGAGCATTGATTTGTCCAGTCCCTGTTTACAAGATACATTATTAAAATATATCTATATTAAAACTGTCACAAGTCCGATTAATATTATCTGAAAGCAGTGACGTTAATAAAATTGGCGCCACCTTTAAAAAAATCTAAAATGATAACTTTTGACTTAAGATAATAACAAAATATAAGCAGACCGCGGAACATTGACATAGAATGTAAAAAAAATCCTTATAATCATATAGAAAATTAACCAAAAATTCATAATCTAAAAAAAATAATTTGGATCATAATAACATAAAAGTTGGTCAGACTTCAGAGTAAGAGCTACGAACAAGCCTTCATCTGCTGAGAGTTTTACCAGACTTACTGTCTCCTACATTTCACTTTTAACTTTCTTATCACACTTAAGCTGTAAGTATAGTATATAAAATTTTATGATAAGAGAATCAGATGTGCAAATTAAACTTTTATTACCACTCTTATTTACAAAACTATTAACGTTCGTAGAAGTTCGCAGAATGAAACCATAATATTTTATTATTGTAGAATTATACTACCGTAATTTATGTCCATCATATCCGTACCGTGATTTTCGATAGAAATTTAAACAGACACACGCAATAAGAAAATCACAGGTTGCCATGTTTATTTTCCCTTACGGGAGAAGTAATTCCCAGTAGTAATTTTTTTTACTTATTTCAAAATTAATGTATTAATTCGTAGTAATTAAATAGATATCCAATCCTGATATATTTTCCTTATTTAGACTTCTTACGGCTCTTCGTTTAAGATTAGATTAAGTCCAAATTTAATTAGATTGTGTTTGTTTTCCTATATAAATTTGACCTGTTAACCGGGGAATTCCCGTTTTAATTGAAATATTAACTAGCAGTCGTATAACGGGCGCGAGCTATATATATATATATATAGGCATATATTCAAAGACGTATTCATATGTCCTACCCACAAATCACAACTACACAATAGATGCCGCATTCAGGGCAAAAAAAGTGTGTCAAACATATGTGATTTGTCACATATACCAGACGGCGCTGGTAAACACCAACTTAGTCCTGATTAGATTTTCATATACTTTAACAATTTTGTTTTTATAGAAGAATTTAAATTAGTCCAGTCTAGCAGAGCTCAAGTTATAATTGATTTAATGTTAATCTTAGAGATGTGAAAAAATAATCGATTTCTAATTAATCGATTATATTACAGCATTTTAAGTAAAAAAGATAAGATGCGTTATTGGATTAAATCTATAAATAAGCAAACAAAAAGGTCGTTTTATTTCTTGTGATATTGTTTAATTTTATGTTTGTTCTAGTAAAATAATACATGGTACTAGACATCTGTGTCAATGTTCAAACTTAAAAACTTGTATTTCGGTTTTAAGACTAATAGGAAGTTATTTCGTTCTTTTGTATTAATCGTTTTATTTTATATACATTTGAATAAAATATGAAATATTACTTAAAATTAGTGGCAATAATTTTATTCCTCATTATTTAAGTTGAAACTTGATTTTTTTAGTTATTATCAACTGGGTAATTTTATTATTATGTACGAAAAAATGCAACTCTTCGAATTGTTAGAAAAAAAACGATGATTTTTTAGTTAATCGATTTATTTTAAAGACTAAAAAATCTACTATTATATAGTCGATTAGCGCTACGATGATAATTGCACACGGGCGCTACATGGGCTAGAGACGTCTCTGGATATGATCGCATTAAAATAACACCTGTAGACAACTGCCAAAGTGTGACCTTAAGCCTTCTTATCTGATAAAAACGTCTTGTTTAAACGAAAAAGAATGTTATAATAACTAAGTGTATAGTTACCGACATACAAGATAACCTAAAATTCACGTGTCAGACGAATGTAAATACTTGTTTAAATTCATTATCACAAGAAAATATTAATTTAGATAAATAAATGAAACAATTTATTGTTACTGGTATACAAAGAACAAATTTAAATTGAAACGAGTAATATATAATTGCTAAAGGATTTCATCCAAGTGGTAGAAGACTAGCAATTGAAAAGTTCCTCTAGTGTTTCCAGTAAGCTACTGCTAGCATTGAATAGTTGAAAAAGTTTTGAGTCTCATCAGAGCAACATTTAAGAAGGCAGAGTACACGAGGATTGGTGCGATTGCTTTTGATGCGTGAAATGTTATGAAACTGCCTGTTAGGACAAGCTTACAGACAGATTTTAAGAAGTATAACAACTACTTTGAACTCCTCTTTTTGTGGTTCATTATTGAAAAATGAAAGATGGTCATTAAAGTTGAATTAATTATTTTTTAAACTTATTAGAAAAAGTCAAATTATACGTAATGGTAGTGTAGTCAAATATAGCAAATCTGGAAAAAGGCCCTTCTGGACGAGTCTTTTCAGTTTTTTTTCTCTCCTAGAAGTGCCTAAAAATACGGTAAATCCTAATAGAAAAATCCTCAAAAGAATGGACCTTTCCAATCCTTTCTTATGGAATATCAACAATCTATCAAGAATCAAAGTAATCTCAACCAATTGAAACCGCTTGTAATTATTTCCATGAAAATATTATGATCTTGTATAATCTTATTAAATGGTCGTAGTGTTTAACTATTTAAGTATGGCGCGTGTCTCATGACGTCACGCGAAGCAGTTCGCGGCGGTAGATACGGGAACTATTGCGTGTAAATAATGCTGAATTCATACAAATGTTATTAGTTACTACTTATTTTTTATTCAAAACCCTGCTTATTATGAATATTGAATGAAAAGGTTTTTTGGGTATAAAATAATATGTAGCATTTATCTTATACCTAACTAATAAGTAAAATCACAGTTTATTATTTTTTATAATAATCATAGATATTTTTCTGTTAAAAATGATTAAATATATTAAATTTAGAACTAGGAAAGTTTTAGAGCGACGTGACTTTTGAGAAGAAAGATCTGTATTAGGGTGGTATCCCACTGTTGACCGAATAATAAGACGTTTAAATAATTCAAAAAATATTAACTGTGATAGTGTGAACTGGCTTAATAACTAGTGATAACACATCTGACTGATAAGTGGCAGCATAAATGGTTTGACTTCCTTGGATCACAATCAGTTCGCCTTCTACCGGTGATGTTCGTTGGTTCGGACACTCAAAGCATTCACGAATATTTGAATCAGTTCCACTGATTCGCCTTCGCGATATCCAAGTACATTTTTAACTTAGCAACAACCAAAGGGTTGTTGCTTAGAAGTGATTAAAAGCTTTGAGAATTACGCTCTTAAGGGTAAGTTATCTTTTTTCATTTCGTCACGTAATATTTTGTAATATACCGTATATTACACCACTCAGTATAAATAAACTAGGTAGATATAACATTTGACATTCATCGATCTATGAAGGTATAAAATATCATTTAAAGTTTAAACCAACTTGACATATTATATTTGCTTAGATCTACGCAGTTTCAATCTTTTGTAAAATATGCAAATTAGCAAATAAAAATTACTGAATGACGTCTATTGTCTTCTATCAATTTAATAAAAACTATAATTAGAAAAATTCCATTAATACAATAGATTATGTACTTTAAAAAATGGCTAAACCTACACCGAAACATTAAATATTTTATTTTATTAATAAATATATGTATGTAAAAATTCAAATAACAACTATAATGATATGCAATTTTTATTAAATTGTTGTAATTTTGTAGTCTGGTCTACGTTTATTAAAAATCCGTGTTGGCAACACTTCGCAAATTACATAATATAATTAACATTCTTCTAACACATACATAGTGTAAACAGGGCGTAGCGTACTATTGGCCTTGCCCATGCGTTGGCGCCATGACATTGTACCTAAAGAAGTTACGTATTAAATTATGTAATATTTTGTCCACAAATTTAAAATATTTTGGTGTTTAGTATTATGAAAAAAGTTTTTAATTTGAATTTATATGAATCAAGCACTTAAAGAATGTAAAATGTATCTCCAATATGTTTAAAATTATTTTTATAGTTTCGTATATATACATAAGTATAAACCTATATAGTACTTACTATATTTATTATAAATGTTTTCAGGTACTCTATATAAACGAAAGAGTATGTTTTTTTTAAATTTACGTCTGCCTTATATGTGCCTCTAGGGCAAAATATATTAGTAATATACATTACTAATATAGAATTACTATTATATTAGTAAAATCTAGAATTTGAAAACCGAAAACAGTTTCGGTTTTAATTTTGTACGACGAATAACGAAATTACTAAAATAATATATTATTTTTCCTCGGCCAAGATAAAGACGACTAGTTCCTAGTTGAATTAAATTTTTAAAACCACAACTAACGTAAGAGGAGAGTAATATATTAGATATATGTAGATAATATAGTTAGTACATATTATGTACTTACAATAATATTTTTAGAAAGGATGAAGTTAGCTAAATGCTACAATATATAATTTGGAATGTAGTTTTTGGCAACCACCTATAGATGTTTATCTAGATGTAGATGTTTATTTACTATGCGTATTTATTAAATTATTATCATTAAATATCAGTACACCGAATCGTTTCTCTCCGGTATTAATGATAGAATAATATATTTATTTTTAATATATCTGTAGTCATTTTGTAATACCTCTCATGATATTTGTAAATACAGGTTAGTTTACTACTCCGAAATATCTAGACATACCGTCACATATTTTTCATACAACGTCTTAGTTAATAGCTGTTTTATTTTATTGAAACATTTATTTACTTAAAGTTACTCACGTTGGCACTGCTGTTTAAGCTGTTATAAATTAAATTTTTTTCTTTAATTACTCATTGTCAGTTCTGAAATTTGTATGATGCCGCAGTGATATAACAAAAGAAGTATAACTGGCGTTAGTTCATTTGCTAGATAATAAATAAATTCAGGCTTAAAGTTTTTCCGTAATGATAGTTTGTTAATATGAAAGATTGTTAGGTCTTTCTTTTCTAATTCTAACAATGTTTATATACTGTAAGCTGAAAGCTTGTATCTTGGCCCCGCCTTTGTTGTGATACTAGCAGTCGTATAACCTTTGACATTTCCGCGAAAGGTCGCTGTGACATTGCAAATCTGAGCACTGCAATATATATGCTGTAATCTGGCGTTATTAGACTGTCTTTCTACTGCCTAACTACGTATAATAACCATACATTAAAATAGAAATACCTGCCTCTGTTGATTTGTTTAAATTGTTTTTCCCATTGTTCAAGTACAATCGCAGCTCCTCCGTTCCCTTTTTATCAAAATTTTATACTCTTTTAGGTCTATATAGGTCTAAAATATAAGATATTAAAGCTCAATTATAATTACGAGTAAGTAGTTATAGAAATAATGTCGCATAGAGCTATACATTTGTGTCTTATGTAATGCAGTAAAAATTGAAAAGTCTATTTGTCTTCATTATTATAAATAATTACTTTACTGTATCGATTAGTTGAACCTAATATTAAACTTATTTTTAGCTGTTGTTCAGATACTTTTTAGATGATTGAGAAATTGATACGTATTAAGTATTTTTACATTCACACAACAAACTTATCTAATTATAAATGGTTTCGTAAAGGGTGTAGAAGGTATTGGCTCGTAAATGATGTAGGTAAGTGTAAGTAACAAGAGATTGATGGTCGACAGGGAGCACCGGACGAGTCCGGCGCAGGTGGTAGTGCCGGGCGGCACGTGCTCGCTACAGCGTCCCCGGCTCGACCGCGTCCCGCGCCGCGCTGCTGGCGCCGCGTCCTCAACGTCGACCCGCCCTGGCTGCGACGCTCGCCAGCCCGCTGACACATTACTTCCCCGACCACGTGAGTCAAAGGATTCTTAAATATATCTGTCACAGTATTTATATCTAGAATAGCTCAACACCATGCTTATCCAATCTTAAATTATCTTATCAAAACTGATAATGAACTTATTTCTACATCTTAACTTCTATAGATTGCAGAGTTGTCAGTGATAATGCCTAATTTCTTACACAGCTGACACTTGTGGACTAGCGCTCGTCACCCGCCACCACCGGGCTTGGACACTTGACACCCCCTGCATCACACCCCCCCACTTTCGCATAGCCGACTGACTGAGCCTCGGCACCTGCCGAGGCGTCGGGCCCGTCGGAGGACTTCACCCACCTGATCACTCGAGTGAAATCTATCAAGATTCCTGGCAAAATGAAAGTAATCGAAGATGAACAACGCGTGTGCGTTATGGAGGGCCCGTGGAGCCCTTTGAGCGTGATCAAGGAGATTGTTGAGGAGGGGACCCAAGAGGACCCCTTCTATGTGATGGATTTAGGGGAGGTTGTGGCACGATACCACCAATGGAAGGAGTTAATGCCGCGTGTCGAACCTTTTTATGGTAAGTGATCTATCCAATTAGTATAATTTAAAGAAAGCGGTGTCTTCGGTTGATATACCTTTTATTACTAGGTATAAAATTGGTTCAGTCATCTAGCCCTAGATGTAAATATAATTTTGTTTTTCAATAGCGGTGAAGTGCAACGACGACAAGTTGATGGTGAGCACGCTGGCTGCGCTCGGCGCTGGTTTTGATTGCGCGTCTAAGGCTGAAATAGAACTCGTTACATCGCTCGGTGTTCGGCCTGAGTGAGTAACTATTGTTTTGTGATTCAAGATATTTTTTTATTGTGATTTCTTTTGTTTTGTAGGTAGAATATTGTGACTGTAATTACTGATTACAGTTAACGATTTCTATGACTTTATTAAAGGATTATTGGTAATAAATAGATTTAAATTCTTAAAATGTTTCCGACGTTACTAAACTTGCAATCAAGGAATCAGTAAAAATTTTCAACAGTTTTGGTAAAAACCTCTTGCAATATTTTTAATTATGCATAACAGGAAAAGAACTGTATCATTCTTATTAAACACGTCTTATACAAAATTAATATAATTTTTAAACTCTTCAGACGTATAATCTTTGCCAACCCAGCCAAGCCCGCATCGCATATGCGCTGGGCGCGTGCTGCCGGTGTCAGCGCCATCACCTTCGACTCGGAAACTGAGCTGGTCAAAACCAAGCATTACATGCCTGATGCGCAGTGAGTATTGATGATAATAAAAAATTAAATGTATAAGGACTTTAGTCATACCAAACCATCTTTTACGTTGGCTATTTTAAAAACGCGTTTTTTATTTTAGCCTTATTTCTCAATCTCCTTCATCTTCTTATAAAATATAGTATGTCATTTTATCTACAGCTTAATAATCCGCATCCGCTGTGACGCAACATCTGCTCAATGTCCGCTCGGCATCAAGTTTGGCTGTGACCCCGTCTCGGAAGCCCCGAGGCTGCTCAAGCTCGCTGCTGTATTAGGCCTCACCGTGAGTACTTACTTATTCAAGAGACTAACTAACAAACAACATTATTGAGAAATAATAAGTTTAACATTCTTCTCTTCTACAAAAGAAAACTTAGGAAACAGATATCTTATAAATAAACTTCTCCAGGTGATTGGAGTCTCCTTCCATGTGGGTTCCGGCGCAGATGAGACGGAGGTATATGCCCGAGCCATACAATACGCCAAAGCATTATTCGAAGTGGGCTCGGCCGCCGGGCACGACATGTGCCTCGTAGACATTGGTGGAGGATTCCCAGGGAAAAGTGGGACAAGTATAAGAGAGGTACTTACTGGCATTGTTTGAGTAATTTCAAAAAAGAATAAAATATAGTATTAAATACATTTCCTTGTTGTGTTAGGTGTCAGGTGTAATAAACGCGGCGCTAGAGACGCATTTCCCTTCGCGAGATGTACGCGTTATCGCCGAGCCGGGCCGCTACTTTGCTGCCGCTGCTTACACGCTCGCTACTATGATTCATGCTACCAGAGAAGTATGTACTGTATTTATTTTCATAACACCTTTTTGTTATCCAATAAAACGTTAATTAATAGTTATTTATGCAACTGTTGTATTATAAGGAGTATTCATAACCCGAATGTGGGTTATTATAGTATTACATGAGTGTTTTAATACCTAATTATCAACAGCATACAAGATTTATCTACACCCATAATTAAATTCTCTATAAAAGATTCTGAAGCATTTAGCTTACTGCCAACATTAGAACTGCCACTTCTAGTAACCTAATATCACCCATTACTGAGTACCAAATAAACTAAGTATTGATGAAAGAATTATTTATTGTAATAGTAATTAACATTTTGTATAGTGCAATTAATATTACTCTGACCTAATTGACATTCACTTTGATTCCCCCAACAAGATCCAAAAACTATTTTTAAACTATTTGTAGCTCGATGAAGCTAAAGCTAAGTAAGTATAATTTAAAGTAAATAGATTCCACACTTGTAATAATTCAGATGTAAGATGTTATCTTAATTATTATTATTATTAACGTGCATGTTGTATATACCTATAAATGTTTGTTACATCTAGTTACCAATAGTGTATGTTAAGTTTTTTACGAATTGATGTAAACACACTTTGGTATATCTATTAAATAAATAAATAAATAAAATTCACTTGAATATTTTCTCCAATCTTGAAAGGTAATCGCTTATTTCTTTGTAAACAAAATAAAAATATCGAAGAAAAATGGCGGGGATTCGAATAACCCACTTTTTTAAAAAGGCGCGCGACGTTCTGCTAGTGAAATGACTGTTCTTTGATGAAAAAACAATTAATTTTTTCTTACATGCTTTATCGCAGTGGAAGTATAAGACATAATAAATAAACTGACGTATTGTTGTATTGAAAGCATATAAACCATAAAGGTTTAACAGAAACTTGTATCATAATGGATTCAATATTAAACAAAATTACTTATATTTTTTATTGATTCAGCTGCCAGCTAAAGATGGTTCGGGCTCGCATATGATGTACTTCATCAACGATGGTGTCTACGGATCCTTCAACTGTGTGCTTTATGATCATCAACAAGTTAATGCTGAACCACTTGAGGTATGCCTTTTTACGATAACATCAGTGATCAAATGTTGTCTCATTTATTTATTAATAATAATCTAACCTATGGTTTTAACAGGAATCATCTGAACGTGCGGAAGCCTGTTCCATCTGGGGTCCAACCTGTGATGGTTTGGATTGTGTGCTGCCTTCATACAATCTGCCTCCGCAACACACAGGCAGGTGAGAAGCCAAACATATACCAGAATTTCATTATAAAAGTAAAAAAAGATAATATTATAAGTTAAAAGTTTTTTAATGTTAAAAGTTTACCAAATTTTGATCAAAAACTTGCAAATAATAATAATTGTTAACCCACACACAGCTGGCTAGTGTTCCGCGACATGGGAGCTTATACCCTTCCCGTGGCTTCTGCTTTCAACGGGTTCCCAACGCCCAAAGTACGAGCTGTGGTTGATAAGAGGCTTTGGTGAGTGATGGAAATATTATACCTTATTATCTAAAATGCATTATACGCGGGTGTCCTTGGTCCACCAGAGAGCGGCATCAGCAATTTGCACACGGGCGTGTCTATCACCTACAAGGCTTGACCCGCCCTAGTTAATAGTTATAGATGTAGCACTTGGTTTCCAACTTGGTTGGTTAAGAAAACCAAAATAATGTTATAAAAACTCTTACTTAGAAACAGTAATTAATTTAATCAGTGTCCTTCCATGGCACATATTTTAAATTTGCAAGCAGAAACAAAACACTGTTCCAGTAAACCAGTTGTTTAAATATGTTAAATAAGCCCAAGAGTAAGTAAGTTAATGTGTACTCCACTTATTTCTTTATTTTTTTCAGGACTATCCTCAAAGAGCTCTGGCCACTAACAGAATCGCATTTCATTTTCGGTCCTGTGACTGCCCCGCAGACTCCACCCCCATCCCCGACCACCTGCTCATCTATCACCACTGAGTTGGAGCACCCATTATTCGTTGAATGCGCGCTTAAGTGATATAAAATGAACCCTCGGCTAATTAGAATAGGAAGCTAACTCCAATCCAAACAATTCCATAGAACTAGAAAAAGAATTTCATAATTTTTTGGTTATTTGTTATATCTAAAAAATCTTGATTAACGTTATATTAGTAAAGAAATGAGTATTATTAAAATAGAGGAGTTAGTATCTTATTCAGTATTTGTAGCTTAAGACCTGCTAACATGGGCTAGGTTATTAGACGTGTGAGATTGCTGCATATTTTCTCTAATAAAGGTGAAGGTAATTTAAATATCGTCGTTACGACGATCTCGTTTGGTTTGTTTTCTTAATATTAAGATCGTTTTGTATTTTTCATATCATCATAGAACATTATTTTCGATTCTCGAATTATATTTAGTAAAAACTTTGATGTGCACTTTTTAGATGTCTAAAGCAAATTTAGTGTGGTAGATTAAAACTTGTATTTTTAGCATTTAATAAACGTTGTTATGTCTAATAACCACAATATAAGGCCCAAAAAAAATTATAAAATAAACATTTTACGCAATATAATTATAATGAATTGTATCCTCTTTACCTTTTTGTGATTTTTTGAATATTAATCGATTTTATGTTTTTGTATGTAGTTTTAATATTACTATGTAATGGCGGACGTACACGCTCATGACTACCTATTCTGACGTTTATACATCTACGAAACAGAATATTGATTTATAGTATCTAACCGTGGTCCGTGATCCGCCATAGGAAATAATTTAACTATAAAATGTTCTTATTAACTGTATTCGCATAAAGTATTGTAATTGTAGTGCAATTAGCTGACCAATTTTTGTCTTCAGAAAATTTCGGGGAATGTAGACACTGCTTTTAAATATATGTTGCTGAAATGGAATTGTTTTTTCTTTTGACTATTAATTGTTATTAATCTTCTGATACAGACTACAATTATTATTACTTTTTCTTAATTACCTTAAATTATTTAGTATTATGACAATTTAATATATTTTAACAATATCTTGCAGAAAATTTACTTAAACAATCCTAACTAATATTATAAATGCAAAAGTAACTCTGTTTTTCTGTCGCGCTTTCACGCCAAAACTTCTGAACCGATTTAAATGAAATATTGTGTACAGATATTCTAGAGCCTGCGAAAGGATATTGGCAACTTTTTAATGCGAAAGAAGCGGTGAAAAGTTGTATGGAAGTATCGTCTTTTTTGAGCTTGAATCATTTTTTAGGCTGTCGATTCGATATAAATGGTATTCTATATAAAGATTAAACTTGTATGAAATAAAGACATCATCAAAATTAATATAATACATTTATTCAACACAAAAGAAATTAAATGTAACCAAAAGCTTTCAACTAACAAAACTTGAACAACCTTCACATCTCATAATATCATGCATTATCTTACGAATTACTAAGTTATCGGCCAAAATTAATACTCTCACTCCAAAATCTTCAGATTATGGATTGATAAGGATACCAAATTCAAATTCGTGTATATGACAATCGAATTTTAATTTCTTTTTATCTCTAATCTATAAATTTTGAATTGAGATTAATTACGGCCGTATTACAAACTTATAGTAGAAGCGAGTTAAAAAAGTTCAGAAATATCGAATTATTTAGAAACGCAGTAAATAAATATACATAAAAAATTACAGATATTTTCGGATATCACCGTTAACCGTCGTTCATTTCATTAGAAAAAGGATCTAACACCTTATATATAACATAATTATTGTTATTAATCAATTAGTGAAACAGTTTATCTACTATGTGTAACAGAAAATTCCATAATAAGTGACAAAGTTCAAGTTTACATAATTTGAAGACGACATATTCAAGAAACCGAACTCATAGACAGACATAAGCACTAAAATAGACAACAATGGATTATATCTAATAAAAAGTGACGCTCAGCGACTTTTTTATGTAAGATATCACATTAAACATGCTAAAATTACTTATATAAAAAGTTATTCAGTCCACCTAACATGCAATTATTTACAAACAACAAGTAACATTAGCTATAATGACGAATTAAAGGACAAAGTAATTTAAATTGTAGTGACATTAAATTGTCTTATGCTTTGAAACCTCTTTAACATTTCAAATCATGAATAACTTTTAAGCCAGGAGAGTTACATGGTCGAAAACATAAAATAGTTTTGAAACTTATTAGTATATAAAGTTAAATAAATGAGAAATATATTATTTTTAATTATAGTTACCGACAGCTTACAGCAGTGGTACTCAGTCTATGGTCCCCCTGAGCCCGAGAAAACGCCGTTATATGAATTTAATTGAACGCGAAATTATAATCCATTAATATAATGTAAATAGGAGGCAAAGTTGGTTTTCTTTTTTAGGGTTCCGTACCCAAAGGGTAAAAACGAGACCCTATTACTAAAACTCCACTGATCGTTTGTCTGTCACCAGGATACATCTCATGAACCGTGATAGCTAGACAGTTGAAATTTGTTCTGTTGGGGCTCCTATACAACAAACGTGTTTTTTTTGGCCCGAAGTGCGCGATGCGATGCGATCCGACCAGCACTTATTTTTTTTTGAGATACGATGCAACCCAAGGCTTCATGTCTAAGAAGTCCGACATGTACGAGAGAAAGTTTAAGTATTGTTGTAAGAAGGCACAATGCTACCTACATAGAGGATCATATCTTGTTTGTTACAAAAAATAATACATTACAAATATATCCAGCTAATTTATTATTACATATCTTAAATTAGATCTTAAGTTAAGTAGTTATACATGTGTGGCTTTTACACGTTTCAGCATAACTGCACACTATATATATTTAAATAGCCGTGTAAAGCGTTACGATGGGGCTCGTCGAGTTGCGCAATGCGGGGCGGAAGGAGGCCGGGATGAGCTCGAGACATGGCGGCGAGATTCTCTGCTAGGTACCGCTTGGGGTCATCTACACCTAAAAATTACCCATTTATTTATATATTTAAGTACAGTATTTAGACATATTTCTGCATCATGCTCTTAACTGCATATTTTTCTAATTTACTATTTACATTACATTTTCAGACAAAATTAAGTGACACTTTTCAAAAAGATTAAAATTTTATATCTTCCGCTAAAAATGGCCATTTTATAAAGAATTATAAATAAATATTTTTTTTACGTCTTTACTCCTAAGAATTCGGTAAAATTTGCCAATCAGTTGTTTTGAAAACTGAGAAAACTGTGATATAAATGCCAGAAAATTTGTCAAAATTATTTTTATTCATAACCTAAACGAACCCTATAATTACGAGTTGAAAAGCCCCCAAGGACAGAAACCCGGCTTATACCCTTTTGTTAAACTATAATTTAAAAAAAAAAATTACGCATTGTCAACTTGTAAAATAACAAAGCATAAAAGTTAACAGAATATATGAAACGTATTTACAAAATCATTAGTTTCAATATAATACATACAATTATTTATTGCATACTTGATATTTATGACAATGTATGCAGAGAGAAAGCAGTATTAATAATTTTTTACTGTTGTCTATCAGCAGTATATCTTTAAAACAAGTCTTTCCCAAATAATAATTAAAAAGCTATGCTTACTTGCTAAGGGGTCGTCAGCACCGGACTTAGCACAGGATAGCTGCGCATACTGTGGCTGGTACCCAGGGGTGTCGTCCACTTCTATAAAGTGGTCGTCTGGGAGGGTAGTTTCATCGGGAGGTAATTCGAATAAAGCAATTAATGCCTGCAAATAAAGATCATTTATGAAGTATGAAACGTTACAATAAAATTGTTGTTTAAATGTGGGAAGCAATTTTTAGTTAAGAAACATATTTTGCATATGAATGTTGATCCACAGATAACCTTAACAATAAGCAAAAGTATTTATAGAGCTCACAATACCTGCAACACACTGGTCCAGAGCGAAACCAAGTTTCCAGCGCGAAAGTGTTCGCTGTGGCATAACAACTTGACGCAACCCACCGCCGCCATCTTGCGTTCCAATAAACCGCTCACTTTCTGTACATCTGGTACTAATACTCTTTGGACATACATTGCAAACATACTGAAATAAAATAAACATTTATTAGTATAATATCTTACCTGCCTGCAGCGGTCCATTAATGGGTTGAGATGATGTATTCTAAATATCTTGAAAACCAATTGAGGAAATGAAAATGTTGCACTCATCATTCAACAAACTCTACAATACTATTTTGACGTGTAATCGCTTTTATGTTATCATAATATTATATTACTAGAGGGCTGCCCTCGCTTCGCTCCGGGTATTTAAAGCAATATTATAATTGATGTCCTTAAATTATCATTCTGTAATTGTGTAGTTTTTAATTATTTGAAAAATTAGAGAGAGTAAGAAAAAGTTATAGAAAGAAAAATAATAGAAACAAAATTAAAGAAAAGAAACAGATGATAAAAGAGGGAGGACAGAGCAAAACTAAAATTGAATGGGTAAAGTAGAGAGAGAAAGAAAGAGAGAGAAAGAGAGAAATTATCGAAAGAAAAAAAGTGAAAAGAGGCTAATCATTCTGAACAGATAAAAATAAAAATTAAAGTGAGAAAAAAGAGAGAGGATTAGATTGATACTCGACAATGATAATATTATATGAGAAAGAGAGGCGGAAATACTATAGACTTTCTCTCAGTGAAAGAATTTTTAAAATCGGATCAGTAGCAACAAAATGGCCATGTTCTATTAATTAAAAAACGTATATGGCAACACTAAATCACCTTTGTCACTCACGAATAGTGTATTTTTCTAAGAGTGAAGAAATTTTTTAAATCAGAATTGTTGTTCCTGAGAAGCTCTTCAATTTACAAAATGGCCACCTTATGGCACTTAAATGGCTATATCTTTTTAATTAGAGTATTTATGGCAACACCACATAGCCTATGTTACCCGGAAAGGATGTAGCTTCCTATCGGTGAAAGAATTTTCAAAATCGGTCTAGTACTTTTCGTGCCTATTCGCAACAAACAAACAAACATATAAACAATCAAATAGTATAGATTAAAGTTTGGAGTTAATGTTTATATATGAAAAACGAAAAAAATGAAGTCATGGTCAGTTTTTTCCGGAAAGTAAAAGTAAATAAGAACTTAATTTCTGCAATAATAATATATTTGCTACCAACACTAGATACTTTCGATCTTCACAGGGTGGGTCATAATAAAAACTTTAAGTCATACTTACTTAGCCTGTACTGAATCCACAAGGTTAATCAATGGGTCAGCTCCAAAATGTGCAGAATAAAAACCCAAAAACGCTATCAATCCACGAACATATTTAGTAGTTTTAGATGAAGAAAGCCGTTGAAACAGTAAAGTTATTATTTGTTTGGTATACTGTTGCATCACTGATCTGTAAATAATTTTTTAATGAGTTAAAATAATTTAGTTTTTAAGAACAACGAGGTGTATATGGTGGTCGATAATGCTAAATGAAAAGCATGTTAATGTAAAACAATTGAAATAACTGAATGAAATGTTAGTGTCAATTCTATAGAGCCATGGCCCCTATTCTTACAGTCACTAAGTACTGATACCTACATGACATTGAATTAGAAGAATCAATATTAACTCGTATAAGTCGATTTTTTGTATTGTTTAATACAAAATATAAAAAGAGCAGTTAATACAGACTTATCAAATATTCATAAAATACAAGAAAAAATATTAATATATAAAATACATACTGTTACATATTTTAAAAAGGTTTATAACCAATTCTATTCCCTACTTTATATCGAAAGACAGGTATTATGAAATACTGTTTTATATTTACTCAGTGTAAGCAATGTCACTGTGTTACCATGGTCAAAAGATTGTTATAACTGTCAATATATTAATATTGCCATGCAGCTCTCAAGTTAGAAATGTGCTGATAGTATTCAAAATTTATAGCTAAGTACATCTTGATTAAATTATTTTTCAAACTAATAAAACTTCATCAGAATCGGTCCATTGTATTTGCCATTACGATACCACAGCAAACATACAGACACACGTTGAACTTATAACTCCATTGCAGCGTCGGGGGTTAAATATAATTTTTCAATATCATAAAATAATACTAACTCGCCAAATTTCAACAGCATTGTTTGTATTAGATAAAAACCCTCGTGGTCATTAGTTTTTGAAGCTATTAACTTCTGGAACACTCCAAGCATTGCATTCTGAAAAAGACAATATGATTATAAAGAGTTTAAAATGAATATCTTTTGAGTTTTCATTTTGCATCTGACAAATAGTAAGTTCGCTATGTGCCCTTGTAGATTAAACTAATAAGAAACTTATATAGAAAGTAAGAATAGATACTTACTAATTTTCCAGAGCTCAATACTAAATCCGATCTTGCAACAACAAAAGCACAAAGCAGTCGCACCAGTGGTCGTATATTTGCCGCTCGTTCCCATAGCGGAGGCGCTACAAGACATGGCAATAAAGCCGCATAGGCCTCAGCTGCGCCTCCTGGACCCGAAGCGGTTGGGCCTCGAAGCTCCAAAAGAAGAGATAACATTTGAAATACGTAGGGCATGAATTCTGAAAACAAATAGAGGCTATATTTATATAACTTGAAAACAATATAATATGACTGATCGAAGATGTTGTCAAATGATTAATCACTCTTAAAATTTTCTGTACAAATCAATGTATGAAACTTGCCATGATTTTCCCCAAAATCTATCAAAATATCAAGGCGGCAGTCATTTTTTTAATGTTTGCTCCTTTGGCTTACATAACATTAAAAAATAATATAGAAAAACAACGTCAACACTCGATAGACTACAAGCAAAATTTTGTTGCCACATAATGAGTAATATTTTTACTAAAATCTATTTAATATTTAAATTTATATCACTATGGATATATAATAATACCATTATGGATCAGAGAGGGTTTTATGAATAAACTCTATACTTTTTTAATTATTAACAGGTTAATAGCTTCAGGTAAACATTTGCAAGAAAGAGCACCAACTCATGAAGGGCAAATAAGTAGTTAATCATGCAATAACATACCTTGTACATCATTCTGCAATATTTCTTGGAAAATAGGGAATAGTGCGTCTTCAAACGCCGTTATCGCAGCCGGATTGGACTTTACCACTAACCTGAATTATATATGATATTATTTAAAAGTCACTTTTTGCATCATTTTATATTAGTAACCTTACAAACTTCGAAACGTCTTTTCATGTCTTAAACCTTATTTGAAACAATTTCTTATACATTTGTCATAGAAGTAAGTCGTTAATTTTAGCACCCAAAATATGAATGTGCTTAAAGCAAAACAAAAAATTATGTCTCAATTACTATAGACACACTAAACAACGTCGGGTGGTCGTCGACGCTTCATCACTTTCAGTGGAGCGGGATCGGTCAGAATCGTCTTGTAAATTAATTATAACTTATCTATATCATCGTTAACAGATCGTGTTTGCAAATTTTATTTTTTGAGTGCGTGCATTGAGTGCATTTTATTAATCTAGTGTACGTTCCAAGCGTCATCGTCAGAGACAAACATCACTTAAGTTCGATGTCGAGACATCAATTATTTGATATGTCTATAGAACATTGTTGTTTGCCTATTTTAAAAACTTATAAGGTACCAAACCAATACTAGTCTACTAAGGTCTTTACTATCCGGCCAATCGCGTCATTTAGCCGCAGTTTGATAGATGATTTCATTAAAATGAATATTGACTGATCATAGAGAATTATAACTTTTTGAGGGTCCAACCTCCAGAGGCTAGTTTTTTGTATAAAGTGTATATAATTATCATCTTTATAAGTCACTGTACAGTATAGAAATGTAGTTAATATATTATGGGTACTTACTGTACAGCTAGTGATAAACTCTCAAACAAATAATGGTTGAAGTGTGGCTTGCTCGGATTCTTGGCGACTACTGCTAACATGCCCGCCAGTTTTGGTAATGCTTCTCCCAAATATGGAAGAGCTGCTTCTCGGAGACATGCCAATGTTCGGAGCACAGCTGAAATATTAGAACAAATTAATATTTCAGCAAATCATTGCAAAAGCTAGAACTATTGTTATTCCAAGATGTTCCGTGATCATCTGTAATTTAGAACTTTTAGTTCTATCAACTCGGTAAAAATTATTATTTTTTTATACCACAGTCCCTTTATTTTATTGACACATAAATGTAATTCTAAGATAAATGTGCTTAACCTACAATTTACCAACTCACCAATATATAACCAGACCCAACAGATAATATCTAGTCTAACCAGTGAGGAGAGTGAATATTGTTTAAAGTAATAAAAGTTGAACAGTGTAGAGTAGTGGATCGTGTTAGTTATAATAATATAATCTATGAAGTTGTATGTCTACTTGCTCTATTACCTTTCATAACATACTCGTTATGGTCGACGTCTTCATTGCCCAGCGCCGCAAATAACGCGGAGAGCAGAGTGGCGGCGTGCGGCTCGAGTTCCGCTCGTGGTACCATGCCACCCGCTATCAGCTTCTCCACTGCACATGCGCCATATGTGCGCACCACACCCTTACCACTTATGTGTTGAATCTGCAAATCAGTCACAGATATTCACACTCTAAACCAGAGGTCTCTAAACTTATTTGATCAGCGGACCACTTAGCTGTAGTTTTATAAAATTTCGGCCTCCTACCTCATACTACTAATTTAGTAGAGTAAAATAAAATTACTGAAGACAATGAATTTCTAAACTTATATCCTAACTATTGTCTGATTACAAACATAAAATACACAATATGCTAAACAGACCATATTCTTTTTTCCTTTTATATCTTCATTGACCCTTAGGGGCTGTTATAGGCCACTATGGGGATTACTGCTGTAAGTTCATTCAAATCATCACTCAGATTTTAGGTATTTACTTACCAATAGTGGCAGAACTGTGACAATCAAATTTTTTGGTAACAGAGATCGGAATGTCATAATATATTTGATGGCATCTGCTTTTAACACTGGGAGCTCATTCACTGTAACAAAAATTTATACTATAAGAATCGTCAGATGTTATAAATCATTATCATCAATATTGCGCCTTAGAATTGAAAAATAAATTATGAAAAGAAAAATGTATAATATAGTGTCCTAAACGGATTTAGTCTTTTGTCCAGAGTTCATTTGGACATTGGATTATCTGATCCAGGAGCATCTGCTCTTCTTACTTGTAGGAGTTATAAGGTATTTTATGATATCACTTATTAATTGTGAAGGATAACATCATGAGGAAACCGGCAATGCCTTAAAGGTGTGTGAAGTCTGTCAACCTGAACTTTGTCCTCTTGGCAGACTATATACTATACCCTTCTGATACTGAGCAATGGGTGGGTTGAGAACATGATGAAATAAAAAAATTTATTACCATTCGGCCTTTGTAACTCAGGTATTACATGATTGGCAGCAAAAGAAGTTAAGTCCACTAATGGAGAAGCTTTAGTCACTCCTGCTGCTTGAGTTCCGCCACGTGATGCTAATGATGTCACCAGGAATAATGCTGTATCTTTTCCCACCCACGTCGTTCCTCCACTTTCTGTGTATTTGTTTAACATAACCTGAGAAATTATATTAAAAATAACATATTTAATATTAATAGTAACAGATCCAAATAAATTATATAGAAAATCAAATTACCTCAACATATTGTCCAAATATACTCATCATTTTATCTTCAAAATGTACAGCCAGTGTCCTAACAAGGTCACAGGAGGCTCTTCTTCGAGTGTCCACATCAGAACCTTCTATATCTCTACGGACATATTCTTCTGGATTGTCCTCAAATAACTCCATATCCGATTCTAAAAGTTAAATTGAAGTTTTGTAAAACTGTAACATTCTAAAGGAAAATTGTTGATTGCAAAATAATACTGATAATGTTAATAAACACATTTTTTATTTTATTTCATCTATATATACAAATTTCATAATTTGGACTATATTATGAATTATTATTGATAAATTTATTACAGACTAAGGACCAATTGTGGTTTTGTATGGGTTTTATTACTACTTAACATGTGGTAAGGATTAGCAAACTAAAAAGAAGTCTTATAAAAGTTCTAATTAGTTAAAAAGTTCAAAGTATTATTTTTCAATATATCTTTCGCATTTATAATTAATGCTAATGCATGCTGTTGTTGTTTATTACCTCTAAACTGCATATTAGGTATAACAACCTTTTCACAAATACTGCTGAGTGTTGCGGGATCCTCAAACAAATTTTTGTATGTGTTTTTCTCAGCCACTTTTGCAAGGAAAGTCAATGCATTTGATACTAACTGTAAGTTTAAATAGAACTTTTAACAATATTAAATTAATTTATAAAAAAAATCTATGTTAATACACTTACGCAAAGATTACATAAGTACATAACTGCATTGATGCATATGTGAAATATAAATATCTTACCGCATCATACTTTGGTTTGGGACCAGTATTCAGCAAAACATTCCAAACTGCTGTAACAAAGCCTGGGGCATGCGGACCAAACTCTTCTTCATATTTAAGAGCGTAAAGTGCTGCACATTCACACACTTCAGTTCTCAATTGTTCCATTATACCTGGTTTCTCATCATCATCCTAAAAATAAATTATTAGCCATAATTTTTAACTACTTGCTTAAAAAAAAGCCCAAACCATTCAAGTAAACTCATTAAGTTACATATTGTTTATTTTATTTAAATGTTATTATTACAAATACCAAAACAAAACACATTACAAAATTTTTTTAAACTATTTTCCACAGAAATAATTTCATATCATATCATTTTTTATATTACACTATAATTTTAGTTGTTATTATTATTTAGGCTGCTTCAACATTACACCATAATATTATTTAAGTCAATCATTTTAAACTCTACTCACATGGAAAATACATACAAAATATGCATAATAGTTGATTAATAATTTAAATAAAAATAATTACATTCAGTATAAAAAAATTATAAAAAATTTACTCACATCTGTCTCAAGACATGGCACTTTGACTTGCAACAAATTTAGCAGATTCGGCATCCAGATTGGCATATTATCTTCAAAGAACTCTGGTAAATCTTGATAATTGAGTGAATAAAATACTTTGCATATCAGCACTAATGATCCATAAATCACTCTCAGTGCTTGGGGGTTATCTGCATGTTTGTTGGTTAGATCAAGAGTTGCCTGAAACATATTAATAACATATATATGTAGAAAATGTAAATAAAATCTTAAATGTCTTCAGATAATTTATTTCCTCTTCATTCTACAATATATATCTTAGAAATATGTCTTCACTTCTTTATGTCTTCTATCACACACTGTCATTCCACATATTCACTTCTTTCAATCAAATCATCATCATTTATCATCTAATATTCAGCCATTCTCATCATCACATGCAACCTCTTTCATGCATTCATTCTTCCTTACTATTAAATCTAAATATTAATACAACACAATACTTCTAAAGTTTAGCAACCCCACATATATCCAAAAGAAAATTAAGTTATAATTATTTAAATTTATTAAAAGTATTACCACAAAGAGATCAGTCAATGGTTTTGCAAAATTTTCAAGGACATGCTTGATTTCCTCCCATAGCTTCTGTGATTTGAATTCATAGCGATATCTCTTGAATAGTGAGTGTGCCGTTCTAAGAATTCCATTTATTACATGAAAATCTCCTAAAAAATAAATTTTAAGTATAAATATTTTCATCAGCTAAAAGCAGTTTTATAAAAAATTAAACAAGATAAAATACTCAATACCTATTTGTTTATATTACCTGTTGCAAATTTCTCTACCATTTCAGTAATCAGACCAGGCCACTTTTCTGGAAAGTCTGATTTGCCTATTATAGAAACTGCATCACTGAATTGTCTTTGTACACCTTCAGGTGACTTTAGCATAAGGTTCACTATTAAACTTTTGATTGTTGCTCGATCTGCTGCATGTATACGGTCCACCCCATCTTCATCCTATAATTAAATGAATTTGTAAAATAAAATTACATTTATAGGTAATGAAAAACTTGTCTTACATGTACTTGAGTTATTGTGTTTTCTGGCAATTTGCTTTAATATTTTTTAATTTTTAAAAAGTGCTTTAAGATTTATAGTGTTTAATATTCAACCATAATGCAATTGTTGGTTCTGTTTTTATTGAAAGAACCTGGACCATAGATTTATATAAAAGAATATGAGAAATAGCTATACAATTATGAACTTACCACTGGCCAATTTCTTTTAATGTAATTTTTGAAAGTTATTGCTGCAGCCACTCTGATTGTTAAATCAACACCTTCTTTGTCAATGAGATGTAATAATAATATTGCATAATTCTGATTGCCTTCTACACTTTCCAGAAACTTCTCAGCTAAAAATAAAATAATTCTATTACTTCTAAGTACACAGAAATTGACATTTTTGTAATAATTGTATTATTAGCTAACATTATTCATATCATTATTTAATTAATAATATTTAGTAGTTTGTAAAATAAATAAGATGAGTTAAATATACATATAGAGAAATATGTTGAAAATTAAACATAAATATGTTTGATAAAATACTAATATATAATATAAAAAAGAAACAGGAGGACTGTTACACCACTTAATGTAGAATTTTGAAATTTAAATAGGATGTGGCTTCTACAATTCGAAAAATTTGTCTAAAGTTCAAGAAAGTTCTCTAAAGGAAGATCACAGACAAGAACAGGAAAATACGAAACATTTTTTAACATCCTCCAGCGAAAAAATCCGTCATTCGTGATATTCTACTGTACTAATTATTGGTCATCACCAACAGATATACAAGTAAACAAATAGTAGAAATCTAACATTTTTAGGTTAGGTTAAAGCAAATTTTCTTATTAAATCCTATAGCAGAATAAAGTGAAAAAATTAAACTTTCTGATGTATTATACATAGTAACAACCAGGAGAAATTCGTAAATAAAATAAAGTTTAAAACAAAATTTTATGTCGTGATATGTATGTACTAAACTTACCGGGTCGCCTTATATTGGGATCTGGATTGAGTGTTTGTTGTAAGTAATTAGCCAATGTAGCCAAATTTTCGTCAGTAACTTCCATTTTAATGATTTATTTAATTCTATTTTTCACAGAACCAATATTTTATATGATACCTACTTTAAATTATAATAATGAAATGTAATAAATAATTGCTCAACTCAATCTCAAAATACTGTGCTGAATGCAGTGTTGACTGTTAATTAAAATTTAAATTGTCAGTTAGGAAACGTAAAAAACACTCCGTTATTTATTAAAAGCCGGTACACACGGGCCAGAATGGTTGAACGGACCTGAATAGCAGGATTTTGATATCTGATTTGGCCGTCCTGCATTGTCTGTTAAACCGATACCCGTTTGCTTTAGAGTTTAGACACTAATCAGCGTATAAATATAGTCTATAGTAATAAATATCTACTTAACTGCTAAATTGTAGCAGTGATATCTATTAATGAAAAAAACTGGCCAAGCGAGGGGTTATCTGGCACTTTCTAACTAAATAAAATATAATCACAGACCAATAAGAGATACTACGTAGGTAATATAATCTTGCAATTGCATTACAGCAACACCGGTAATAATGTCAATTTGATGTCAATATATATTGACAGTACTAAATATTCAACGTTCATTACTTAATTAATTTATTTAAATAGCGAACTTGTAAATGTAAAGTGCAGACATTTCGATTTATTTTTTCGTAATAACGTAATATTTGTTTCTAAATTTTGTAGTGACTGAGAATAACCGTAGAAAACAAGTAAAATGACACAAGCTCGCCTTGCCTCCTGCGTCCCTTTGCCTTTGGAACATAAATTGTTAGTAACAGTAATAGAAAAGGCTAAGGATTGGGCGCTAATGCATGGAGTTGGTATGAGAGATAAGAAAAACTTTACGAAGGACGCTATTCAGGTAATTAGTTGGCACCATTTTAAATTATGAAATTTTAATGACTAGAAGAACCAACACAACTACATCTATTTCTGGATAAAATATTGGTAATTCTTTAGGATATAGATTAGGATAGGGGTCCACCCCGCTAGAATTTTTGAAATATTTTTTTTATTTCATAATATCTATTGTCCTAAGTGTATTTCTGTTATTTTTTTCGAACATAAACTCGTTTTCATAAGAATTTTCCATAGATGAATATGAAATTATTAATATTAGTTATTATTAATTATTAGTTAATATAAGACTCAATATGATTCTTATATTAACTAATAATTAATAATTTTATGTTGTTGAAATCTTACTGAATGTTTTATTTGTGTGGCCTTAAATTTCCAAAGAAACTCTTTAATTGGAGCCAGGTCTGTTTTTTTACTAATATATTACAATAGGCATATTTTGTGTTAGTTGTAATATAAACCATATTAGTGAAATCTACAAACCTTTTATTGAATTCAGAGATACTAATTATTTATATCATTATTCAGAGTTAAATGCCTTTTTCTCAATATATTAAAATAAATTAGGTTAATTAACTAATGTTAGTGATTTGATAATTACATTTTTTCTGTAAAGGAAAAGATAAAAACACTTTTGTTACAACACCTAGTGTAATTTTTACTTTAGTATGTTTACAATGACTGTCTAAATGACTATAGATTTGCTTTTCCCAACTTTTACAGTTTTTATTAATACATATGATTAATCTGAATTAAAAAAATAATATATTTTTTACACTGTACATGTATTCATTTCAAAATATGTGTAATCCTTTTAGTTATTAATTACCAATTTCAAATGTATTGTTTCAGATTGCACCTTTTGTGTTACTTCCATCACCTTTTCCCCGCACAGAATTTAACAAGGCCATAGAGCTGCAACCTGTTTTAAATGAATTAATGCACAAGGTATTGAATGTTAATATAGAATTTTTACTGCAAACATAATAATATTATTTATTTTAGTCTGAGATTTCAAGCTGATGATTAATTTAACAAACATAATGATTATATTATTTAACTACTAAGTACAGACATTAAATATTGTTTCTCTTTGTTAGCTTTAATTATTTCATTTTAATTTTATTATTGTAGAGTAATTTTAACCAAAGTTCCCTTTGTTGGTTTGATGGAATTTTCAGGTTGCACATGATGACGAATTTCTTGAACATACATTACAAAATGCTCTCAGAGTTGACGAATTTACAGCAAGCCTTTATGACATATGGGTCAAGGTTAGAGGAGAAGGAATCGCCCAGGTAAATAATTCAAATTTAATTTTGTGAAGAAGATTCTTAACTCAAGTTTGTTTTTCATGTTGCATTACATTATATAAAAAAATAAAAGTTATTTGAACTTCTGTATGAATATTGTCTGTTGATCATAAATATACTAAGTGATAGATATGACCTTTCAATTTATAGTATAGCTTTAAATTCAATCGGTCATTCATACCCACAATTTGTGGGCAAAGTTTAGATATAAATCTGTCGGCCTAGCCGATATCACTAGGCATGCTGAGGTCAGACATCATGTTGGAGTCGAGATGTCCACACACTGAGAATCAATGTGCCAAACACACCCCATATTGTTCATGGAAGCAGGTGGAGATCAACAGTATAGCTTCTGGGTTTGGCCATCTTGGGCCAGTGTCGCGGGAGATTCAGAGGTAGTCCAAAACTTGTTGGATTTAAAATGGACGCCAGATTTTTAATCATAATACAAATTGGCTTAGATTATTATGGAGTCACCTAATTATCTTTAAATGTTTTTGCTTTAAATAATTAAATTATAAGCTTTCTATTGCAAGGTCACGGCTTTGTTCATAATACTCCAATTCAAATGTTTTTTGCAGTCTTTTTACCAATTTGGTAATATTTTACGCAATTATTTTTTACTGGAGTATTCAGGCACGATCTTATTTTTTACAGATAGTTGGTGGCACTTTATCTTTACTTTGTCCAAATTTAAAGTAAACTAGACTATAGAAGATTTCATAAATCTGGTTAACCATTGAAGAGTGCCAATGATATTTTATGCAATGTATTATTTTATACCGTATCATGACTTTTTCGTTCCGTACTTTTGATTTCAGCTTTATATTTTGGACGAATTGGTCATTAAAATTATAAGTAGATAACATACAAATTAACTGTCCACTTTATGTAATGTAATTGCATACTAAATAATAACCATAGTTTATACAAATGGATTGTAAATAAAATCAATTTATTAAATATGTATTACGCGGAAAAAATTTAAATGTTATTTTATTTGCAATCCATTTGTCATCAAGTAGATTGTATGATTGATTGTACGATCTGTAAAAATAGCTTTAAATTTTATAGATTTTGTAGTGTTGTAAATTTGCCATAGGATGTGGAGCTGGGTGTAGGTATATTACAAATCTCATCATACATATTACACACTATAATCTTTTAACTGTCTTCAAAAAAAGGCTGCGTATGTTTGGACATCTTTGTTTATGAGCCGATTAGTACGGTTCTGTTATGTTGAAAATTAGATAACTCAAGGTTGGTCCTACTTAAATTTCATGAACATAGTACAATGTAACAAAATCTAATATGAAATGTATAATTATTAATGATGGTAATCAGATTTTGTCTTACCAATTACGGTAAATGTAACTTACATTACTATTTTTTCATTTCAAACATTATATTACAACATCACTGTGATTATATTTTCAAGTCTACAAAAGAGCTTGAGAATGAAATTAAAGTTGTTTAATGAAACAATTATGTTTGGTATCGAATAACTGGTGTTTTAGCATCTGTAACAATTTATTATTTAGATTTCTGTGGTAACAATGGTTGCTATGGTCTATTGTTTTGTAAAAATAAAGGAAGTGTTACGTTGTGATATTAACGAAATAACATCATACAATCATCATCATTATTTAACATGAACAGTTTTATTTATGGTACATAAATATTTTACGTTAGTATTGCATAATTACTATATTTCTGAAAATGCTTGAAAATAATATATATTTTAAGGACTATTACGGATTTAAGGAAGGTCTATTTTATAAGTATATTGAAGCTACTGAAGTAGTTTTTGCTGAGTTAATGTCGATGATATAATCGTATCTCGTTGTTTAAACATATTTGAAATGTTATTCAAAGCATCACTGTTTATTCAATAAATAGATAAAACGTTATTGTGAAGTGACGTTGTAGATATCAGTGTTAATTGACGTTTTAGAACAAAAGATAGTTCAGTGAAAATCCATTTTATTTTATGTATATTGGTTTTATATTTACAGAGGCTCAGTAGTTATGGTGATGGAATTAAAATGTATCACATGTAAATAAAATGCAAAATTATGCTTTAAATTGCAAAACTACCCTATTATTGAATAGAGATTTGACTTGATTTCGTTACTTAAAATATGTTGTTTTAAAGAAAATAAATTTATTATCTTCCCTAAAACAATAGTAATTGTGTTCTAACTCACAATGTCTTAGAAAGACTTTAATTATATATTTTTTATATTTACCAACTAAGAAAGGTACGATAACTTTCGATGTTTTCGTAAATGCACCCGCGTATATCATATGATAAAAAACAATAATAATTGGACAAAATTACTGATATTCCAGTCTCTCAGCCTTGGCCTCTTCAGATCGGACTACCTGATGCAAAATCCAGACGGAAATAAAATTAAACAAGTGGAGTTTAATACTATAGCTGCGAGTTTTGGTGCCATCACTTCGAACCTTCCTGCTATGTTTCGGTACCGACACTGCGATGGGCTAAAACCTTTAAAAAACCTTCATAAATCATTAAACAATATAAAATGGAGATTTGTATTTTAAAAAGAACTTCATTAATGATTTTAATTTATTTTTCTTTTTCAACGAATAGTTTTTATATTGTTATACAATATTTTAAAGGTTAATAGCCCATAATGGTTACCATGAAATCAGTCAACATCTCTCATGTGACTGCTTTACACGCACGCATTCATTTCCTTCACTTATGCTTGTTGTCTATGCACGCTTTCTTTTGTATGCACTAAATGTTTGTCTTTGGCTTGCTTTTTGGGTACTTTGGAATTGTAGGTTGCGAATGATGTTCATTAGAAGTAGTGTTCTAAATAATTTTAATATGTATTATAAAGTTTGGCGTGCATGTATTAAAGCGATTTAGTTTTGATTTACTTGAGAGATGTTCCCTGACCGTGGAGTGTCGGTCGAAAAATTTCAACGATCGCGTCTAAAAGATAATTAATATTTTATAAATTTTGTCCAATTAAACAATGGATTTAGGGCACACATTTTCAAAATTCCATAACATTGATAAATGGACTAAATAACTGTAAATTAATTAAAATAGGTACAACTTAAAATGATTAGTAACATACGAAAAACGAAAAAATTTCCATCACTATTTCGTTATACATCCCCGTCAAACTTTATCAATGAAATGAATCTTTATTCATCAGGTGCAAGTTGAGCAACAGAATATACCATATAACAGTACCTAATACGTACTGAGTAACATGTTGTCTTGTAAATAGACAGGTTTTAGCCTCGATATGATATTATTTATGCTAAATACACTATTTGAAACAGTCCGACCGAATACATTATTATTTTACAAACTTATATAGGCTTTGATTCAATAAACTAAATACAGACCACAGACAAAAATAGCATTGAGATACCAGCATCCAAGTTTAATATTGTTATTGTTGAGACAAAAAAATTTACTTAAATCTTAAGTTGGTTCAACTTATTCACACTTAGTACGTATATAAAGGACAGATTAAAAATGTTGCTTCGTTAATGTTGTGACATGTAATTTATGTCGAAACAGTATTTTGCATGTACATAGTTAAATTATCATTAAAAAATAACATATTCATTCTGCTGTTTCTCGGTCCTGGTCTGGTTAATAATTTTGCGCGGAAAAAGAATTATTATTTGGTTTAACCTATTCCTCCTATATTTATACTATGTTACACATAATTTCTCTGTATTTTTTTTTAGATTTGTCCTTCACTAAATAGAACTTGCGATTCTTATAAACAAACGCCATTTTTAGAGGAAAAATTAACATGTCCACATCCAACAATTTTATATCTATTAATTTGATATCTAATAAAGATCATTTACTCAAATTTGAAATTATTAAATCATACCATGACCGGACCCTATAGTTTTGCCATACATTTAAAAATTAATAAATACACTTTGTTTTCTTTTGTTTGTGGCATGTTTAACCTTGTATTAAAAATAACACAATCTCTGTTTCCTGCACAGAAAATAATAAATCTCTTTCATATTGTACTATATATTTCTTGATGAGAGAAAAGAGAAATTTATTGTTTTCAGCGTAGGATTGACTTATAAATGTGTTGACATTATTTTTATTTTCAGCTATATACTCCGTCAGTTAGGACACAGTGAACTCATTGCAAATGTAAGCATTTGATATTATAATCTTTAATTATATTGATCAATAGTAGACAAAGTCTCACTAACAGCCTATTTGAAAACGATTATAAAATAAAATTACATAAATATTTATTTCTTTCATAGATTTTATTATGGTTACCTAGTTTCTTCTTGTTTTAACGGAGGTCTTTATATTATCTTATGTCATGGTTTAAGATATAAATATATATTTGTACCAGCTGCGCCCCGCGGTTTGACTTGCTATATTTCGGCTAATTCACACTATATCATTATAAATTATAGCCTATGTATTATTCTGATTTGTAAGCTATATTATTGTAAAGTTTAGTCAAAATCCATTCAGTATTTTTTGCGTGAAAGAATAACAAACATATATCCATAATTCTATACATCCATACATTCTTACAAACTTTCGCGTTTATAATATTAGTACGATGTTTTCATTTATTAAATTCTTTAAGCTACTAACAAGTCGTGGTTTGAATGTCTATTCTTTGAATATGTATGGATCTATATAATATACTTATTGCAGTAAGTACTATTGCATACGCGTATTATACTATATGTATTTATTATTAATAATTAACGTAGTAATTTGGAAAAATATTTATTATTAGAGGACTGATTAAAAATAACAATTCCCAAAAGTAATTTAATGTTAGTACATAACATGAACTATATCCCAATTAATTCAGTGCATTTATTTTATTTGACTGACGCTTGTGTTTCATTGATTATAATCTTATGGTGTTTACAATTTTACGGTGACATGAATAGCTTAATTTTTTTTCTAGATGCCAGAAAATCGTGCCCTGTCCGGCCTCTGCTCTGGTATTATTGAAGCTTATGATTTATTTGGTGTCCCTTCATCTGTAATAATATTCGTCGTAGAAGAAGTTTCTTACAACATTTGTGATCAGAGATTCCACGAGTTTGAGATTTCGGAGAAACGACCCGAAATTATGGTAAGGTTAAAAGTAGTAATAAAAAAATATTCGAAAAACATTATTTATTTACTTTATTAGATCTTGTATATAATTGTTTCAGATTTACAGAAAAACTTTAACTGAAATTTTCGAAGAAACAACCCTAAATGACAAGAAGCAGCTTATGTTGTACGTATTAATTTAAATTCTAATTTTTATTTAATTCCTAATGATTTCTATAATTTCTAATGTCCTTTAGCTATAGATAGTGAATGTTTTGCTTTTTTAATTTTGTTATTAATTTCAACTGTTTTCAATAGGGAAGGTCACCCAGTAGCAGTCGTGTATTATAGATCTGGTTACGAACCGGCTCAGTATCCATCTACAAAAGAATGGGACGCCAGATTAAGAGTTGAAAGATCTACGTGAGTATAATCAGTACAAACTCTGCTGTTTGAAAAGTTAGCTTTCTCTAAACATTTATCACCCAAATTGAAGAGGAAACCAAAGCAAACCGATTTTGGGGTCATCACAATGCTGAGTCAAATAAAATGTTTCAATTACGACTCACGTACGACGTGTAATCAGTGTTGTCAACTGACCTTTATAGCTAGATCTGTTGTAAAAAGTAGCTGGAAATGACTAAAACGAAATTAAAAGTAGCTATTTTATTTTATTAACTACTTACTATTTACAAAGAACTTTGAAACTTTATTATTATCAATGTAAATCAAACACAAGCAAAGTATAACTCAAAATATTTTCAATGTTGAGAATCCTAATTTATACATTAAAACAGAGAATCAGAAAAAGGATTATTTTTGTTAAGTATTTTTTTTAATATGTATTATTTACATTAGATTATATTAACATTTTCGTAAAATTCTGGCATGCAGAATATGAATTTTTAAAACTATCTAAGTAATGTCAGGAAACATCCATAATCTAATACATTAATTATTTTAGAGCTAGGTTTTTTTTCTAAGAACATTTATAAGCAGTAATTTATTTGGTCTAAATTCAAATGTAAAAAATAATTTATTGAGTGAAATGCGTAATCTATAAATCCGTTTTCTTTTTAATTTTTAGGGCAATAAAGTGTCCATCAATTCATTACCAACTCGCTGGCACAAAAAAGGTTCAACAAGCGCTAGCTGCTCCTGGAGTATTGGAAAAGTTCATGGGGGCCGGAATTTCCACGGGACGAGTGAGAGACATCTTCACTGGGTTATATTCATTGGATTTCGACGAGAGTGGCGAAAAGGCAGTGGATATGGCCCTGGCTGATGCAGAAAGGTTAGATATTCTATATATTAAATATATATTAAAATCACCCAAGTTAAAAGGTGTTGAACTATATTATGTGAACTAAGAATATTGACCATGGTGTTTTTATAAAAACTTCAAGAAGTCTAATATAACTTGAAAACCCTAACTACACTCAAATTCTTGTATAACTTTTTTAGATTTGTGCTGAAACCTCAAAGAGAAGGCGGTGGTAACAACCTGTACGGATCTGATGTGAGAGATACTTTATTGCGCATGAGACATAGCAGAGAAAGAGCAGCTTATATATTGATGGAAAGGATTTTACCACCATTGGTAACTAAATATTTAATCATAATGTATATAACATTTATGTAACATGAATATCTTATATCAATATAAGATTAAATGCCCTTCATTTTAGTGCACTTGGCGTGACGTTATGATCGTTAATTACTAAATCACTACTTAATAGTACATTATGTACTATTGCTGTACCATTTAACAATAGTAAATAATTTGCGAACATAACATTACTGTTTTATTTAATTTTAGAAAACACTGATATTGTATCCTATGCTGTGACGTCGCATTCTTTTAAATAAACATTGTTCCGTTTCAACGTCTGAATTTCGCATTTGATATTTATATTATTATCTGTTTTATAGTTCAACTTGTTTTTTTTTATTTTAACTTTATAAGAATCTTTATTTAACAGGTATCGGGATACGTTGTTCGACCTGGAGCAGCCATACCCCCGCCTATCACGGACTTGGTTTCAGAATTGGGTATATTTGGAGTTATAATTGGGTAAGTAAAACATAACACAAATTCATCCTCTGTGTTTTTTTAATATCAAAATTTTATTAATGTTAGGTAATTTCCATAATAATTCTGTTAAAAAAAAATAGTCACTAGTGACGCAAGTTTTGCTGTTCTATTTCTTTGAACTAACCGTTAATATTTGTTATATGTTTAAATTTGTAACAGAACGAAAGACAAAATCTACTGCAACCGCCAGGCAGGGCACATGTTACGTACGAAGCTATCTGACGCCAACGAGGGAGGCGTCGCCGCGGGACTCGGCGCTTTAGACTCTCCGTACTTACTCGATATGTAAGGTTATATATATTAAAAACTGTACTGTTAACCTGCTAAATACTCTCTTGTAATTTAAAAATAAGGCACAAAAATGTTACCATATACGAATATGTATAGTAATATAAACATTTCACACTTTCCTCACAAATTTAATATTATTTTAAGTAAAATAGAGAGTTAGCAGTTTAACACTATAATTTAAAAAAACATTGTAAAATTATTAAACATTGTACAAAATGGAACAGTGATAAGAAATGCATTTTACACCTTTTTTTATAAAATGTAATGTTTTGAAAAAAATTGTATTTAATTAAATATCACCACAGATTTTTAAACCGATTTTAAATTGAAATGTAAATGTTGAAACTCAAACAACCATTTTGTTTATGTATATAAATATTTAGGCCAGACGCCTAGATAGAGATTGCCTGTGATAAATTAAATAACATGTAATTGTATAAAGTTCCTACTCAATTATTAATTTTCATTTGATTTAATAATTCTATAAATATTAAAAAGTTTATTGCTTTGTAAAATGCATTTAAAAATAAATAATTTTACTTTAAATTTTATAGACTGAACTTATCAAATTTATTGTATCATCTTATTTTTTACATTCCATAAATGATGATTTAATGGAATTCATTTATTTTATAAGTTTGTGTGTTTTTATTTTAATAATAAAATTTTATTATTAGAACATTTTAATTTTATTAACTAAAATTTATTATATGATGAAATATGTTTTTATTTTTGAAACTGAAATTGTATTAAAGGACAGTAATTTTTGTAATATTTGTACTATTATTATACCAATAAAAGTTTGTTAAAAAAGTTGTGTTCTTTTTAGGTTTAAGCTAAGTAGTCAAGAATAATTTTCGTTTAGTGTCTATAAAGTAGTAAAGCTCACTAACGAAAATTCAGTGAGTTTCGTTGACTTGATAAGCAGTGCCTTGGACTTGTAACCAAGGTGTACGCTCGCCTCCACTGCCCAGGTACCCTATTTAAATCTAAGGTTAGGTTAACCTAAGCCTAACGTCCGCTCCTATATATATTATTCTCTACTGTAGCATATACCACATATATAAAAAAAATAATAATTTAGTTTAATCATGATGTAGTTAGGTTTTGTTGCAAACATTTCTTGATCAATTTCTACTTAGCAAAAGGCAAAATCAAAGATCTATTACCACCATAATACATTTAATAAATTACATCTACATGGGTTTATCTTTTCATTTTTAATTTAAAAATATTCAGTATATTTCGGCAGTTTGTTCTTGAATAGTTGACTACTAGTTTCACCAGGAGTGTAACCTTCAACAACCTTGAAATCTGGGTGTTCATAGATAAGCTGAAATTAAAAATATATGAAGTTTAAATTTAAATCAGTTTAAAGTTACAAAAACTATAAATTATGTGCATTTTAAATTAGAAATAAAACTCATAATTTACATAGATTCTATAGCAACAATTAAACTATCATGGTTTCATAAATAACAAATTTAAATACATTCATCCGTTTTCACCATCTTTGGAATTAAATAAAAAAAACCCATATTGCTATACTAGCTCCATGAGGTTGGGTGGTGTGTTCATTTGTCAGTCAGTTTTATATATTATACTAGCTGCCTGCTCGTATAATAGTATAGATAAAGTTTTAACATTATTAATAAATGCCAAATTACCGTGTCCCTAGCATATCCATCATCAGGGTCAGTAATCAACTCTGGAACATCAGTCCTGGGTATATTGAACAGGTTCATAAGATAGTTCTTATAGTTTGTGTACAACATGCGTTGGTCTGCCCACTCCACTTCCCGGGGCAGCCTCCAGTCCTTCATCTTGGGCTCCTCACGCTCAGTGTACTGGTCAAAGTTGAGACGCTCTATGTCTTCTACTACCTAAGTTCAGAACATTTTTAAATTTTTATAAAGAAATATCAGAAGGTAAATTAGAATACAATTCATAAATTAAGTTTTAAGAGAAGTTTCAACATGGTAACTACTTACCATTGCCGTAATTTGACCCATGAAAAAATATACTTACAACTTCCACATCACCACCACCAGTCCAATCATAGACCAGAAGTTCAGCATGAGTGGCAATGTCTCTCAAATATTTGTTTTTGTATTGGCGCTCAATTTCTGTAAGGAATGGTTTAGTTAGGGCTTTACCATCCTTTTCATGTGGAAGTCCACGAGACTTAATGGCCTCTTGAACCTGGAAAAATAACTGTTGTTTTTCTAATGCCTCCTTTAATTAAATGCAAAATTTAACCTAATCTTTCAATTTGTTAAAATAATATTTAAAATAACCTTGTCAACTGGCACATCCAAATAAATGACCAAGTGAGGTCTCATCAGCTCCTCAATAGTATTAGCTCTTAATTCATAATAAACTGACTTAACACCCTTGCTTATATATTTTTGATTTATCATTGCTTCAAGAAATACAAAGTCAGAGTAAGGTGATCTTTCAAGCACAACTCCTTCACCAGTATTCAACAGGTGGGTTAGAGCATCGATGTATTGATGATATCTCGCAATGTACATCATAATCTGAAAGTTTCCTGCTAAGCGATGGTCTGGACACTTATTAAAGTTGACATGGTCGAATGTTCTGGTATCCTCGGGGATGTCTTTATCAAACATACGAATGTCAACTCCATTAGGTCGGACATAATGAATGTCCATGTTTGCTTCAGGGAAATGCTTCATGCCCAAATCTTCTGCAAGAGCTTTAGCGAAATCTGTCTTACCAGATGCCACCGGTCCTTCAACTACTATTACCTTTGTATTCTCATCGAATCTGTGAGTAGTTCGGTCGAAAAGGCTAGTGATCCAGCCATAATTCTTATTCACGTAGTCGAAGGGTGCAGGTTTTGGTGGACGAGGTGGTAAAGATTCTCTTAAGGTCCTACCCATAATACTCCTGTTTTGAATAATGGTACATCCTGCTATTTTACCACTTTTCGAAGGGAGCTTCACAAATGTAGTTCTAATTAGAGTCGCCATACTTACTTTTGACCTGCAAAAATTTACTTATTTATTATATTACAAAATCCCATGAAATAATTATTTTAAAAAGATTTACGTACCTTTTAATAACTCAATTCATAATATTGAAAAGTAAGGAAGATGTGACATAACACTTCTATTTATTTATGACACTTTACGTTTAGTTTTCTCTTTGTAGTGAAAAAAGTCAATCGTTAATTCGTTAACATCAATTTGGTAAAATACGCAAATAGTAAATACCAAAACTACATTGGTGTTAAAACTTTACTTTAAATATTTATATTAAAACAATAAAAATTAAATAATAATAAAAAACATTTAAATACAATTAACAACAATAATAAGAATGTTTGTTAACTAAACACTTAAAATAATAATAAATTAATATTGTTTGCATTTTGCATTTTTTCAACTAGAATTAAACGTTTTTTTTTTGGTCAGTCAAAACGTTAGTAATTTTATTTACTAGATTTCATTGTGAAATTATTAAGTTAACTTTTTATTCAATTAGTTTGTATTACTGCTAAAAACTCACGAAATGCCCAATTTTAGAATTGAATTTAAAAGATTATAAAGGTGGTTTGGGGGTAATTTTTGAGCATGTAGCATCACTGATTGTAAGGATGTCAATGTCAATTGTCAGATTGTTATGTCATTAGCCATGTGAATATTTCACGAAATAAAATAGAATAAGTTTATTTTGCAACAATACTTATTTAAAGTTAAGTGTTTGGTTTTAAAAAAACCTTCGGTTTAAAAATGGAGACCGAAAACATCAATGTGGATGAATTTTTGCCTGCTAAGAACCCTATAAAATTAAAAAATGTGCAGAAGAGATCTGGCGCAGAATCTGGAGAAAATATGGAAGTAGAGCAACAAAATGATACAATAAAGAAATCAAAACGAAAGTCTAAGTTGAGAAAAGTAAAGAGAGCTGCTGAACCAAATGAGAGTAAAGTCAACATGAGGAAAATTGCAGTCCCAGCTCACAGGTATAACCTCAAAAAAAGTGTTATCAAAGTAACCGTTATATGTGTAGTTCCTAAAAATATTTTATGTTAAAAGGTAATCTATTAGTTTAAATCGTTTTTTTGCAGATACACACCCCTTAGAGAAAATTGGTTAAAAATTTTCACACCAATAGTGGAGCACTTATTACTTCAAGTTCGTTTCAATACAAAATCTCGTAATGTTGAAATTAGAGTTGGACCAGAAACTCAAGATGTTGCTAATTTACAGAAAGCTGCAGATTTTGTAAAAGTAAGGCATAAATTTTATTCAAAATTGATACAAAATCGAAAGTGACTAACTTTAAGTTTTAGAAAAAAATCTTTTAAGTTTTACTTGTAATATTTTTAGAAAAATTACAGTTTCATTACTTTTACAGGCCTTCATTTATGGATTTGATGTAGAAGATGCCCTAGCTCTACTAAGGTTAGACGACTTGTTTGTAGAGTCCTTTGAAATTAAGGATGTTAAAACATTGCAAGGAGACCATTTAGGCAGAGCCATAGGCCGATTGGCAGGCAAGGCTGGCCGCACAAAGTTTACTATTGAAAATGTTACAAAAACCAGAATAGTATTAGCAGACTCAAAAATTCATATCTTAGGCAGTTACCAAAATATTGCCCTAGCAAGGAGAGCTATATGTAATTTGATTATGGGATCACCTCCTTCTAAAGTGTATGGTAATCTGAGGAATGTTGCAAAACGTGTTGCTGAGAGGTTCTAAATATAAATAAAAAGATCTATTTATATTATTACTTGTTTTAATTTGTTAACTAAATTTATACTACTGAATTTATACAAGTACAGCAAAGTACTGCCATATTTATATTCATGTTAAATCTTGATACCCTTTACCCAAGACTGAAAGGGTTCTTGAGTTGCTTATTTTTGATGATATGGGGGATGGCACCTCCTAATAAATATTACTGACATAATCATCATAGAGGATTATATCAGTTTTCAATCAATTTATATCACAAAAAATGTTCAGTACACTTAAAAATAATATGTCCTTTTATTATAAATAGTTAAAACCGCTTATGCTTTTATTTTTTTGTAAAAATAGTATTGATTATATTAACAACAAAACTTAATAAAGCATTATCATCTATCTATTATAATCATCCTTATGCACATTCAGAATATCAGAGAATACATGAATATATTTATAATAACAAATATGTGGTTTTACTGATTTGTCACTTTATTAAAAAATAGTTGCTACAATAGTATTTTATATTTAAAATGTCGCGGTACTCTAGAAAGTACTAGTCGAGCATCATAACTGAGAGAAGCAAAGGTCCATGGTTCTGCGGCACTCCATTCTGCGCAATATACTGAATCTTCATGTTGTTCATATGATTGAAGGACACCATCTTCTAGACTTCAATGAAATATTAAGGTAAATATATAGTAATCTATTAATAATACATATTTTTTACATTTAAATTTATATACTTACACTTGTCCTTTTTTCTCATCATCATCTCCTTCACAAATGCTTGCAGCTGCAGTTAGTAAAGCTCTGGCATCTGAACTACCGGTTAACAGCAACTGTTCATGGTATGTGTTGTATCTTACTGTCCACACCCTGGAAAATAATAACAATAAGTTGAATTTTGGTTATAATTAGTCAATTATACATTACTCTATAACTTACCAATGAGAATGATCAGCTCTACTAAATATAGGCTCCTTTCCATATCTGTAATCCCAAATATTTAAAGCAGCATCATCACCAGCAGTTGCTAAATGAAATTGCCTGAAAATATAGAATATTTCTCTAATTAATAGGTTAAAACTATCTTCTTCTGTAGGGCTTTTTCTACTTGATAATTTAGATAAACTAATATCAATAGTATTTTTATTCCATATTTATAAATATAATTTTTTTTATACATAAAAAAAAATAAGTTTATGTTTACAACCTTAGTTTTAAAAAAAGCAATAAAAAATATTGTTTCTCAAATAACATTTTTTTATTTATGTCTAGCTTTAAAGTATAAATCACTAGAATATTTGTTTTCTGCGTTAAGGTTGTAACTTTTACTATAAAATATCATACCTATTTGGATTGAAATCCATATCTCTGGCAAGTTGTCTATGTGCACTATCTATACTCCATGCAGGTTTATTGCAGTCTGTTCGAGTGTCAAAACATTTTATATGTGTATCTTGTAACACTGCAAACTGTAACAATGAATGTTTGTGAGACAGACTATACACCTTGGGAATAAGATGATGATTCTCTAGTAGGAGGAGATGTATTTCTATTTTAAAAAAATATCTGTGACTAATATTTTCATGCAAAAGTAGCTTAATATTAATGGCAGCCACAACTTTATACCTGGCTATGTCCTTGCATGCTCCATTTGCCACCAGTATACTTAACCCGAGCTCTGCCCTCTGGTTCTATACATGTTACTTGATCCCCTGTATTGATGTCCCGAACACTAACATAGTTGTCTAATACTATGCCTATTCTATTTATATCTGATGGATGCCATTCTGCACATCTGATTTCTTCTTCTGGTTTCTAAGAGAGAATTTTAGACACTTTTACTTTTAAAAATAAGGAAATATCTTTATATATTTAATTATACATTTACAACTCAAGAACTGCTGAACTGATTTTGATGAAATTTCGTACGACATTAGACTAGAGCTTAGGAAATGACATAGGTATTTTGTCATATAACATCAAGGGAATAACATAAAGGAGTAGCATTAAGGAAATTTTCCAATAAGCGTTTAGAATTAATTAAAATGAATTTTGTATGTTATTCAACTCACAATATACAATTTAAAACTTTAGATAAATAATTATGTTTTTATTTTTCATTTTAATCCACTACAATATGTTATGAACATCTATGTCAAATATGCTAACATCATTGAGTATAAATGGTTCACACTTCTAATAAACAGACAAGAATATAGATGAGAAACTGGAATATGAATAGAAGGCAAACTATTGTGTAGAAAAACTATGAAACTGTAAAAAAAATTACCTCTGGTGTAATAGTTTTCAGGAGTTCCATATCCTCAGCATTTCTTCCTTGTATAGCACTAAGATCATCTATATCTTTTGGTATTACCTAAAACAATTTGTTTCAGAAGAATATATTACTATATCCTACTTTGTTTACAGGTCAAGCTTTATTACAATAAAGAATATTTCATGTAATTTAATGTCACGCAATTAAAAAAAAATATTACTCTGAATATTCTCTTTGAAATTGATTTAAATTTGTCAGATCTAAGTCAAACTCAATTGCAACTTGAATTGTATAAGTGTTTATAATTATCTTGTTTTTAAAACATAAATTTGATTGTGAATAATCTCATTTGTGGTTCTAAGCCCTAAAACTAAGTAAGGTATGTTTGTCTTAAAGGAAACAATGTATTAATGTCTCATTTATAGTAATTTATAAAATTTCATTTACCTCAGTTGTTGGAAGTTTAAATACAGAGCAGCCCATTGTGCATTGACTAGTATCAGAGTCATAAGCATTGTGAGTGGTAATCAGAAGTGATGCATCATGGGGAGAGCACCGAAGGTGCCATATTTCACCTATGTCATGTTTAAACACCTAAAATATTTTTAAAACATTTATAAACATAAATGTCTGTTTACTTTTGTTCTTTTTTTTATAATTAAATTTTTATGGCATAATATAACATCAAATATCTACCAACCCCTAACAGCCACAATATAGTTTTTAAACTATAGCTGTTTTTTTTAAATTTCAGTCTCTAAAATCACTGTTTAAATTATAATACATATTAGAATGCAATATTTCATCTATGAATATTTTACTATTATTATTCATCAGGTAGTTTTTTGTTTTATCACAATACTAAACAAAATAGTAATGATATTTAAGAACTGTTTATTGCTAATTTTTATAATATACCTTAGTGTGTAAAGCTCCAGTGTCTTCTTCCAGTTCAACAACATGCACTTGATTGGTATTGGGCTTTAAGCTCTGAGTTCCAATAAGAAATCTTATAGCATCACTTTCTCCGTATTGTGGTGACAGAGCTCTAGTCTAAATGTAAATATAATAGTATTAAATATTCTATAAACTATTTTTAGATAACCTAAATTAAAAATAATTTGGCCATTCTTCGATTCTCTCAATTATTCAGACCTTAGCTATGTGGATTCATAATTATCTGAATTTGCTAAACCCAACCTTTTACTAGAATAAATAAAACTTCAGTCTCTGGGAGCAACTTTAAAGTTATTTGTAGGTAGTCTAATATCTTGAAATAAAAACTAATTTGTTATTCGAGGAAATATCAGTTTTTAAAAAATAAGAGTTATTATATCTGAAAATGTTAGTAACACAATAAGTGTAGCATAAAGTTAAATTAGAATTTATATGTGATAAGACTGTACGGGGGTGACATAGTCAACTTATGACTAAACCCCTTTGGATAAAATTAAGAAAAAAAAAAGAGTTATTATAAACCAAAACAAATACACTGTGACTGTCTCTGTGTGATTTTTGTTAGTAGTCAAGTTCTTTCTGATACAGCATAGCAATATTATATGGTTTAACTAGTTTTCGATATTTAGACAAACAACTAATAAGATCACCTATAAGATGGTTATACTTGACCACTGTAAATACTTTTAGTTAAAAATTGTTTCAATTAATCATCATTCTACTGTACTTATATAAATATAATATTCTTTATTGTATACCAAGTAGTTAGTAGTTGGGAACACAAATTAAAACACAAAATTGTAAAATAGGCGGCCTTATCACTTATAGCGATCTCTTCCAGGCAACCATACGGTGGAGTTGTATGGTAAGAAATAAAAGAATAATGGTAGGTGTACTGACAAAATGAAAAGAAAGATTATTGCTGCTTAAATAGACTACTATTATATAATTATAATCTACAGGCTATGAAGCATCAAAACTTAGTATTTTATACAAATATTAATATAGTTTACTAATAAAATTGACTACCTGATGTTCTAGACCATAAATTATTGAATTGCCTTCCTCCATCGTTTTAAAGATTAAAAAAGATTACACAAATTTTTTTCAATACATGATTATTATTAAAATTTTACATGTATTTGATAAGGATATGATTTATTAATATATCCTCATCTAAAAACAAAACATCATTTGTAGCTCAAATTGTTGCTTTGCTAGTGACAGCGAGTTAGCGACAATGACACTTGACAGTTTTTTTTTCTGTTTTTATTCCATACTGGAAAAGGCAAAGGTATTACACTGTACAGCCTTGTCTTTAGTTTTTTATTAATTTTTATTTTCTTTATTCATTTTAGGCTAAAGCCCGTGTCTTCTGATATAATTAATTTAACCCTTGTCAAAGATGATATATAAAAACCTTGTAGTCCCACAAACTTATCTGGCCCGGTGATAGAGTCGCTGTTATCGCATTTGGCGTCACCATTAAAAATAAATTTTGCAATCAAGTGGATAATAATAATATTCAGGACATTTTACCCATCATCGTCTACTCCTAAACTAGCAGAGCTTGTATTATGGGTACTAGACAATAGATATGATACCTACTTATATATTATGTTCGATTAATACAGGCAGATTGACATTTCATAATAACGTCGTAAATTCGTTAGTCCCTCTTTTGGCCACAGGACGAGATAAGTTTGTGGCACTGTAGTTGTAAAATTCCTTGTCGGTGGTAGTTGATGTCAGTCTTATCTTCTGACATTTAACAGTGATAGACCACATCCTAGCAGTTAGTGATGTCCTAATGCGTTGCCGATACGATATTCATCATAATATATGATGATGTTACAATGTATGTTGATGAAATCAACTTTATTTTATTTTTGTACATTTTTTATTCTTTATTATCCTTTTTACCCGGATATTGACGTCTAAACATAGAATATAGGCAAATGAACGGAACAGTGCGGAATATTGTGGAAGCTGGAAATGTAATAATAGAACATTCCTAATTTTAAATCCTTATGAATTTTAAATCCTAATGAATTCAATAAAATAGGCAGTGGTGGATTTACAAATTTGCCGCCCCAAAGCTATAAAACTTTTGCCGCTCGTACTGACTTCTAAAATTAGATACACTCTTCACAATAAAGTTAATTCCTTTTTTTAGGGAATAATGTAGTTTCTAAATTATTTTTAGGGTATATTTTTAAGCTAAGAAAAGCAGTTGTTTTTAATGCACTACTAGATAAGGCCCGACTTCCTTTAGGTATAGTTATATTTCTCTATGGGCCCGACACTGTAAATCATGCATCTGTCAACGTCAAAATATCCAAAAGTTAGCACTTAGAAGTATTTGGTCGCCGGCGGCGGGGTGCGGATTTCATAAGTACGTTCGATTCGGGTTCCATTGAAACTTCGCTCAATTCAAAAACTCCGCGCATTGCCCGTTAGTCTGCATTCAACCGTCAGTGCCAGAGCTGTCAGTTTAGCGTCGTACAATATTGCAAAAATGCCATCTTGCGTTATTAAATCGTGTAAAAGTGATACTAGGAAGCATACTAAAGCGACTGGTATTACATTTCATGAGTGAGTACCTCTTCAAATACAATATTTGGTATGAAAAATAAAAATTTATAATTTCATACATTTATTCGGGTTGGATAAAGTGGAGACGGCTTTTTTAAAATAGTTAATATAAATATTTTCAGATACGTAATATATATATATTACGTATCTGAAAACGGAAACACCCGATTCACTAGAATGTCTTTTATATAATGAAGTAATTTGAGATGCATCTAAACCCCCCACATAATTGAATATATATATTCAATTATCATAAATAGGATTTATAAATTTTAATTATAGGTGTATTCATTTTTCACCTGATTATTGCGACGAGATATAAAATAAACAATAGATTACAGTATTAATCCTATTCCACTAGATTTCCACAATCTACAGAGAGACGAGAGAAATGGATTAGAGCTATGCTTTTTACGAGAAATCCCGGTTGGAGACCGTCTAAACGTTCCTCTATTTGTTCATTACATTTTCATGAATCAGATTTTTACATAACTAATAAAGGATTACGGAGATTAAAGAAAACTGCTATACCTAAATTTAACTTACCGGTGAGTACATTATTTTTATTGTAATAAGGTATCGCTACCAACTCGCGGTATATCGGTATGCCATCTCGTCTTTAAATCAAAATGAGTCGTATATGATCTTATGATCAAAACTGTCAGTCATTTTCAGAAATCCATACTAATATTATAAATGTAAAAGTGTGTTTGTCTGTCTTTCTATCTATCCATCCGTCCATCCGATCGTCCTTTCGTCCGTCTGTCTACCTGTCTCTCCGTCTATCTATCTGTTAGCTTTTCCCGATCCATCTTTAAAGTGAATTTGATGAAGTTTGGTACCGACCGTTGCATCCCGGAGACGGACATAGGCTACTTTTTATCTCGGAAAATTAAGGAAGTTCTTCCGGATTATTACAAAACCTAAGTCCACGCGAACAAATTCGCGGACATCAGTAATAAACACGTATGAATCTGAAAAAGAGCTTACAAACTAAATGAAATTCAGCCAAATAACACGATACGATAACTGCCAGCTAGAATTTTCTCTTAGTATAGTACAGTGTATAGGTAGCTTTATTTTATCTGAATAATCAATTGAACATTCTTTATAGATTTACTCTGGCCGGCCACAACATCTCGAGACATTTGAAATAGATGAACCAAGTACATCGACTCTAAGAAATCAATGTTATGAGTTTCCAACGTTTAAGTCTGTTAAAAATTCTGCAGATGCAAATGAAGTGACCTGTAAAGAAACACCGACTGATGTTGCTATGAATGCTGATGAATCTCATATACTGACTAACGAATCATCGATGAAAATATCTTCAGTGTTCACGTTAGCATATTGCGACCATCCGGAACCTTATCTTACACCTCCTAGGAACTCATTGCAAAATGATATCACTTCTCCAATTTCGTCTCATTCGGATATAAATTCATACTTGGAAAGTCCTAAAACATATTCTCTAAAAACCAAATTAAGGAAAAAAACAATTCTCGCGGATCTTCGGTTGAAAAAGTTGAAAAAACTACAAAGAATAAATAGAAGATTAATCAAACAGAACTGCTCTTTAAAAAAAATTATAAATGATCTCAAAGAAAAAAGATATAACGTTGAAAAAAAACTTTCTAAGAGTAATGTTGGTAGCTGAAATTTTTAATAGATTGCATTCTAAGATGAATAAACGTAAGCGAATTACATTGGAATTTCATCCATAAGGAAATTTCCCCTTACCTTAGATTTTCGTTCACCAGCTGGCTACTAATATGTTAGTAGTTTAATAGTTTTAATGTATAAGGCACTGGCCACTTGTAATTATTTTGAAAAATTTGGCTATTTAAAAGCAAAAATATCATTGTTTGAATTTGGATTTCCCTCCACATTTTTTCGAGAGCAAAATTAAATTATCTTGTCTCATTTAAAAATGGATCTGCATCGAGAACATTTTTGAGCGATGATTTTCTACGATTTTAAACGTGGCTTAAAACCTGATGAGTCATTTGATCGACTTCAAATGGCTTTTATAGATAAAGGATCTTCAAAAGCAACCATCTACCGTTTGCATAGCGAGTTTAAGCGCGGTCGTCTTACTTTGAGGAATGAACAAAGGGATGGTCGGTCCTACGTTGGGTTGGGTATCACACAATCTCGCCCAAGCCCAGAAGCAGGCTCGTGTGGAGTGGTGCTGTGATATGATTCAAAAATATGAAGCATGCTCATCTCGGCACGTTTACGACATTGTGACAGGTGACGAATCCTGGATTTATCAATTAGGAGGAACACCTCCATGAAACAAATATGGTTGTGTTCGCCAAGAACTTTCTTTTGATACTAAACACGTGATGATTATCTCAGTTTAATTTTTTCGAGGTTAGAATCTAAGGTTTAATAAATTCCGTCATAAAAAAAAATATGAAATTTATATAGCCTATGTCACTCGGGTCATTATAACGAATCTATTGATACCTAATTCATTAAAATTGGTTCAGTAGTTTACCCGCTAGAGTGGAACATACAAATATACATACATAGATAGTAGATACGTACATAGACTGCCAAAATTATTACCCTTTCTTTCGGCTTCGCCGTAGCCAGGTAGTAAATAAAATTTTATTTACCTAATATTATCTTTTATTTTATGTTATGTTTGGTTTAATATTGATAAACAAACCCTTGCACAGTGGAAATGGCTAAATGTCTAATATACTACGTAATAATTACTCATGACAAAAGTACGGCGTGATGAAAATAACAGTCGAAGCGCAAATTTTAATATCCTATTCCACATCTACCTAACATTCACTAAGAGAATCTTCGGTTAGTGGATGTCACGCGCACATTTTTTTGGTATTATGCTTAATGTTAGTAAGAATATTATTTATATGTAATAAAATTTGTTTAAAAAAATAAGAAGCCATTATCCATACTTTTGAGCCGGACAGAATACGTAAATATAGCCGCGACGCGTCGCATTTGATAATTGTTTTAGTTTGAAGCAATTACTGTATCTTCTTTTTTTCTGTGATGGTAGGCTGCGGAGGAGGTAGGCGAGCGGGTGAATTCAAATACTGCCAACAGACACGACTTAGGCAGCTCCAGGTGCACAGTTATCAATGTCGGGTTATAGTCTTAAAACTGCTAAATCAAAATAATGCACATTCGATAAAGGTTATGAAATGATTTTATTGCATTCAATTTAACACAAATTTTAATTATATATCATTTTCACAATTAAGTATCATTAAGTACGTCACTATCAATATCTACATTTGAATTAAATATATTTTCAAAAACGGCAATATCATCGATGATATCATCGTACGAAATGCTATTCATTAATTCCGACTATATGGAGGAAAGGGCTAAAGAATTTAAGTTTTCCTGGTTTAAAGAGAATGTCAGATAATTTTTTACCCACTTTAAGCAAAAAACCTTCTTTCACTATTGGTGGAACAATTGGTGGCTGATGTGCATCATGCCACTCGAAGAGCTATATATATATATATAAGTTCGGGTTAACGTTCTCTAAATTTTGCTTTCTTGAGAACGTGGATAGACCTAAACCTTTAACTATGGACGTGCGGTCTCACGAGCCGCGTGCAGTTTGTGATTCTCGTGCCCCCCTTCTCCCGCGTACCCCACGCGTATGCCGGTCTCAGTTCGGTTTTAGTGGCCAAAACGACCGTTGAGAGTGAAGGTTACGTCGCCGGCTGAATATTGCGTGAACAACTGCAGGCAAACGAACATCGAGTTCGTCGACTCAGAGAGCCAGTAAAATATTGCGATTAGATGATCCTTCTTTTGAAGACTCAAACTTAAACTGAAACTCAAAATATTTTATTCAAATAGACTTTTTACAAAGTAATTTTGACACGTCAAAAATTGGTCAGTCAGTCAGTTTGTCTGAAGGTACCACCAGTCCGGAAAGCAATTTCCTGATGAGAAGAACTGGCAAGAAACTCAACAGTTGCTCTTTTCAAAATGCCATTGTTTACATCAGTCTGTTTTACAAAGGTATAATCATTCAGCTGAGCATCAACGTCATTTTGAATCCAAGCTTTGTCATCATTCAAATAATCTTGTACAGAGTAGTACCTAAGCTTTATTTACTAAACACTTTTTTATTCGGGTTTTAAATTGCTGAAGTGGCAAGTCTAATATAGTATGTGGGATCTTATTATAAAACTATTACTAACTTTGTGGGACGATAGTATGGCGTGACAAGTTTATTTTTATTTCTAGTATTCATACTGTGTGTGTCACAATGTTTGGAAAATAACGTAATGTTCTGCCTAATGTATACAATGTTACAATAAATGTATTGTGACGGCACCGTAAGAATACCTATTTTATTAAAAACATCTCGAAGGGAATCTCTAGCTCTTAGATTGTAAATGGCCCGAACTGCTCTTTTTTGAAGAATAAAAATGGATTCTATGTCCGCAGCCCTGCTCCATAACAAAATGCCGTAGGACATTATACTGTGAAAGTAACTAAAATAAACGAGTCTGGCTGTATCATCAGTTAATTGCCTTACTTTTCTTACTGCGTAAGCTGCGGAGCTGAGTCTTCCCGCCAAAGATGATAAATGGGAGTTCCACTGAAGTTTTGAGTCTAAAGTTATTCCCAAAAAAAATCGTTGAGTCGGTTAAATTTGATATATCATTATTTAATAAAAAGGTGAATTGCTGTTTTTTAACATTCGGTAAAGCAAATTCCACACATTTAGTCTTTTTTGCGTTTAGTACTAAATTATTAATCGTAAACCATTGAAGAAGCTGCGACAATGCACTGTTTACATCGTCGTAACTGTGTTGGGTTCTCTTAACTTTGAATATAAGAGAAGTGTCATCAGCAAAAAGTACAATGTCGCATAAATTCCTCACGTAGTATATGGCAGATCATTCATATAAATCAGGAATAAAAATGGGCCCAATATAGAACCTTGTGGAACGCCCATTCTTAAGAAGGATCCAGAAGATTTTTCACCATTAATAGCAATATTCTGGATCCTTTGTCACTAATACCATAATAATTGAGTTTTTTTAAAAGCGTTTCATATTGAACACAATCAAAGGCTTTGGACAAATCACAAAATACACCAATTGCATTTTGTGATTTCTCTCATGCGTCGTAAATATGCTTGAGGAGCGCGACTCCTGCATCCGTTGTTGACCTACCCCTAGTAAAACCATATTGCTCACTATGAAAAATATTGCTTTTTCCAAAATGCTCCATAAGTTGATTTAGTATAATTTTTTCAAAAACTTTACTTAGTGATGGTAATATAGAGATAGGTCTGTAGTTATTACGACAACTTTCAACAATTGCTTTTATAATTCGATCAGTGCGACAGTGATGGGGATGTTGATGATTGTTTGTTTCGACATCGAAGAAAATCACTCGAGTAAACAAGAGATTATCGAAGGAAGTGGTACAACTACGACAGCAGCCGAACAAGAAGGTGGTGGAAAGTATGGTAATTTTCCACGGAGTTCTGGACTTGTGTGAAATGAATGCGTACATTTTATTCAATCAACACCAACACTAAAAACTAGAAAGAGGTAAATTTCTGAAGAAATTAGTACGATCCCTAGTGGTTCCACATATGCAAGGAGGAGTTATAAACACTCATTTGCCAATTGAATTAGTTATGACGCGGTAAACGAGTTTTAGGCCCTGATATGCCATCCCAAGAGTAACCAAGTGAAGAAAATGTAGATCCTAAATGTGTGCGTAAACTATGCCCACCAAAGATAAAACGAAAGACGAACCACACTTGTGTAGGCTGTAAACAGCCAATATGCCTGCAATGATCTAAGCCGCTATGCAAAGACTGCCAATAAATATGATCAAGTTGGGCTCTCGTCGAAATTTTTATGTTTAGTTTTGAGAAGAGTATGTTAAGTTTTTTATGTTCTTTATATTTTATTGTAAAAGAAGTTTAACTTATTTTCCTGTAGTAATATACCTATAAAGTGATCTCAAGCTAAAAAGTCTGAAAAGTGCCTTTGATTGTTATATCGTCATATTTAGTTTAAAATAAATACATTTTTCATTAAAATTACATCTTTTATTTACATTTAGTAACTCTTCTAAGGGATAAAAACAAAAAATGATACAATACTTATATAATCTTATATATAAAATTCTCGTGTCACAATGTATATGCCATACTCCTCCGAAACGGCTCGTCCGATTTTTATGAAATTTTGTGTACATGTCGGGTAGGTCTGAGAATCGGTCAACATCAATTTTTTATACCCCTAAGTGATAACGGTAGCCCACGGTGACAAAACAACGTTTGCTGGGTCGGTTAGTAAACTATAAAAATGACTCCTCCACCGCAAGGTTGCCTGGAAGAGATCCGGCCGCCGCCGGCCTAAGGCCGCCTATTGTATATATATTTCTTTTGTGATATAATTTTTGGTTTCTTTTTCTTTTCTATTTGTAATATTTGGTGTACAATAAGGTATATTTATTATTATTACTTACTCATCAAGATAGAAACCAGCCCGTAAGGATAGCAAGATAGTGATGCCATGGACGTGTGGCTCTTTTCTCTTTACGGGCCAAAAATGGAACGTCTATAGTTAGACTTAGAAACGAAAGAAGAAAGATAACATTAAAATAACTCATTTTTGCAAGTAGTCTGATTTTTATTTTCAAACCTAAATTATTTATTTTTATTTTCAAATTGAAACGGCATTTGCAAATACAAAACTTATTTAATTTTTTTAAATAAGGTCACGGTAAATAGGTTGGTAGGCTATTTTCAGTATCTAACGGACACGAAGTCAGTCGAAGCGGCAGCGGTAGGCCCTCCCGAGGCAAATATAACCTGAATAATAGTACAAATAAAAAATTAGTAAACCGAAACCTGCACCAAAGGTTTTCGTTTCAGCACATTCAAGAAAATAAATTCAAAAACCATTACTACTGTTCAAATAAGTGTTCATGGTTTTTCCTAAACTTGATTGGTATCGATTAGTAGATAATGATCGAAATTGTAGTAGTACACTTAATATATATTTAAAAATAATTCACTTGCAAACACGCAATAAGTCAGCTATTTAATTGCTTAGATCAGCGTTTTCTAAACTGTGGGTCACGACACCTAAGGGAGTTGCTGGCAAAAAAATCAAGTCTTTGTACATTGCACCATTAATCCCCAAAGTTGTCTATGATCAAAACGAGTTCGAAAATAGAGAGTGTAAAAGGAACTCTAGGGACCTGCACGTTTTTTTTATTGTTTTGATTCAACTTATTTTAACGTTATGTCGCAATTATGGAATCCAAAGTATTTTCTTAATGTTAAGGGAATGTACACATACCCTTTCCCCCTACGTGACTACACGTAGTATATGCCAATGTTTCATACTGAAGAAGAATGAAAGAAAGACACTGGCTTAGGTAGAGTAATTATATATTGGACAACAGAAACACTCTATTCATAATACAAGTTCTCATGATTGTGTATTTCTATACCTAAGTATGGATAATAGGTAGGAATAAAATGATTTACACTTAACACACTACGTGACATAGAATTGTTTTTTCCACTACCTTGAATAAAAAATAGCATCACGTAGCCGATTTTTCTTTCTCGTACCATTAAATAATGAATTAATGATTTTAAAGTGTGTATAGAAATTTCATTATAATCTTATTTTAGAGTCTGAATTAGTATTTGCAATTTTCGGTTTTGTTCTTTATAAGAATCATATAATATTTGACAGTTAAACTATCATGTAGATATTACATCGTCTTTAAATATTATTTTATCTTCATACGCGCGATTTCAAAAATAATAACTCATAAAATCATAAATTGAAAATGTATTTAAAGAAAGTATTATTCAAAGCATATTTTTGTTAAAATTAGTGACATTTTATTTTTATAATATTTAGGATACAAACAGTGAAATAGCTCTTACAATCTAAAATTATAACTTAAGTATATACCAATAAAGTTTCCACATGATGTACTCGTATAGAATTAATAGATTGATAAGATGGTGCTTAGTGTAATAAAATTATTGGTTGTGAAAATTCGGACATGCTATTGCATGTATAATATGTTTCGTTGCTTTTTATTTTATAATATTTAAGGAAAAACTTCAGTGTAATCAACTTACCTTTCATCCCTATCTCGGAAAGATAATTTTTGCTCTTCGATATCTATGTGCAAAAGTCGTTTTTATTCGCTAAATGATAAAGTAAATTGAATTAAAAATATCGTGTGCACTAAGTTTGTGAATTCAAAACATCATAAAACCTATACAACTTTTTTAATTTGTTAAAAAATCAGATTTGGAAACTTCTTGGTGTACTTTTTTATATTTGCTTTGCGCGCGCCATGTTTCTTTTCACGTCATATTGTTAACCTTAAAATTGTTAACCGTAAAACCTTAGGTTAAAAATAAGAAACTTGAAAACAAGTGAAAAACATAAAATGAGAGAGAGATTCTAGCGACGACTCAACTTAAGTAGGTAACTGTAGCAACGTTACTTTCAATTTTTTTTAATTAAAAAAAAGTATTATTTGTTATAATTTAAAGATTATTCTATTATACTTACCTATCACAATGTAGTAGTTAATGTCTAAAGTGAAATAAAAGTATCTTGTGATTGTAATATTTGTATTTCCTCGCCGAGGTGGGATGAAAAGTTACATGTTGCACTCGAGTGCAAAGATTTTTCACCTTGTGCTCTTATGATTCCCTCGCTAACGCTCAGGATTCTAATTTTTGAATTTTAGTATCCTTCGCTTGCTCGTTCATCAAAATTGAGCACGCGGTTAAAAAGCAACTATGCACTCTTGTATAACAAATAACTATTATTTATTTTTATGATATACGAGCGGCCTGCCCTCGCTTCGCTCCGGGTATTTAAAGAAATATTATAATTGATGTCCTTAATTTGTCACTCTATAATTGTTTTAGCTTTTTCATTATTTGAACAACTTTATAGTTATAAAAAGAAAAATAATAGAAAGAAAAAAAGCGACAGATAATAAAAGAGAAAGGACATTGCAAAAATAAAATTGAACAGGTAAAGGAGACAAAAAAAGTGAGATAATCAAAAGAGACTGATCATTCTGAACAGATAAAGATAAAAATTAAAGAGAGAAAAAAGAGAGAGGATGGGAGAGAATGATAGTATATAAGAGGAAGAGAGACGGAAATACTAAAGACTTAGTGAAAGAATTTTTAAAATCGGATCAGTAGCAATAAAATGGCCATATTCAATTAATTAAAAAAATTATATGGCAACACTAAATGACTTTTGTCACTCACGAATATTGTAGTTTTCTATCAGTGAAAGAATTTTTAAAATCGAATTAGTAACAACAAAATGGCCATATTTTATTAATAAAAAAATGTATATGGCAACACTAAATCACCTTTGCCACTCACGAATAGTGTAGTTTTCTATCAGTGAAAAAATTTAAAAATCGGTTTAGTAGTTCCTGAGTAACTCTTCAATTTACATAATGACCAGGTTATGACACTTAAATGGCCATATCTTTTTAATTAGAATATTTATGGCAACACAACATAGCCTATGTTACCCGGAATGGATGTAGCTTTCTATAGGTGAAAGAATTTTCAAAATCGGTTCAGTAGTTTTCAAGCCTATTCGCAACAAACAAACATACAAATATAAAAACAATCAAATATTTCCTCTTTATATAATTGTGTAGGTTAATTATATTGAGGACTTGCATATATTAAATTTGAACCACTGACAATGTTTTAACTTGTTTTATTTAACTTTTTTCAAACATAACCAATACATCTCTTATGCTATTAGTATTACCAACAAGCAGCACACCATCTTTTACTACAAGTGTTACCCGCAGTGTTACCAACTCTCAAAAATATTTATCTCTAAAGTTTGTGTCAAAATCCCCCAAAAACGCCTTAATTATTTATTCGTCCCCCTAAAAAATATATAAATATAAATTCATAATGATTTAGAAATAATATGCTGTAATATGTTTTAAAAGCCTTTTTATTATAAGTTATTTAATACATAAAATATTTCGTCTTCATCTGAAGATTCAGATTTTTTGAAATTTTTAGGCACACACAGTACAAACCAAAATGGAAATAACAATCGTCGTAAGAATATTCTTAATCTATATTTTTTTGGCGGTATCCTATCTGACATAAGCTAATATAAAAACATACGTTCAAGTTTACAAAAATATAGACTTATACTTATACACAACAATAATCGCCATATGCACAGACAATTAAATGACCGCCAGTGGCGCCAGTATTGCCGCCAGTCACCACAGAGTGCTTGTAGAATTACGTACTAGATGTCGTTATAATTCGCCGCTAGGTCAAGAAATAAATATTAATATTATCAATTTAAAAATACAAGAGAGTTAAAAAATCAGAATTTCAGACCTCTAAAAAAAATCCCATCTCACTTATTTACCCCCTAAATCTGGGGGAAAACCCCTAAGTTGGTAACTAATAAATGATACTGTAATGAAAAAAATGGAGTCTGTTCCTATTAAGTTTAATTACTTTAATTTTGTTTAACATGATATAATAAACTTTTTACAAAAAACGTTATGCCTAGGCCACGGATCAAGTAAACAAAGCTATGTGACGAAAAAAAAATCAGAAGTTCGCACCGACATTACATGCTTTTTTTTTCCTCGGATTGAAAGATTGTTAAGCGTGAGCTGAAGGCGAACGTTTGTATGCGGTACGAAATATACAATTTTCACATAGGACTTTATATTTGTTTAGATATATAGTCTACATTCTCACAAAACTATTCTAAACAAAACTGCGTAGTAATTATAAAAATAAAGTATGTTGTATACTATTATATATAATACGAGCGGCCTGCTTTCTCTTCGCTCCGGGTTTTTAGAGCAATATTATAATTGATGTCCTTAAATTGAATAGGTAAAGGAGAGAGAGAAAGAGAGAGATAATCGAAAGAAAGAAAGTGAAAAGAAACCGATCATTTTGAACGGATAAAGATAAAAATTAAAGAGAGAATAAAGAGAGAGGATGAGAGAGAATGATAGTATATAAGAGGAAGAGAGACGGAAATACTATAGACTTCTCTCAGGGAAAGAATTTTTAAAATCGGATTAGTAACAGCAAAATGGCCATATCCTATTAATTAAAAATGTACATGGTAACACTAAATCACCTTTGTCACTCACGAATAGTGTAGTTTTCTCTCAGAGAAATAATTTTTAAAATCGGATTAGTAGTTGCTGAGAAACTCTTCAATTTACAAAATGACCACCTTAAGCACATAAATGGCCATATCTTTTTAATTAGAATATTAATGGCAACACCACATAGCTTTATATAATTGAAAAATCACTGCATCAAAAGGTGTATAATAAAAATTATTGTTTAATGGTTTTAAATACTTTATTATATTGTTGTTTATACACTTTAAATACTTTTAATTTCAAAAGTATTTAAAGCGTATAATTAATTTAGTTTAAATCGGATCACGTGGTCATGCTTTAGATTATTGAGCCTCAGAGAATGCACAGATAATTAATTAGGTATTAAACTATTCTTCTTCTTCTTATTTTGTGGAATAAATAAGACACAATGTTGGGCTGGCGGGATTTTCTTGAAGTTATATATTATACTAACTGTTATCCACGACTTCGACCACGTGGTATTTATACAACAAATTTATAAATACAACTTCCTTATTTGAATCGAATATTATTAATTTTTTATTGGTTTTAATTTTTTTTCGTGAGGTCCTATTTTTTCTTTCTAAAATATAAGTAGCCCTAGTTTGTTATATCAGCTATCTGTCAGTGAAAGTTTCGTCAAAATCGGTCCAGGCATTTCAGAGATTACCCGGAACAAACAGACAGACGGACAAAAATTGTAAAAAAAAAATGTTGTTGTTATATACCATGTACCGTGTATACATCCATAGCGCTTAGTAAAAAGCGGTTTTTTTATATTACAAACAGACACTCCAATTTTATTTATTTGTATGGATATATACTATTTAAGTATACTAATAGACCAATTTAATTAGAACCAGGATAGATAACAATAAATTTAACAATAAAAATATTATCCTTTCAATAGTAAATGTTCAAAACTGGCAGAAAAATATGGCCGTTGACTTTTTGTGTATCACATACTAACTTTTATTCGTTTGCCTCTTGGCCTATAAGAACAAAGCGATCAAGATGACACACATTAGTCAATATCATTAAACTTTAGGAAGCGAGAGAAGATATAGCAGATATATTAACCGGAACGTTCAGAGATAGTCGTGGGAACTTCCTGGGAACTAACGTTTAATCATCGTATTTGATTAGTTATCTATGGTGACATGTGCCAGCAATACAGACTAAATAACTTACTTGTATTTTTTATTCATAAAACAAAAACGGGTCTAAAGATTTAGATATAGGTGAAATTTGTAGCTAATTAATATAATAATTAAATTTTACATGTTATAATTGTTAGCAACACCGTTTATTAAATAGTATTAGCGGGTAGGTCATTTTATAATATGTCAAGTATAGTAAGTAGTAGACAGTATATTATACACCTTTAGTGCGATAGATCAGAGTCAGTCAGTCTGGTGTTTTCGGGCAGTGTACATGGAAGTTAGTATTACAGTGTCATGGTTAAGGTCACCCTTCTTGGGGTCAACGTAAATTTACACTATTATCTATTGTAGTTGGCGACGTCGAGTGATGGAGGTGACAGTTAATATACTATGAAAGAGCTCTTTAAACCTGCTCCTGGGTCTCAAGTCCCAGGCACTGCGCGGCTCCGTCTAAATTGCATGTACATTGTACATTATCATTGGGTATCTTTCCTCTCCCATTCTATGACATAATGGCTATTGGCTAATACATATTAGGATATAGTAAAATTATTCTACAATTTATTTATAAAACTTCATACATTGTATATTCTAGGGTTTGCCGCGTTACATTACTTACGCACGTAGAATGTAAAATGAGGTTTAAAAATCCACTAATCCAATTTTAGACGTCTGCAATAATATCTCAAACCACAATCGTGCCGCGTCGCTCGTATCAAAGGTTCCGCGCTTTTAGTACCCTTTTTAGCACACGAGACGGGTACGACTCTACGTTATAATTAAATTAAATGCATCACAAAAATAAGTAATTATAGGTATACGAAATAATATATAAAAATTAAACCTTATCTGGATAATTTATTAGTCGAGAACAAGGATATTCGCCATTAGTGTTCCTAAAAATAATGAATTTATTGTAATTTGATATTTTAAAGGGATGATTCAGCTTTTAAAAAATATTTGTTAAATTTACAACATGAGACCATTGAGTTTATTTACGAGTATAATTTAATATTAATTAAAGTACTTTATTTGACTTTCATCTTATACATGAAGGTATCGGTTTTCTAAGTAATTAGCTGCTTTGAAGTCGCATCGCTTACCGAAGAGAAATCACTACTTTACTGCGCTGCGCTTTTTACGACAGTTCTTGTTCTCTTCGGAATGTATCCGTTTATATTTAGAATTCGCATTTTACCACTTTTATTCTTGTTTTTAAACCGACTGGCCAGTCTGTTGCTAACTATGGTTTTATATTTTTTAATTTCGGCGGTCTTTGAAACCTGCGGCATGGGATAACCATTAGGGTTTTAATGAGCTAAAAATAAATATACTCAAAAACTAAACGGGCCTGATTTATTTGATTCAATGAGATAAAATTCAATGAGTATTAGCAGAAAATATCAATATTGTTTTATAATTAGAATTGTACTTTTAACAAGTTCTCACAGTAAATATTGAGGTTGTATTAAATTAATAGTGGCATGAGGTTATTAATTCTATCTGTCTGATCATTGATTACCCTATAAAACATTAAAATTTAAATTACAAGTGTAATGTAACATTGAAAGTTACAATATGGTGAATATAATCCGTGTATCCAGGTATTAACGAAGGAAGATTAAAAAGCGCATTGGCAAAATGATAGCATTTTATTGGCCAGTGATGGCAGTGAGACTGAGGATTAATAAGAAGGATCAGTAGAGTTTAGGCCGTGATCGGAGGAGGTTGTGCGACCCGTAAAGTTTTAATTTAGTTTTTGTGTCGTGCTTAACATAAGGTTTTTGTGAAATGAAGTGGGTGGTGATTGCCAGCTTTATTATGTATTTGGCGACGTTTAGTGAAGGAAATGGTAAGTTTATTGTGTAAACGTATTTTTTTTGTAAAAATGATTAGGTAAAATGAATCATTAAAAACTTAAGAGTATTATTCCGATTGCTACTAAAACGAACTATTTAATATTTTGATTTCTTTTTTAATATCAATTTTTATATAGTAGATAAATAGTAACCTGATCTTCGACAACCTTTTTACAGCTTTAGGGAATATTCTGTTTTAGCTAAAATTATGCAGTTACCATTTATTGAGAATGCAGAAATATTTTTTTAATACTAGATGTCACTGTGCCGAGTTAGATTGCGATTAACTTGAAAAATTATAATATTGTATAGATTTACTAAAATTCTATACGATATTGTTATAAAAATGTCACGTATCGAATGCCTGTACATTTAAGAATATTAATTTAAGGGGTCTTAAACACCAAAACTTATTTTTAAAGTTTTGTTTGTCTTTCTGTTCGTATTTTTGTATGTGAATCACACAAAAACTGCCCATCTCATAAAAGTACTGCATCAAACAGGAAACGATTTTCAGTTATACCTTATGTTGCAGTTCTCACTTAGAGGAAGCTAGGATTTGTTTCTTTTATATTTTACTATTGCTGCTGCCTAGAAAAACTCAGCAAGGCTAGGACGGGTCGCCTAGCTGTAAAGAAAAATACGATGTTATTCGGATTTTCGAATAAATATATAAACATACAATATGAAAATAATTAATAACAGATATTAAAATAAATAATGAGTCAAAAATTTTAATAATATTCAGCTCGGTATCACATGTATCTGATAAAGTTATATTATATTATGCCGTTTTACAAAACTTTATTTTACTCAAATCTCAGAAGTTGTGATCAATTCTCTCAGTACTAAATAAAACTACTTTTACCTGATGCGTTCATGGGTTTTTCATGTAGGTATGCGGTGACTATATGAAATAAACCTGCCAGTTTGAAAAATATTTGTTAAGAGATCTGCACCGCAGTCAACATTACATTCAGATACTATTAACAAATCATAAATTAAATTTAATTTAATAGTGTAGCCGACTATTAAATACAACACCACATTAGCGAACCGAGACAGAGGAAACTCTCTTCTTGATTCATATAAAAATATTCGTTTCTATGCAATAATAAGACATGCTCTACTATTTCAAACTATAGAATATGTATAGTATATAAAAAATACCAATATCCGTAATATCCTAAGCTACAATAATTGTTACTTAGTATATATTTATACTGGTGGTACAAGGAAAATGTTTAATGTCCCACTCATACTTTAATTATTTTATTGTGTTACATCCTAATTACATCGTTATTAGCACGCACACTTACGTAAATATCATTGAAATATATATAGAAAAAATTATAATCAAATGAAGAAACTATAATTACGTATTGGAAAATTATAGATTTTATATTAATTTATATCGTTCCAACTTCACTACATAAAATAAAATAAAGTCGCTTCCCGTCTGTCTGTTCATATGTATACTTAGATCTTTAAAACAACGCAACGGATTTTGATGCGGTTTTTTTAATAGATATATTCAAGAGGAATGTTTATATGTATAATACATGCATAGTATAGTAGAGAAAGTAACCGTGCGAAGCCGTATCGGGTCGCTAGTTTAAAATAAATGAAAAGCAATATATTAATCTTTTAGATTGTCGCATTATAATTCTTTTACATTCATTAATTGAGTATTCTTATCCATAGTTTTATCAAATTAATTAAAATATGTTATCATAGTAGGCAGTGTGGTTACACGTCATTCTCATCTAAGGTCATGTCGTATTCATTCATAATACACAAGTTATGTATATGTAAACTAGTGATGACTGATGTCATCATACGTGTTCGGTAAATATATTGACTAAAGTTGTACTTATTTATGTCAATATCTCAAAGATTTTAAGTTTAAGGACGTGCTCGGATATTCTATGAAACAAATAGGATTTCCAGTACACTTACAAGATTGATCTTTACTTCATTATTGAATTACTGAAATATTGAATATCTAAATCAATTTTGGTCAAAAATATTTTCTACAGCGGTCCAATTGAAAAAATGTAGGTGTGCTGCTGGGTGAGTAGATTAAAAATTCGAAATGTATCATCACAGAAGATTATGGCCGTTTACTAAACTGCTGGTAAATCTTGAATATTCTAGAAAATTTAAAGATTGATGGCTGATTTAGCATTCATAGCGTAGTGAAATATTTTTTCTACTTAAGTATACTAAAATAAAATAAAATTACAAAAGTACTAAAATAAATTACACGGCAGAAATAGAAAACAAACCAACAGAAAGTAGGGTGGTGAGTTGCGTCGCTTTCTTTTATCCATCCATACTATTAAAAGAGAAATGCTTTTGACAAGTACAGTCATAGAATATCCTAACATATTCTGCATAGTAAACAGTTCTTTTTATTATAAATAGTTATTATTTATCTAGACACCAGTAAAATTCTAATATATTATTTAGAATTTTAGATACTATTTATTTTTATGTAATATCCTAGTTGCTCGATTTGATCTCGTCTGGGTATTTACTGAAAAGTAAAGAATAAAAAATATATTAAGTAGTTTTATTTTGTATCTTTCTTTACTTATATATTTATTCCATGTGTAATATACATGTCAAAATTGAAATCTTTAAATATCTACAATTTATGACTGGTGATTGCAAATTAGCCATCTCTTCCAGATAACCCTGTCTTGAAAAGAGAGCGAAAAATGAATTGTAGACTGTAGATGGCGTAGTTTTTAGAATACCCTTAGGTATAGTTTATAATCAAATACATAACATAACTATGTACTGTATGGTATAATATGCAATATCAATATATAAAATTAAAATTTATGTAACTAACTATATACTTAAATATTTTAAAGCAAAATATATTACATCCAAATAAATATTATTTCATAATTACGTCTTCTTTCTTCATATCATAGTAATCTTTAACTGATTTCTTGAACCTATGAAGTGCTCCTGGTTCTTTAATTCATAGTGGCAAAGCGTTTCATAAGTTGTCTGTATCCTACTAATGTTATAAACGCGAAAGTTAGTAAGAATGTATGGATGTCTAAATGTCTGTTTGTTACTCTTTCACGCAAAAACTACTGAATGGATTTTGATGAAACTTTATAATAATATAGCTTACACATCAGAGTAACACATAGGCTATAATTAATAATGATATAGCGTGAATTATCCAAAATACCGACGAAACCGCGGGGCGCAGCTAGTACATAATAAGATGTTACGGAAAAATTCGTTAAACATTCAAGTAGGCACACTTAAAGTATTCGCGAGAACCAGAACCAGAACTCTGGAACAAATTGCGAGTACATATCCAGAAAAGATTCTCTAACAAATCTTTTAAAAGAAACGTAAAGCAACATTTTCTTGCACAAGTTTATAATACATTCATAGTCAAGTATCCAAATATTAACTTTTATATATATTTATTAATTTACGTATGTAGGTATATGTGTATGTGTATATATACATATGTATGTATATTTTCATTTTTTCTCGGTTTATTTTGTAGTATTGTTGCCCACTATAAGACACTATCTCGCACTCTCGTTGGTTGAAAGAGACCTCTTATAAAGCCTTCCTTATTAAGAATATATAATAAGAAAGTAGAGATTCGTTAGGTTCATATTTAATAACGTGAAATTTTTCGTTTTTGACCGACTTCAAAAAGGGAAGGTTCTCAATTCGATTGGTATATTTTTTTGTTTCATGTGAAATACCACGTTCTCTGAATTATATCAAATAAGTGAATTAAAAAGTAAAATTAGAATTTTGAGGTTTCTAAGTACCTAAGTTGTCCGCAGTTAAACAAATCTTAGCATTATAAGTGGTTTATTCTGAATTTTATGTGTATGTGATTAAAAGAATAATTTTGAATTAAGCTGGTTTCCAAGCCTCAATAATTTTCACGTATAATGTATTAGATTACTGGAGTGGTAGATATCATGTCAAAATTCTTAAAATGTTATTTTTCGGTCATTTGCCTGTAAACCAGTTCCTCGAAGATCAACAGATAATCTTACTTTCGCAAAAATATATTATTAGGGATACCGTTATATAGAAGCAACATATTCGCTTTAATGATTTGAGATATCATTTATATTTAAATTTAAGCGTTTCATCCATAACCCGTTCGCCTTCTTATTCGATCTACGTTGTATGTGCGGTGTATATTACATAGCAGTAAATCTAGCACCTTACTAATTGTTTTTCTTAGGATAAGGCGGCATTTTCGATGAAAACTCCCACGTGGCTCGATTTTTTTCCACATTTTCAATATTTATCGTCATATTTCAGCTAATTTAAACAAAAACATAATCTATTATACACCTGAACCTTAATGAGATGAATCACTCTGTATATTGGTGAAAACCGCAGGAAAATCCGTTTAGTACTTTTTGAATTTATGGTGAATTTAACTTTTTTTATAATTTTTTTCTTAGTAAGAATGTTTTATACTAGCTGTAAAAACTGGCTACCTGGCTGGAATAATTAATAATATATAATTTATTAAACAACGAATATACCGTTTTGTAAGTATTATTTATTACCGCCTTTAAAAGCTGCAACGATGTCACAATAACATTAATGCAAGTAAAACTGCGGGTATTAACATAATCAACTATTTGTGTCAAGTTATCAATTTACAGCCAACATATTTATGGAATATAATGAATTTCAATTACGAGATAACGTAAATAAATACTAGTTCTAAACATCGTTTAAATTTATATTGATTAACTCTGAAGGTGATCAGCTATATTACAAATTATCTCCAATTATTAAGAATTGTAACTTAATGGAAACATTTAAATCTAAATTAGCACATTATGTTGCAAATACTTACTTTTAATTTTTTAATTGTTGCTTACACACCTATTATTACCATGTACATATGAACTTACTATATATTTATACCACGTAAACCTATTGTTAATCTCGTTTTTTGTTATTTTTTTTTTATAATCATATCGATGTCTCTTGTGATTGAATTATACTTTTATAGACATAATGTTTGTTTGTTTTATACGGAAATGTTATATGTAAAATAATTTTAAAACCTTAGCAAAACAAGGAAAACTCAAACCGGTTGGTATTAGCATTGCCAGCATACCGTTATGTCAGCGAAATGACGCTCTACTTAGCACAACTTTGCATATCATAAGGATATCGTACGACATCGGACAAAATATTTATACAGAGCTGTTCAAATAAAAAATAATGAGAATGTAAAAATATATTTGCTATTTAATCAAGAAATGTTGAAATTACCTTATTAAATTGAGATAAAAAAGGTTTGTCAGTTTATAACTAGAATTGTGAAAATTCTTCGCAAATATAAAATTCATTCAAAAGATCTAGCACGTAGACGTAGGCGGTAGTTATAAAACTTGGCTCAAACATTTCTTGTAAAGAAAAAAAATTAACTTCGCTATTATAAACTATTTTTACTTCATTTAATAATTATGTTTACGCAAACGCGCATTCCCGTTGATGTTTACATAATAATATTTTCCTATAAACAAAATATTTGACGCGTTCTAGCTTTTACATTAAACGTACACCAGTCAGGCTTTGCGTTATTCTACTACATATTTATTACAATCTAATAATAAGACTGTAAGGCTAGTTAAAATCAGTTAGAAATGAATTTGTTTAGATAAATGTGGTTTCAGTATTCAATATATTGGTCTGTATTATACCATAAATTATAATAATTTTAATATGCATAAAATTTAAAAATTTAAGCCCAAACCTTATTTTGTTGTTATTCATTATTTACATAAAAGTGAGATATCATAGGTTTGAATTGGAGAAAACTAAAACTAAGGAAATAAAAAAAACTTAGAGCAAATTCGCCTAAAGCACTCCGCTACTAGTAAGATATTGTCATGACTTTACTGTAGTGTACACTTATCCTTGCCATCTGTATACCAGATCGGCGAGGGCAATAGCCCGCCGTGTCCTCTGTGGTGCTATCATATTACCTGCTTGGTTCTATTTTACTATAGTATTATTATTACTGACCCTCAGCCCGACTACATCTGATTTTTTTATAAATCTTGTTTTATTTTTTGTTACTATTACTTACACTGAGTTTCATATTGAGAAACATTCAGTCTCTATCATGTTACTCATTACTAACTATCAAATAATAAATATCTAATACACAAAGAGAAATCATTACATCTTGAGCGTCATGTCGCAGGTCTCATGAAAGGTTAATAAGCCTATATTTTCTACGGCATTGACACACTGACATCTTCTTTCGATGCACGTAATATAATTAATCGATGCGTAATTACTAATATCACTTTGGCCTTTACCCTAATGTTGTTATAGATATTCTAAAAGTCATCTCATGACATGTACTAGTGGGAAAAAATAAAAATAAATATAGAAAACCGTCGTTTTAGGCCGTGATATAGGTAATGAGGGTAGCGCTTAATTTATTAATAGCGTATCCCAAAAAGTGATATGTTAGTGAATTATATTGAGATTTAAGAAATTACTCTAACGTCATTGCGAAATAGTTTATGAAGCAAAAAATTTGGACCCCTTTTTACGGAAAATTTCCACAAATATAGTTTATATAGGGGTGTTATCCAAAAATATTGTACGTAACGGACATGAATATTCATTGAATGTCCCAGTAAAAGTAGCAGATATAAAATCTAAGGTCGTATGAATATACAGTGTAAACTTTTTTTTGGTAAAATAAAGGAAAAATTCTCCATGCAGAGGAGAAATCTTAGGGTAAATCTTGCAAAAAAATAAAGTAACCTAAATACGAAGATTTGGATAAAGCTATACTATCATGGTTTCACCGACAGCGCCAGAATAATATGCCTATCTCGGGGCCGATCGTGAAAGCTAAGGCGGACAATTTTGCTAAAGAACTTGGTTTAACTTTTTCAAAGCAAAAAAATTCAAGCAACGTCATCCATACTATCAACTATGGTAAAATAAGTGGAGAAGCACGAAATGATGATACGAATGTTACGCTTGATTGGATTAATAAAGTGCGGTTAAAATTGACAGGAAAATACGCTGCAAGTGACATTTTCAATGCTGATGAAGCAGGAATTTTCTATAAGTTGATTCCAGATAAAACTCTCCAATTTAAAGGAGACAAGCATGTGGGAGGAAAGCTCTCCAAAGAACTTATTTCGGTGCTTGAGGTTGCTAATGTGGATGGCACAGAAAAAAAAGCTATAAAAAATCAAGATTTTTTCAAACTACACGTCCGTTTCATGTGGAACACCACATACTATATATAATATAAAATTTAGTTGAATTTTAGTTTTAACTTCCACTAAAACACAATATGTACACAGCAGAGAAATGTCAGAAAAATAACGGATACATGAACAATGTGCACATGTCTAATGCATAAAATGATTTTTGGTACCGACACTAATTTGTTTTCACACAAAACTACCCGCCTAATTAATTTCAACAACCATTATTTAGCTCTTGTATTAAAAATAAAAAATACTTACCAATCCCAACAATGTATAATCCAGAAAAAAATGTCTAAAGAGCCCGTTGCGCGCAAAGTTGGTTACCAACAATGCAGGAACAAAATGTTAGAGTCAACGATTACGCCCCTTATTTTGGTAGTTTTGGACCTAGTGATGCCACAAAAGTGACGTTACAGAAATTCAATTGGCTTAGCATCTACAAACAAAAATTAATCGCACGCAAAATTAAGCTTCATGTGCCTGAATTCTCTACAAAATTTTGTAAAAAATCCTTGACATTGCAAGCCAATAGCTTATGGAACGATTCACCACTCAATATTAGAAAAATCAGAAGCACTTAATAAATTTAAGATTTCAGTGAAAGATGTTCAGTGCACTATGTTAATAACTAGGTGACATTATCTATACTAATATTATAAAGAAGTAAGATTTGTATTTTTGTATTTTTGTATGTAACGAATAAACATAAAAACTACTGAACCGATTTTGAAAATTATTTCACCTATAGTAAGATACATCCTTTCTGGTTGACATATGTAGTGTTGCCATAGGTATACATTTTTTAATTAAACGAAAATGGCCATTTTGTTGTTACTAATCCGATTTTAAAAATTCTTTCACTAAGGAAGTCTATAGTATTTCTGTCTCTCTTACTCTAATATATACTATCATTTTCAGGACGTGTCCATAATGTAGCGAATTATTTTTAATGTATCATAAAACGTATCTTATCGACGATCTCTACATATATTAAAAATGTAACATAATTAAAATGTTTGCACATAGGAGATATAAATTTCATTATGCCCACTGTAATATTCATACTGATTCACGATTTCACGGTTTCACTTCAATAGATTATAATGTACCGAAAATTAATGTGTTAAATTGTAAGTAGTACGTTACAATTTACAATCTTTCGACAGTTTACAATCTCACGAGATAGAGTATAATCTAACGGTGTTAATAATTTTACAGTAATATGTAAATAGTACCTAACAGTTCAATAAACATAAATGAGATTTAGTGCAAATATAATTTTTAATTTGAATGATCACATAGGATAATTATCATCAGTTAAAGATAATATAGAAAAAAAATAATTCAGCCAAATGTGAGTGTGGAGCTGGCGCACTAAGGATTTCGATCTTTAATAACACATAAATACTATAAAAATTAGATTTTCGTGTGCGGGTCAAAATATCATCAAAGGTAATATTGTAGGTCGTTTCCCCGATTTTGATATATTTATAGTTACTTACAAATGAATATAAGAAAACATGATAAAACATTTGTAACAAAAAAATTAACTGATTTCAAACTCTAACTTAATTACACTAAAATAATTTTAACTTTAATATTGTCAAATATAGAACCTTCTTCGTTTTTTGGTATCGATGAAAATATTTTACAAATTGTCATTTAACAACATGTCATACACAGCCGTTGCTATGATACTCTCCCGAAATAGCTTTAGATTCATTTCACACGATACGACAACAAAAACGTCGATGTTTGCGATGATTTAACTAACATCGGAAGCTACTGGAAAAGGTGCCTTATTTTTAACTTTATTGACCAGATTAAAAATTAATAAATGGAATTTATATTTAACCAAATAAACATTTTAAATATATTTTTGCATTACCAATTATGTCTTTCTCTCTTAGAATAAATTTATTTAAAAATTTTTAAATTTCAATTTCATGAAATTACTACTACTTGTTAACCAGAGTTTAAACAGTAAAAATGTTTTGTATCTATACCGAGGGAAGGAATATTGTATACCAAATTCGAATATTACTAAAATCGCAAACATCGACTTTTTTCATGTCCATATATGTGGAATGCCCTATATAAAAACTACTTGTAATACTTCATATATTTACACACTTTGTAGAAATGGTCATATTTATTGATTGCTTACATTTGGAAGTTTAATTTTTTCACAGCTTCAAAAGACTATAAGTTACATGTTTACTATTAACTTCACGTATTCTTCAAATATTGGGTCTAAACTTAAATAGTATAAAAGAAAATTTTTTTTCGTGATGGAACGAAGTTTCGTGGTCGAAGGGTTCCTTTTTCCCTTTAAGGTACAGAACCCCTAACTAGGTAGACAGTTTTGTTGAACTACTAAGTATATTTGATATTAATTTCAACTTGATATCTTCACGTTTTTATGAGAAAAAGGGTCTTGCGTGACAGTCAGATAAAGTCAACTTTCTAGTGACGTAGTTTTGTGGTCCTATAAGGTTTCCATTTTTTTCTTATAAGTTACGGAACACTTAACTAGGTAGATAGGTTTATTGAACTACTCAATTCAACGTAGAATTTTTCTTAAAGTTATTGTTATGTAATATTTTAACTTCAAGTTTTTAAGAAAATATCGTTGGTAACGAGTTCAAAATTTCTTTTCTTACTCTCGGAATAAAAACTTTCGACTTTCCTCCTTCGGGTAAAAAAGAGCGTTATTTCGTACGAATTTGTACTACGTATATCAAATTTAAAAAGCAGATTATAATATTAACGTGATGAAATACAATCTCTTTACTTAGGTGTACGATTATACTCGTAGTATTAATAATTACTATTTCTGTAAATGCTGTGATTAAAGGTTTTAATCGACTGAAATAATTAAAAATAATTATATTATAAACGAAAGATTTAACTGAGGTTTATTAAGCCTTAGAAAAAGTTACAACTTCAATTGAGTGTAACAAAAGGACTACGTCCTTTACGTTTTCAGACCTAAAGCGTCTGATCTATTTATGACTGACAAGTCACAAATAGATCGGCGACGGCAGTCTCGCCACCAATTAGTTAAAATATCGCCGACAATTAGTAACTCGTGTCTAGGAATCGTTTTATTTGTTTTATTGCTATCGTGAAGTTCAAAGGTAAGATTTTTTAAACACTTGATTTTTTAAAACATATTTAACAAAATATGTAATAATAATACTTACAATTGGATTATATAAAAATTTGATCATATTAATTAATTATACCATTCTCACTAACCAACTTTAAATTTTGTTATTTTAAAAGAGCTATTTTCAATGATACCCCGCTTGATATTCGATTGGTCGATTAATATATTTTTTTTAATTTTTCGACATAATGTTATATAGATTTCATAAAATATTTTAAAAAAATGATCCGACGTCAGAAAATAATTAATGAACTCACTAAAAAGTAATTTTTTAACACACTACCAACTGAAGTGTACTCTTTGTAATAAAAATAGGATTTTGAAAATCAGTCCACAATTGACGGAGAAATCAGTGAACATACATAAAAATATAATATCATTTGAACATAAAACGTTTTTTGAAGGAGGTCGGTTGATAAAGTAATTTTGATTACTGTCAGCTCTGTCGCAAGACACTGACTGTCGCAAGATTAAGTAGAATTAATTGACGTGAGAGTCTTCAAAATGAGCCTACGAATTTTGCCTCTAAAGTACCACATAGCAATAAACATACATTGATAAACACTTTACTCTCCTCCGCGTTGCATAGTTGGGTAAAAACGAAAATAAAATGGCGTTTTAAATATTAAACTTTACAATCCTTTAATCACTTGAGTTTTATCAATAACATGCAACGGCTAATTAAAAAAATATAATTTTTATACCAAAACATCTAACGTAATTCATTAATGTGAGGTTATCAGTTATCTCGGGTCAGTTAGAATCCACGGAACAATACTTTGTTATTTACTATAAAATGCACACAGAGCGGAGATAAGGGTGTCGATAATAATTCTCTGAAATCGATAATTTAATATATAATGACGTAACATATTTGTATGTTTACTTGCAGCGACGCGTCGTTATTCTTAACTGCTTAGCAAGGGTTTCTCATTTTTTTGTCTTTTTACTAACGATTAACCCTTATTACTTGCCTTCTCTGTCAGTATCAAAATATCTTTTGTTCCTAAATCCTAACTTATATAGTATCAACTCTTCGTCGTAGGCACTGGCCTAGTGACAATATTCCTATTTAAATTCTTTCCTGTATTTATATGACTCGCTTTACGCATCTTGAATGTAGTGTCCGAGTGATAGCTCTTATTTTATTTGACTACTAGCTGACCCGGAGAACTTTGTACGCCGCCTAACATTCAATGAATGTCGTGTTACAGTTTAGCTGAACTTTGACAACCAATATTTTATGTCAATCCTTTATCATTACTGACATTATTTTACATTTTAAAAATATTCAAAACGTCATCAAAATTCGAATTTTGTGGATATATCTTGTCGATTCGAAACCTTAAATTCAATACGTTCTTTAATTTGAGGGGAAAGTTTACCGTATCGGCGGGATGAATATTAGATGTTTGACAGTTACAAAACCCATCAACTTATTCCTATGGAAAAAAGTTTTTTTCTTCTTCAATTTTCCAACGTTTTTAATAGTTATTCTGCTACTCGGGACAGAGACAAACACAACAAATCAAAAACCATGAAAAACGGTCCAGCCGTTCTCGAGTTATAAGTGTTAGAACAAACCCGACTTAGTTTTATATATGTAGAAATGTGTAAAGTAAATATTAAATCGTCTTCAAATAATTTTTCATCCCACCATCTCGGAAAGAGTAGTTTTGCTCTTCGATATCTGCTATGTATATAAGAGAGATATGATACCCATTACTGTACAGCAACACGTATACACATGCAATTTAGACTGAGGCGAGCGGTGCCTGGGGCTTGAGACCCAGGAGCAGGTTTAAAGAGCTCTTTCATAATATATTAACTCTCACCTCCACCACTCGACCTCGCTAACGACAATAGATAATAAAGTAAACTTACATGGACCTCGAGAAGGGTAACCTTAATCACGACACTATAACACTACCATGTTCACTGCACGAAAACACCAGAGAGACTGAGAATAAACTATCGCACTAAAGGTTATATATTGTCTTCAAGTCGGTATACTTGAAATAATATAAAATGATCTACCCGATACTATTACTTTATAAACAGTGTTGCTAACATATCTGAGTGCAATAGCCGTTTTTATCCTCTAGAGGATAAAATAAAATTGAATTTAGAACATCGTGTGCACTATGTTTGTGAATTCAAAACATCATTAAACCTATTTAGTTCTACCTCCATGGTGCCAAATTTATCATACAACTTTCTTTAATTTGTTAAAAACTCAGACTCGGAACCTTCTTGGTGTACTTTTTGAAGCAAAAACTTCTTTAGCGGTGTTGTGCAGTAATTGCGTACATTTTTTTGGGTTGGGTAAAAAATGTTAAACTCGCGACAGAAAATAAGCGAGATTTGAAATTCGACAGATTTTAATAATAGAAAATAGTAGAAATGAAAAATCGGAGTCTTGCATTCACATTTATATTCAATTGGATTTTTTATTGATTGTCACATGTTCATTGGCAGTTTGACGAGTTATTTCGTGGAGTTAATATTGACTATCATAGTTTAGTGGTCTTTAATTAAATGATTTGTTGCTACGCGGAGCAGTGTAGGCGTCAGATTCGCGGCAGTTTGACGAGTAATTTTGTGTAGTTAATATTCACTATGATAATTTAGTGGTTTTTAATTAAATGATTTGTTGCTACGTAGAGCAGTGTAGGCGAAAGAATCGCGGCAGTGTGACTAGTAGTTATTTTGAATTTTGTTCTTTGGGTTACTTTAATGCAAATTTTCACTTCTGCCGGCACACCCCCGGTGCAACCAGTTTTTTATTTCCTAGCTGAAAATTGAGCACGCGGTTAAAAAGCAAGTTTGCACTCTTGTATAATTAATAACTATTATTCTTGTCTTTTATAATATACGTCTTATAAAAAACCGTATTATCGTCTTTAAGTCTTCTAACACCGTCTGTTATTCTACATAATTTCTTCTTTCAATCAAGTCATCGTCATTCCTTATCTAATCTTATCTAATATTCAGCTAGTCTACAATACATACAACCATCAAGTGTCCTTCCTTACTACTAATCCTAAATAAAATAAAACTTATAATTCACAATCCCACATATATATAAAGATGGTTTATATTTATTGTTGTCGTTTTTCCATACGCGAAAACAAATCAACTACTTTAAATACTCATCATGAATGGTTCACTCATTATGATGAAGTAATTCATCATAGTGAGTGAACCATTAACGATGAGTATGTTTCGAGTAAGAACTAAGTTCACTTTAGATTGGTCTGTGAGCAATATATAGGTTGAAATTTTCGACATTCCCGCTGACAAAGCTATCTTAGTCGTCGAATAATTATCGAGGCAATTGTTGTCGCTATTAATAGAACTGCAATAATTGCTGGGTTAAAGGGCAATTTGAGGATCGTCCCGCCAGCTAAACGCATCACGTGACTTTTGGCAGTTGTACGAAATAACGCGAAAATAATTCAGTTTATAATGTACAGAAGTAATTAACAGTATTTTAATCTAGAATATGAGGGAAACATAGAAAGCAATATCAACCAATATGATTAACGTACTGTGGTTTTAACCATCAGAGGGATTTTAGTGAAATAACTATAACTGGTTGTAGTTTTGTTAAAGTCAATGATATTAATAGTCACTCCCGCTTTATTAATAATACTTACAATAAGTTTTTCTTATTTCAGCATTGAGGTGTTTACGAGGTATAAAAAATGGCTGCCTAATAGGAGACACGGACAAAGGTAACTTATTTTTTTTTATTCAATATTTTTGTAACATTAGAAAGCTTTTATTGAAAAAATTTTTAGTTAAGTAAGTTTTAAAATTATTTTTTTGTCAATTTTAGTTCAAAAAAGTCATGCAGAATGTCTATCTGGAAGCGAGTGGGAAAGCAGTTGTCACAAATGTCGGTGTTCGGATCTAGGGCACGCGGAGTGCACGCTACTAGACGCGTGTGAAAAAGGAGAATATGGTATTATAAATGAATGAACTCAATAGACTTTATATAATCTGAAAATTCCTCTTCTTATATTAGAAACTAACTGACCCCCATTGCTTCGCTGTGGGGGTTTTCACATGAGAATAAAAATATGGGTTTAGGTTTTCTCGAAATTCAATTTCTAAACAATTTTCCAAATTTTCCTTTCTATAAAAACTATTCTTTTGAGTATATAAAGATATTATAAATTGAGTATATGTGTATAAAGCTTTCAGCTTCTTTTGAACCATTATACCTTTCTATAAAGTACCCCTGTCATCCACCTTCAAAAGTATTTGTGTCTCAAATTTCATTCAAATCCGTTCAGCCGTTTTAACGGATAATGTGTGATGACCATGACAATGGTTACTTAAGTAACTTCAATAAACCTCAGCAAAGCGAGCCGGGAACGGACTGCTAGTTAATAATGTACATTTAATTTTTTCAGAAGAACCTATGGTGTGCAAACCAAATACTACATTCAACAGAGATTGCAATATTTGTAGGTGTTCAGAAAATGGAAAGGGTTCATATTGTACTGAAAAAGCATGCTTGCACTTCGATCAATCTGGTTAGTATACATTAATATTTCATCAAAAACATATGTGTTGGTAAGCCATCTAATGGATATACCAAATGCAAATGGAATTAGGTAGATTGCAATAAGGATTCACATGTTGAACGCGTATGTATTATTAACATTTACAGTTCAATCACCTGAGCTGCAAGAAGGTTTAGACTGTCTGCCTGGCTCGAGATGGGTGAGCCAATGTAATAACTGCACATGTTCGGCTGATGGATACCCGTCATGCACGGAAAGGCTGTGCCTAGGGCAGGAGAATGGTAAATATGCATGCTCCTACTTACTTTATAATTAAATTATTATATAATCTTTATTAGTGTTTATAACAATTTACGTAAATGTGTTCATCGCAATTTTAAATCGTTTCTCTTTGATATTATTAGGTAGGTATTGTTAATTAAAATTTTAGTCTGTACGAACTGCCGCCATAATCATTCGGTAATCCTTCTAATATGTCCCAGAGTTTGTTTTTTAAAGTTAAATATGTATCTGATAGTTGGACAATCTGATTGTTCCTCTTATAATTTTTAGTTTACAAATATTACAAGACGTAAAAATTTTTTAATGTGAATAATGCGCAGAGATGAAAAACTTTGTTTCAGAAATTAAATTCTCATGTGCTCCACACACTGCATGGAAGATAGAATGTAACAATTGTTCATGCACGCCAAATGGAAAAGCCTATTGTACAAGAATGGGATGTCATATTTTTGATGGTATGAACCAGTTTTAGTTCTTTTATCCACACGTCCACACTATTTTTTCCACATTATAATGAGGATATAATGAGGAAAGATTTGTTTTTTTTTTCGTATGTTATGCGAATAGGCTCAAAAACTACTGATCCGATTTAGATAACTTTTGCGCCGATCGAAAGCTAGATTCCTTCCCGGTAACATAGACGATAAATATATAATTATAAAGATTTAAGTGCCGTAAAGTCACCTTTTTGTAAGTTTAAGGATTTCTCTGATAGTATTAATCCAATTTTGCTAACGTTTCACTGATAGAAATCTATACTAATCCCCTCTCTCCCTTTCTCTTTCTCGCGCTCTTTCTTCCTTCTTTGCTATAAATATGGATTATAATCTTACTTTAAACATATCGAAGTGAAGCGAGGGTGGGCCGCTTATATGGTTATAATTAATTTCGTTGTAAATTAATTTCTGTCTTTTGTCGTCTATGTCTACCTGTGCGTGTGGTCGATGCGGTCGAATTTTAATATAAAATGTTACATTAATACATGAGTATATCAGGCGTCAGCTATTTTTCAACAATGTGACACTTTTATAATGGAGTGTTTGATTTTTATTTTTATTTAAATTGTTTTATATTTTGTAGCAACTGATTTCGATCCTGAAGTCGATGAAGAACATAAGTCAGAAGAGGTAAGTACGATTTCACCGTTAAAATCACAATATCGTTTTCTTAGTATTTATGATTTATTTACAATCTTGACTTTATATTAGAAAATATCTTTTAATATTATTACGTCATAACGTTTCCATATGCGGCTCCGAAAACTTAGGATAACGCAGATCCATTATAAACAAACGTAGTAATAACACTTGTCAACGCAAATTTTGAGACTAATATATAAATGTCTTTGGATTTCTCTTGTCTGATTAATACAGGGAAAAGTATTTTTTTTGTAAAAGTTTGCTTTTTTTAGAAAATTAATTTCTATTGATTTATTTTTATTTTGATAAGATTTATTGACTCCATTTTATGACACGGTAGTCGCTAAAGTATATGGTGCAGTTGTAATGGACAAACTTTACACTACACAATACACTATGCGACTTGACGACATTTTGTTTGACATCACATAAAAGAAACGTCAAATGCAAACTTTATAATTTAAAAGTTAAAAAAAAATATACTGATTCCTTTCGTTGTGTACGAGTAGAATTATAATTTAAAAAAAAGTATTTTCTATGTTGACTCGTGTAATCGATCATTCATTTACTATTTACTATGTATAATAGTTGTCTTATTTACTAACTTTAGACATTTTTAAGTGTAATATTTATATACGCATATTAAACACTTTAATTGAATCGGGTTCATAAACGCACTCATTCGAAATCATTTATGATTATAAAAGCACATTTGGTAGGGGTGAAGTAATTACTTGAAATAATATTAAGGTAAGTATATTTAATTTTATTAATAGCTTTTTCAAATTACAGCATTAATTAAAATCATATCTCATACTAATTATTTATTATTTGCAATTGCTAAAACGCGTAAACTTAGTTAAAACTTAAACTTTTTATTACAAAAATTGTGTTGAAAATTTTATCTCTTATTTTTTAATCACTTATATTTGATTCGTGTCCAAATAAAAATTATCAGCTGTAAGCGGACTATTCACAACAGATCTTATTGCATTAAGCCTCCATATTTTATTCCTGTGTGGTCAAAAGTGACTTCTTTAGGTAGCTTGCTTAATTTTAAATTAGATCTAATAAGATAAATTTTGTTAAGAATTAAAATTTATATTTTAGGGAAGTGATCACAAATCAGTAAATCACAACATCGTTAAAAGATCTCGCATATGTAAGTCAAATGCATTAATAAAAGTTGATTGCAACTTTTGTAAATGTGCCTCAAATGGGGAAAGCTATTCTTGCACTTTAAACGAGTGTTTGGAACAAGGTGAAGACGAAATCGATGTGGGACGCAATGATGATGGAAATGCATCACACAACATTGGTGATGATGTTGAAGTTTTCATGGGAAGTGAGGTAAGAAGATTAAAAAATATTGAAAAGGTTTTATGTCAGGTTTTAGAAATTTAGGTGAATGATGATAAGCAATGTAATTATGTGGTATTATAGTGACATTTAAAAATCTGTATAATAGAGCGTTCGTACAATAAATTGTATATGGTTTATATAATAATTAATTATCGTCAAGTTCACAAAGTCTTTTGATAATAAATAATAATATATTGTCCATAAATACAACAAAAATTTATCAATCTTAAATTTCAGCAAATCTGATAAAATTGTTTTAGGGTACAGATCATATAGAGCGACATTCAGTTTGCAAACCCCGAGGTACTTTCCGTATTGGATGTAATACTTGTCTTTGTAACATCGACGGAACTGACTTCACTTGTACCAATAAACCGTGTCCTTTGCCGGATGATGTTGAAGTATTTCACGAGTTAAAAGTAAATCTACCAACTTTTAATTATTCATATAGCCTTTTACAGACTACGACAAAATGATAATAAAATATTCTTGTCTTTTTCAGGACCTGAAGCCAATAATTCCTTGAGGAAAAAAAAATGTTTATTTTTTTAATAAAAGTATTATAAAAATCAATTACGAATTTTTATTCCTTCAATTTAATCAATTAATCTGATAACAGTTCAAATTAAAAGCAATCAAAAATTTTATTGTCCTCACCGTGCACGTATTTGTAGGTATTAAGAACATCTAATAAAAAGTCGGTGATATGTCCAGCAAATAGAATGTTCATTAAAGATTGCAATACTTGTTGGTGTAATGAAGATGGCACCAGCTATTTTTGTACAAGAAGAGTTTGCATAAATGAATTGCCTGAACCTGATGTGGAGACCGTGGCCAAACCTGAGGTAGCTAAAAACTTTCGGTGATGGTTTTTGTAGAACCAAGTCGTGGTTTCCTCAAACTCAATTCTACTTTTACTTAAATGTACATTCAGTATATTTGTATCAGCTTTCACATTTTTTATTCTTTAATATATCCTATGGTTTTAAATTGAGTTTGTGTCGTTTGTATACGTTTTTATATCCCTTTATCTACAGGAAACTAAGCGCAAATGTCAACCGGATGAGGTTTTTGATTTGGACTGTAATATGTGTCGATGTGCTGTTGATGGGATGTCATTTTCTTGCACTCGTAAGGCATGTGTTTTGGAAGACGAGGGAAAGGTGTGTCATGTTTTTGAGTCTGCTCGAATTTATACATTCTTTAGAAGTCTATTTCTCTGACTCTTTACTTTAATCATTATTACTATGTTTTTGAGAATAGTTATTAAGTCTTTTGTGTTAAGTGAAACATATCTAAACAGTTGGATCTTCATGGTGGTTGTCTTGTCATTCTTTTCAATTTCATTAACTCCGTTATTTATTATTTGGTGATTGGGTCTTATTACACGGTGAAGGATCTCTATTGAATAATTAATATTTACTTTTTATCTATTATTTTTATTACCACATTATTATGTGCCGTATACTTGTAAAATTATAAATTATTTATTTTCAGAACGTGACCGTAACGAGAAAAATTCGAGCGACTCCGCAGGTACTTATATTTTATTCTAATTTAAATTCTTTATAACGAATAAGTTTTGTAAGAGATTTCTTTGATACAAAACTTGAACGAAAAAGTCCATATTGTCAAATTGTTCATAGTTAAGACAGGACGACGTCTGTCGGGTCAACTAGTTTCTAATATAATCATTAATATTTTTACGTACATACATAAAATTTTCAAAGGAGTAGAATAGTTTAATTTATTATTCTCCTAATACTTGAAATCTGAAAAAGCAACACAACCTAGATATAACGCATGCAATGTCCAGTAGGGGACGCTGAAGTCTTGCCAGCCGGGTCAGGAATTCAGGATGGATTGCAACAAATGTTTGTGCAACAATGAAGGCCAGGATTTCTCTTGTACACGAATTGATTGTTCAACCTTGAACAGCAATGGCAACGCTGGTGCAAGAACTAAAAGAGGTTAGTCTTATTATCTTCTTATTAATATTAGTTGTTATACTTAGATGTCCGGTTAAATAAATGTATTTTTAGGTAAAAATAATTTCAAATATTAAAAGGTAAATGTAAAACTATTTAACTAATTTAGAAAAACAAATACTGACAGGATACTCTGATTTTCCTCTCTTAGATTTATCTAAAATATCTCATGTCTTTAGAAGTTGCTACACAATTGAAGACAAACTGTGAACCGGGAACCGTTTTCAATCAAGATTGCAATACTTGTCGTTGCACAGAAGATGGAAATCATGCTACATGCACGGTAAAGCGGTGTAAAGAGGACAAACCTGATGAAAACGAGCTTAACTTACCAGGTAAATTGATTTCAATATTGCTGTTTAAACACACCATAACGATATTTCAATGGATTTTTTTCTTATAGAATCCGACCCAAGCTTCCGTTGCAACCCTGGAGAGCAGTTCAAGAAGGATTGCAACGACTGCACCTGTTCCGCTGATGGAAAAAGCGTATTCTGTACTCTACGTCTTTGTGATGTAGACATCTCAACAACTATTTAGATATAAAATTAATCACACGATATCCGAAAATAAGTTTGTAGCTATAAACTATCGTCATGATAAAAGGATAAGCCACTAAAAGTGTAATAAATGTAGTTAAAAAAATTGACATGACAAATTACGTAAAAGAATCATATGTTTTATTGTCTTCTACGTGAATTGATTACTATTTATGAAGACAAAATGTAGAATTAGTATATCTGTCTTAGACATTTTTATCTACAGTATTCTGAAAAAAATATATTGATCATACCTCTCGTTGTGGAAATTGCGTCGTGTGATGCGAATTAATTAAGCTCATTGAGTGTTTTTACAGGATCAGTGTTTTCGAAACTGTAAAAGTTAAGATGTTAAGGATTCATTTAGTAAGTATTTAATTTGTTTACTTATTATAGATTTCATTAGTAGTAAGTTTTTATATAAACAGAAATCAATTTTGTTTAATATTATTGTGCCTAATAATATTATTTTCTAAAAGTTTTTCTTAATTATTCTTCCTATATTAAATTAAATTTTTTTCTTTAAGAAGTTTGTCAATATTAATAATTTTATTTTTAATAATATTTTTAAGTCACAATTTTCTTTTAAAAAATGTATTTTTTATGTTACAAAAACGAAGTATCTGGCAGTCAGTGTCAGTGTATTTAGTAAAGTTAGTATAAGAGAGCAACGAGCCAACGATTTCAGGAGTGTGTTTATTAAATAAATAATAGCTTCTAAACTATTATAAGTGTCTTTATCATTCAGCAGTTATCAATATTTTTTTACTTTATTAGTTTCTTTATTGATACTTAAGACAAGCAAATTTTTTATAGTTATAAGTGTACATTGAACGTTTACAAAGGCTCCGTTTATACATATATATGTCCAGTGCGATAATGTATGACGTTTTCAGACGTATCTCTCTCTCTACTAGTACAAAACTTAAAAAAAAAACTATTAAACTCATTAATTATAATGTCATCTAACAACAATGTGTATTTCTTATTGATTACAACTTGATAACAATATAAATGTCAGAATAATCAGAATTTTATGACTGGTGCACAAAAATATTCAGTTAAGTAAAGGCCTCGAGATTTTAATGTCTATCTTAAAATACAAAGATGGTGGAATTTTCAGATATGTATACTGCCCTTAAAAAGGCAATAAATGGTAACTCATTTTTAAACATTTCGCGTAAATGAGGAGATTCATTTTTTAGGAGATTTTGGTCATAGGTCAAATATGGTGGATTTTTTAGGTCATCTGATGCAGAACTTTTTAATTAGACGATGGTATAAATAACTCAACGTTGTTTTTATGCGTTAACGCGAATCGCTTTAAGAGGGCAGTATATATAAAAAATGTTAATCTTTGGTATTTCGTTTTAATATTTGTACTTCATAGCTAATAATGTTATTTAAAGGCTGCTATAAAAGTTCACGTTAAGCTGCTCTTCTGGTATTGATCGCAGTATGGTGTTTATTCATAGGTAGCGAATTTTTTCGTTTTAAAGTAGTTTTTGTACTATAAGATATTAGATGATACATTTATGAGTGAATTTAATCACAAAACGAATAAATGTTTCAATTTATATGCGAGTTTTATTTTACTTTATAAAAGGATGATGAAGTTCCTTTCACCTTCACTTTTCCTGTTCGAAATGATTTTACGATCTATTTAGTGCTTACTTAGATATGGTCAAGCACGCGTCAAGCATCTTCTGCGCCGGTGCGGCAAATACTTATAATAGTCTTGGGTAGTTCGCGAACGACCTAGTTCAAAAGAGCGCTCCTTTATTTAGGTGAACTGTACGAACTAGTTCGTCGATTCTCGCTCTTAGTTTGTCGTGAAGACAAATAAAAGAAAAGACTAAATTAAGAAGAAAACCGTTAGATATATCATAATTTATTTATAGACACAAAAGAGAAATTAAAAAAAAAAAACTAACAATTATTATTTACAAAAAAAAGGGTGCGTGAGTGTAAGAGTGAAGTTTAGTGGTGTAAGTGAGGTGAGCTGAAGAGGTGAGAGGGAGAGAGCGCTGGCAGCTGGCCTGCAGAGTTCGGCAGGCGGCCCGTACAAGCAGAACGCAGACGGGCCACAGGAGCAAATAGGTAGAGTGCTGGAACAGGTAGGTTACAGGCTGGCCTTTGGCATGGGTTGGTAGCAGACTGGCCGCAGATGTAAGTAGCTCGCTGGCTGGCCGTAGTAGCAGATAGGTCGCCGGCTGGCCTTCGCGGCCGGTAGTGGTGGACTGCAACACTCGATGATGTTTAGTTGTCGGAGCAGGCTGCGCGATGCGTCCTCGGTCCCGGGAATGCTGGATCTCAGTGGCAGAGTAATGGTGTCAATTTGCAAAGTGTTTAGAAGAAATAGAAGTCCAAAACGGGACCAGTGCAGGACCTAGGGATCACTAGACACCTGGGCAGGTCTTTACAATTTAGTTCCTCCTTAGTCGGAGGCGAAGGAAGGACTGACCAATGCTTGCGCTAGTTTTAAAATGAAAAGTTTTCACAACTACACTTAACTCTTACACTCACGCACCTTTTTTTTTGTAAATAATAATTGTTACTTTTTTTTTACTTTTTTAATCATATTTTTTAAATTGAATTAATTACTTTTAGGGATGCTTATGTTTCATCCATACTTGACTAATTGTTTTCTATAAAAATAAATGTGTAATAAATAAAAATAGTGGATTATTTATATAGTAGATTTATGGTGATATACAAAATATTGTTCATAAACATAGATATTTCTAAGATCGATGTTTTTCACTTTTAAAAATATGTTTTTTTCCTTTATTAACTATTTTTACTAAATTATTTTAAAAAAGAGAGAACTAGTTCGCCTTTAGATTGCGAACTAAAAAGAACGCTCTCATTGGTGACTGACTAGGCCCAAGACTAAAAAAAAGAAGATTTTATTCGTTCGTTCGAACTAACGAACTAAAAGAACTAACGAACTAAAAGGAGCGCTCTTTTTGGTGACCGACTAGGCCCAAAACTAACTTATAATCGCCTATACTTGGAGAGAAAAAGAAAAGGAATTTTTATCTGCGCCTATATTTGAAGACCAAAAAAAAGGAATTCTGCCTACGCTAAGCGACATTAATGTGGTTGGCGGCGTGTCCCTGGATATGGTGTAGAGTCTACAATAATTAGATTTGAATTTATGCTTAGGTACAAGATCGAGGGTATCATACTGATTCATTTGCTGCTCATAATTGTATCAAAAATCATAGTTTTGATTTGCGAATTATATTGAAGGCGTCAAAAAAATTTACTTAAACATATTGGAAACAGAATTAACGAAAGTCAAAAATATTAAAATTTCAAAAATACAACATTAATATTATAAAACTTCTTATTCATAATTCCCTATTGTTCCGATTATCGTACTCGAGTTTTAAACTAACTACTTACTGAAAATTAATTGGTAATTATAGCTTATCGTGAGCATGGAATGTTAAATTTACAATAGAGCATTAATCTTGAAAATTAATCACTAAAATTTTATTGTATTACCGGCTTTTTACTTTAAACAATAAATAATGTCCTCGAAGTGTATCATTGTATTTTACATTATTAATTTAATTTATGTAGATGCATTGTTATGTAAGTTATATTATTTTATTAACTATAAATTAATTATTTAGAACTTTAATTTATTTTTAATTTAAAAATAGTGTTTTTCTTGACTAAATAACTAAATAATTACACAATGCACGACTTTTAGAATGATATCGTTTGAAAATTTGATTAGTTTTAGGTTCTTTACAAGATTTCTATAAATTTATTCTTTCCGTCTCAGTCATAAAACCTTTGGCGCAATGAAAATAATTTAGTCTTAGATAATTTTATTAAGAATATGATAGTAATAGTATATTGCTAATAAAAGAAAATATAATATTAAGGTTATTATTAATTTACAACATTATAAATTGCCCTAAGTTTACGGCGGCTTATTCTTGACTTACCTTCTTTGAAAGCGTAACAAACTAACCAACATACATTTGCACATATAATATTCTTTAGTATAAAATATGCTGCAGGGTTAACATTTTCGTTAAAAAATCTGTAAATTGTATAGTAAAATATGTATAGAACATATGACTGTCATTGGATGCTAGGTAATGCTTTGTTAGTAAACATTCTCTTTCGAACTTGAACACAGATTACTTATATACTAGGTAGCAAGCTAAACTTGGATGAGGTACATACCTAACTTCTTATATTATAAAAATGAATTCCTATTTCCCTTGGTCACGGCATCACGCCTGAATGGCTGGACCAATATTGCTAATTTCTTATTTGTTGTGTTTGTTATTGTCAGGAGAAGGTTCTTATGTAAGAAAAAATTAAGAAAATTGCGCGTGAAATTATAAAATTTAAGAAAAGTTAACGAAGATATAAACTTTTCTAATGGCTGTTGATATAACTGGCAGTCATTTGACCAATATTCATAGTTAAGACAGGACAATGTCTGTCGGATCAGCTAGTATTTTATAGAGATTTTATATATAGCCTAGTTAGTGGTTAAGATATTGACACCTTACGAATGGATTGAAAATAGATTCCAAAGAATTTTACGTGCTGTAATTTGATTTCAGCCGTTAATCGCAAAGTCCGATCCTGGGCACATACCAGTTATGATAATGATGAATAAAACGTTCATCCTCAATGTATATCAAATTTAAATAATTTTATTACTACCAAAAATAATTTGTTAGGCTTAACCGCACTTGACTACAATCACTTTCCGGAATTTGCCAGCGTCGCGCGTCGTGAGAAATGCACGACGCTGCCATAGGATCATCGCCAGTCACTACCCTAGTACTTCACCTAGGTTTATGATGTAATTTTTAGAACGATATAATAATAAGAAATATAATTAATTATAATGTAATTGTTCTACCCCCGGATACTCCGTAAGGAGTCGACGTGTCTAATAAAACAGTGTCATTTTATTTTGAATATTTCAATAAAATGAATTTTTAATTTATCATACCAAGTACTAGGCGCTCATAAGATGGAAGAAGCTTTGAGTTGAGGAATCCACAACTCTATTAGTCAGTAATACAGGTCAGTGTGGCTTGTCATTATATCCAAACAACAAAGGATCACAACAATAAGTGCCTGCAGTTAACAAATGCAATTACTATAGAATAAATATTGCTAATCGTCGAAAAATAACAAAAACTTTAATAGTAAACATCTAAAAACTACTCATAATACACCTGATGCCACTTAAAAGGACTTCACCCGATAGCCCAAGCAGGAACCGCTCTGATTCTATCGTAAGACAAAACGCAGACGCTACGGTTCTTGTGAAGATCACACCGAGACAGACACAATTCTTAAGGTAGACCTACTAAAAATGTTTGAATCTCTAAAGCAGGAGCAGAACAAGAATTTTAAACAACTTCTACAAGAGATAGACACAATACTACAAGAGAATAAAAAAAATCATTAATACATAGAAATACTGGAACAAACAATGGAAAATCTTGAAGTTCGTAATAATGCGAACTATTATCGACCTATATCTGTCTTAACAATATTTTCGAAGATATTTGAAAAAAAATCTCCAAAGTTTTCTTGCACTTCAAAAAATAATTGCAGAAAATCGATTCGTATTTAGGAAAGGCCTCTCTATTGAGGATGCGATCAGTACCTTAGTAATATAATTTCTAACATTCTAAAACAAAAAAAAAGTCATGAAAATCTTTATTGATCTTTCGAAAGCATTTGACATTGTCTCTATCCCTATTCTTATAGACAGGTTAGAAGCAATTGGTATCAGAGGTATACTACTTTAGATATTTTTAAGGACCATCTAACCTGTCGCAGCACCCAATATGTAAAGATCCTAAATTGGATTAGAAGCGTGCTCGGCCAAACCCTGTGTCTATTCTATATAAATATTCTAAATAAATAACATTTGTAAACATCTAATCCCTAAAACAAAAATTCTGTACTACGCTGACGATACTGAGTTAATAACACACACACTATCATATATATCGAAAGATATACAATCATTTATAAGCATCGTGCACAACGGATAGCTATATAGCTATATAATATGAGCTACGGGCGCAACACGGTCAGGATATAACTAAACGTTTCCATATCTTACTATTATGACAGGAATTATTCTCACAGGATCCCAAGCAGTGCCTTGGACTTGTGACCAAGGTGTAGGCTTAAGGAATTCATTTATTCGATCGAGACACTCACCTTTACCGCTTAATTTCATTGATTAATCCTAAGCTTAGACTAACATTAACCTAATTTACACATCCGACATATATATGTCGGGGATTTTAAAACGATGTGAAAGGAGATGGAAGGAGGAAGATGGGGAATATTGGGGAACACTAAAAGGGGGTGATGGTATTGAATGGAATATTGGGTAAACGCAACGTAGATACTCCTATTGAACCGATAAATGATCAAATATGATCTCTAACAATAACGAGAGAAACCTAAGCAGTGCCTTGGACTTGTGACCAAGGTGTAGGCTTAAGGAATTCCTTTAAGTAATTACGACACTCACCTCCACTGCTCAGGCTCTCTGTTTAAACCCAAGGTTAATCTCACATAAACCTAACCGAACACAAGGCTAACCTAACCTAAGGCTAACCTAACCTAACATAAGACGAGGTAATTACATTGTAAGGTACTCACGTGACCTTGATCGGACAGCACTCCTAGCACTAACACAACACTGCACAACACTATCACTATTTAGACACTACTTCACTTCTTGAGAGACCGCGCACGACTAAGACTTCAGTTAGACTGTCGACCGCATATAAAGGGTCGATGGTAGAGACTGTCAAAACAACGGAAGTGACTACTCCAACGCCATACACAACGATAACGATTCGATTAATCGATAATCTTTTACTATGCTCCGACATATATATTTACAACAGAGATGTACAATTCCTTACAATTAGATATACAATAATATAATTCACCATAATCTTTTAGTTTACATGTTGTAAAAGAAGGCTAATGGTAATAGTAACACAAGAAAACGCTACGGGTACCCGAGAGCACTCCTGACTTTTACATTAATGTTCGGGATTTTCTTCTTGACGACGATCACCCACTATCATATATATGAATATAACTTGCTCATTTTATCATCCGCTCCGTCTTAGCACGGTTTTTTTCTCTTCTATAATATGCATGTATAATGTAACATATAAACTCTGTTTTGTTGTGCAAACAATTAAAAATCATTAAAATCCGTTGGCTACTTAGTTTAAAAGATCTAAGCGATCAGACAGCGGAAGCGACTTCATTTTATATACTATACTAGCTGACCCGGCAAACGTTGTTTTGCCACATAAATTTGGGGTGGGCCAACCTTATCACTTAGGGGGATGAAAAAAAAATTGTAGCCGATTCTCACCTACTCAATATGCATATTAAATTTCATAAAAATCGGTCGAGCAGTTTCGGAGGAGTATGGTAACTAACATTGTGACACGAGAATTTTATATATAAGATAAAGATTACGACTTTACTAAGATTTAAGGATTATAAAGATTAAACAACAATATGGAAATTTAAACAATACGATTATTAAAAAAAAAGTTCTTAGCTAAATTTATATGCGACGTTAAATACGTACCTATATTACCTACTTTCTCCTTTTCTTTTATTCTCTAATTATTTATTATTGTAATTTTATATAAAAAGTGGATCTTCGTAAATGCATACCTACCCAAACCGTTAAAGGACCATACCATGATTGCTTTTGTAACTCCGATGGCATCTTCGATTGTCATACTATAATCGTCCAGAATAAAACAAAAAGTAGCAGTAAGTTAATTAAACTATTTATTATTTTTTAATATTTTAGTGATAAATAATATAATATAAAAAATTTGAAAGAACAACAAAAATGGATGTTATTCAAAAAAATTGTACATTTACTACTGTCCTCCTGTCCGTCATGAATATTTTTTGTTTGTAGATGCTAAACCAATTGAAATTCATACAGTTTATTTTAAAATTTATTTAGCTACTACTATCGTTATTTGAAACTTTGAAATAATAAGCAGATTTTAATTTAAATTAAAAATTCTGTGTAACGTAAACGTGTGTAATGTAACTTCTTACATGTACATCACGTCCAATATTCCGTCCAAATGCCTACCATAAAAAATCAATTTATTTACTTCGGATTATGTTTATATAAAATTAAGGATATTTTAAGCACAGATTATTTCACTAAACTTGTTTATTATGTGGAAATAAATATTAATAAATTAATAATACATTAAAGTTAAATATTTGAATGCACGTTCAAAATTACGTTCATCTCTGATCTCTGAATGACAAAACAAGAGATACCCTCTAGTTTTGTCGATTCGATCGATCGGATACTTTCCATCAGGTGGACCGTCAGCTTGTTTGTCCCTTATCTATCATAAAAAAAGATTACACTGTATATACATACGTCCTTAGAATTCATATCTATTACTTTTACTGGGACATTCAATGAATATTACGTACAATTTTTTTGAATAACACTCAAATATAACAACATAAATTAATACAGTAACATAAATTGTGTAAAATCAAGTTTTTTTTTGATAACACTAGAAGGAGGCAGCGTGTCCAAAACGCTGGAAGCGTTTCCCCTTTGTCAAGCCAGGCTAATTTGTTGGCCAGCCGATTGGTCACTAGTGGCTTGAAAAAGACGAGATTTGTTTCTTGTTTTTTTTAAAAATAAAGATTACTAACAGTATGGCTCACATACTACTAGTATTCCTTTTACCCCTGTGGGTGTGTGGCCCACGACAGTAGTCCAATGACTGGGATTTGAACGTACAAATTTCGTAAATCCAACGCCTGAACCACTGAGCTACTGACGCTTCAAGAAGAGATGATATTTCGGAGCCTCCTTGCCCTATGGCCCATGGCCATGGCCATACTACGCCGAACGGCGCGAACAAATAGTTTATTTTAGTTATAAAAGTAAGAATATGTAATATTTGTTAATTTTTTTGTTGCAGTACATCCAGCAAAAAGCAACAAAAATGAATGTCTACCACTAGCGCTGTATAGATACGAAGAACTTATTTGCACTTGCAGTTACGAAGGCAAATGGATGTCTTACAACTGCAGGGAAACCTTTCGGACTCTTAAAGAAAATAAGGCAAATGTAAAACACAACTTGAGATCTAATATCACGTGTACGCCTAGCAGTTTATTTTTAATAGATTGTAATATATGTAGATGCGATCATTCTGGCTTTATTCAACACACATCTTGTACTCATCGTAATTGTACTCGCGGACATAAAGCTGATTTATGCACATTTGGAGATGTTCTTCGTACTAACAAAGAAATATGCTTTTGCAGTGAAATAAATTATTATATAGATAGACTTTGTGTTAAAATTGAAGATAAAATAGTTCAAAAACTCAATACAAACAATCTTACTTTTATAACAAACTTAAAACCTGTTCGTAAAAATATGAAAAGCGAAACTTGCAATTCAGACAAAGAGTACACTATTGACTGTAATCGCTGCGCGTGTGATGAAAGCGGACAACTAGTCTGTACTAATAAAATTTGCGGAAATCCAAAGCCGGCAATCAGAAGTAAAGTAACAAAAAGTTTTCAAAATTTACCTCAAATCAATAGTGAGAATGATATATGCGAAAATGGAAAGAAATACAGATTTAAATGCAATACATGTATCTGTATTGATAAGTCCTTGTCTTGCACTACTATGCTCTGTTTAGAAGACTTTATCTATAATGAAAAATCGCTCTCAACACTTTTACATAATTTTGGTTAAGATTTAGAATTTCAGAAAGGAATGTCATTTCTCAATACTTCACCAATAATTTGTCAAATGTTATCTTTTCCCTCTTGTTTTTTCTTTCAAAATAATTTTAATACTTATCTAGATATTTTTTTTTATTAACATACATTGTTATTCTTATTTTACATTTCGAACATATGCACAGATTCTAGTTATATATTAATATTGATTAGTAAATTGCACAACGCTTCATCAAAATAATTAAAATTATTTTAGACAACATTAAAACAGATTATAACGAGCTTCCCGAGATTCAAGAAGGCGTAAGCTGTATACCCGGTAAAGACTACAAATTATCATGCAACAGGTGTCAATGTGGGTTAAACAATGCTCTCCTTTGCACTAAAATGGCTTGTTTAGAAGACACAATATTCAGAAGATTTGTGGAAATAAAAAATAAAAAATCAAAGGCCCGTAAGCCACAGAAAAATCAAACTAAAATTAAAAGAGATAGAAATTTTAAAAAAACTAATAAATCATTCCCCAAATTACCTAAAGGAGAATGCGTTCCAGGAAAAATATATACAAAAAGTTGTACTAAATGTTTTTGTAAGGAGGATAAGGTGCCTGTTTGTACAAAGCTCTGCAGCAAGTCTGTATCACGTGAGTGAAAAATTCTAAAAATAATTATTATAGAGGAAAGATTTCCAAGATGATCCCCTTAATAATTTACATGTTTTTTACAAGTCAAAACTAAACTCGTTTATTAATAGCATATTTATCTATCTACCTTTTGTATAATTATAATAAACAATTATTTTTGATTTCACCATAAAATTTCAATTTTTTTAAGACCATACATTGAAATTATCTTTTATGTATCCGAGTGTTTAAGTTGATCCCCGTGATGGTATGTAAGATAATTTCAGTGGTCATCTGATCTATACCTGTTATGATCAATCTATTATTTTTTCGAGAATATCTCAAGTAAAAACAATAATACATTAAAATTGCTGAAGCGACTAGCGGTATTTTTAACCCCCTGTACCTTCAATGCGGATAAAATTGGGGCTTGAGTTTTCGACGATCGAGAGGAGACATACTATATCTACAAAATTCACAAAATCTAAAATTTTTTATTTTATAGTATACGAACAATCGAGAATTGAACTTCGTAAACTTTCCCACTGACACAATCATCAATCTTTAAAAGACTGAGTGTTTAATGTAAAAGCTTCTAATTTTAATTTAAATACATCTTAAAACAGGAAATATTTTATTTAGATTTTACTCAGGTAAAAACATGTGGATAAAATATTTATAGGCAGGCAACAAAAAATCAAGGTTATGCTAGGGGATCGTCTTGTGCCCGTGAAAAGGAATCCTCACGCCCCAAATTCGACATTTTTATTTTTACGGTAGCATATAAAAAAATATTAAGTATAAAAAATAGCCAGAAATCAGATATCAATTGCAAGAAACAGCTTTAAATGAAAGTGACAAGTTTAAATTTAACCCTATCTTAGATTAACAGGATACATTTTATATCTTTACACATAAGATTTGATTCGAAGCTCTCGATTAATTCATTAATTTATGATTGTAGCGAGGAGGTTTACGGGGCTATGTTTTGCCAAAGAATTCAACTAGATGGCGTTTATATTTTATTCACAATAGAAAGGGATCGTCTTATCTCTTGGGATCAACAACCTTTCCCCTAAGTTTTGCGTTGTATTAATTATAATGTAAAACATTATAAAAATTAGATTTTAGTCGACTCCGCATTAGTTTTGTCACAACAATTACACATACAAATAAAATAATGGTCCACATAAAATCAGCCGAATGGACAACAATAAATGTCTACTCTGATTTTAAATCATAGTAAATTTCATGGTTGTCTTGTAGTTTATTGAACCTACTATCATTTAAACATATTTCAGAACGTATTACGGATCAAGAATTATCACAAATCGAAACTCGTTCAGTCTTGGACTTACCAGAACTACCCCACATGGGTATGGAGTGTAAACCTGGCAAAATATACCACGTTGCATGTAACTTGTGCTTTTGTTCTGATAAACAGGATCTAATATGTACCATGAAGTACTGTTTGAGTATAAAAAGCTATGCTGATATACGTGCAAGTAAACTTCAAGGTAAGAATAGAATGGATACTACATGATAACAAAATCCTCCCAATAACGACAAAACGGGCTATTACTTTAGTTATCAGTAATGTTAACAACACTGTTTATAAAGTAGTAGTAGCGGGTAGATCATTTTATATTATTTCAAGTATACTGACGTGAAGACAATATATAACCTTTAGTACGATAGATTAGTCTCAGTCTCTCTGGTGTTTTCGTGCAGTGAACATGGAAGTTAGTGTTAGTGTCATGATTAAGGTTACCCTTCTCGAGGTCCATGTAAGTTTACTTTATTATCTATTGTTAGCGAGGTCGAGTGGTGGAGGTGAGAGTTAATATATTAAGAAAGAGCTCTTTAAACCTGCTCCTGGGTCTCAAGCCCCAGGCACTGCTCACCTCAGTCTAAATTGCATGTGTATACGTATTGCTGTACAGTAATGGTTATCATATCTCTCTCCCAGTTTTATGACAGTAACTATGTATTACCCATTCTGAGTTAGTTAGTTTTCTACGTTTTTTATAATTTCTGATAAATTGATATTAAAATTGGTTAGACCAGTTGGTGTCTAACCAATTTTAATGCACAGAAATTGGAAACTTTTAATCATCAGACATTCTGCTTGTCCACAACGAAGTAATTTTTAAACTATCTGTCAATGGAATGAACAAGATATTATTTAAAAAATCTTTATAAATAAATTGAAAATAGAATCTAGATGAAACAATAATAGCTTATTGCACAAATTTACAGGAACTCCATGTAAGATTGACTTCACAGAACTCTGTGTCAAATGTAAATGTGTAAATAAAAAAAGTGAATGTAGTACGACGAAAAACTGCAATTATCTGACAGGAAAACAAATGCTTACCTCAATTGGTAACAAGGTTAAGCTTGTCCTTGATGCCACGAAGGATAGATGTGTACCTAACGCTACTTATAAGTAAGTTCTTTCTAAATTCTAGTGATCTCACTACAACTTTTAGACAAAAAGTTCATTTACATTAAAATTTTAGGCCAGGCTTGCCAAGCTTTTGAAGTGATAACTTCTTATGGGAAGGTAAACTGCTTCGTAACGTAACGCGTTACGGCGCCACTATGTCTGGTTTTCCTTTCTCTCGCGCATACGGCAGCAATAGGTAGGCTGCTCCTCTCTTACTTTAACCTACACGCTAGCCGTATTTCGGACAGACATTTCCTCCTCTCTCTACTCAGTGTACAATTTCAATATTAAATAATTCAACTTAGATTAGTTGAAGTTATCACTTCTGTCGAGCGTCCCGAGACGCACACGTTTTTTTTAATTGTCTCATTGTGAAGCAGTCACAATTTTTCGAAGACTCAAAGGTCTGGTGATTGAGTGGTCAACGTAGTATACTAATGGTAGCCATAACATAATTAATTTTTTATTTAATGGAAGTTTCAGAGTCTAACTTTTATAAATCTGTTAATATGTCTAATCAATACGGCTATTATAAATTTAGACAGAATTGCATTAGAATGCGCATAATTACTATTAAAGGTTAAAAAAAGTTATAGCATTTTTTAAAAATCTGATTGCAGATAAGTTTTCAGATACTTCGGACTTACTCACTTATGCAAAAGTAGCTCCTTTTAAGTCCTTAGAGTTTTACCGTTTAAGAATTACCTATTTTATATTTCTCAGACGTTCAAACCCTGGTAATTGAATTCAGTTAAGTTCTCTGTTATCAAATGAATACACCAAATTCTAAATACATATTAGACATCGCGTGAGAAGAACGATTAGAATACAGTTTCCCTCTGCCGAAGGGAGAACATCTCGCAAAAGGCGAGTAACCCAGCACCTTCTTTATAGTAAGGGATCTGTGGTGACTTACCGTTCCTTTCCCAGTAATGTTGCAGTTGAAGTTCTTGCTCAGGGTCCTGTGAAACCTTTACATTCTTCCCTCACCTCCCTCGAGATGGCAACAGTTTCTATTGTATTGTCGATGTCCACGGGCGACGGTGGTCATTTACCATAAGGTAAACAGTGTGCTCGTTTGCCCTATAACTTTCATTAAAAAATCCTTTTTATTTTTGACAGAATTCATTGTAATGATTGCTATTGCCAACCTGAAGGTACCTTAAGATGCACACAAAAAATTTGTTTAAGTTATTCACAAGCCAAGGATTTAAGTAAAACAGAAAATAACTTAGAAAAGCATGGTATTTAAAACTGGAGCACTTGAAGTTATGGAGTATTTAAGTAATAAAGCATTGCAATACATTAAGTTTCTCGTATATTTTTCATCGTGTGAAGTTTCCTCGACAATATAAAATTGCAGTCTTTGCCTAAAAAGAGTGGAAAGAACTCTAAGCGGAAATTAATTATTATTAAAGCAGTTATTTATTAATGTACATATCTAAAAAGTGCTAGATGTAACAAAAATAAAAATTATTTTTAAGTAATATATCAATTACAATATAAAAAAATTGCAATCTTTTGTAACAGTATTCTCTTATGACTTCGCTATTTTATGAATCGGTATATTTTAGAAGAAAGGTTTATCACAAAATAAATGAGAAATCTTTTCAAGAATGAATTTTATTGCTGAAGTTGCTTTTTGACCGTGAAATTAGATTTAAAAATTATATTTATTCATTTTAAAATTTCATAATTTGGTTACACATCATAATATGTCCAAGGGAACCACATTACTAGTTTTAGTAACACATTTACTCTACGGAATAAAATATCTTCGTAAGTTTCAATGTCATTTCTAGTTTTATTCAATTTTTGTATATAAAACATAACTTCGTTATTGATAGGTGCGTGTGTGCCGAATACGTACTTTGCGTTGAATGGTCGGCTTTGCTTCTGCGACTATCAAGGCATGTGGACTGAAGCAAATTGTAAAATCATAAACCGAAATCAATTTTGTCAACCAGGCCAAATTATATGGCAAGGCTGCAATCAATGTATATGCCAAGAAAATAGACAACTTTTATGCACAAATGCTTTTTGTCATATCGAGAGGAATAAAACAACTCTATCGCCTCAACAATTATCTGCATATCAATTAAAATGTGTACCATTTCAATCGTACTACGTCAATTGTAGTCTCTGCATTTGTCCAGCTTCAGGACAATCTTTAGAAGCTCAATGTGCTACAGACAGTTCTTGTCCTCAAAACCTACGCAAAGCGGATATCTTTTCTATTTCTAAAACAAATCGGTGCTTACCAAATGTAATGTACTTATTCCCGTGTACTCAATGTCTTTGTTCTGAAAATGGACATTTTATTCTTGATAAATGTCAAGATAAATGCCAGTCACATAATAAAGGAAGATGTAAATCTGGGTCTTATTACAGAAAAGATTGTAATATTTGTCGATGTCCCGATAGTGGTATATCCGCAGAGAATATGTGTATCAAATCGGATTGCAATGTAAAAAGTTTATATTTTAACTTTTTAAGATCTTCTTCGAACCGGTGTGTTCCTCGAACATTTACCAAGCCCAGATGTCTGTTTTGTGATTGTAATTCGGAATATAGAGTAAATAAACGCTCTTGTCTAGAGCTGGACTGTTCTGAGACATTAGATGTTAATTATTACAGCGAGTCAGTCACTTGTACTCCCGGGGAATTAGTTCCAATTTGCTTAGAATGTTTTTGTCTAAGCAGTGGCCTTATTAATGATATATATTGCACAAGTGCTTGCACTTACCAAAACAAAATGCAGATTTTACAAAAAGTATTCAATCATAGTTTTACCGACCCTTACATTATTGACAAGAGTAAAATTAAGAGTATTAGAAGCAATGATCCGTGTGAACCAAATACACTCTACATTAATGACGGGAGATATTGTTTATGTTCCTATAGTGGAAATACAAAATTTGAGTATTGCACTTCAATCATCGATCATTCTATCCAAAAAAAACATTTAACTTCTAAAAACAAAATGGATTTTATAAATATTAGCTGCGAACCAAATACTTTAGTTGATTTCGATTGCAATACATGTTATTGTTTGAAGAAGGGCAAGATTGATCCTAAATGGTGTACATATGACGATTGCGAGGCTAAGCGAAAGGTACAAGAATCACACCAAATTCATGCTTCCAGCATCCATGTCGATGATTCAAACGGATCTTGTACTCCTGGCTCAATATCCAAAGTTAAATGTAATTATTGTATATGTCCTGAAAGTGGAGTTCTAAGGGAACGTGCTTGCACGAAAAATAATTGCTTTGACTATGAAGAAGTAACAAATAGCAAGTTTACATGTGAACCTCTAGCATATTATGAAGTAGATTGTAATATTTGTTACTGTCCTCATGACGGATTGAAAAATGTAGCCAAATGTACCAAAAATCAATGTGAGAAAAGTTATTTAAGATCAAATACGTGCATTGCTGGTCAACTTTTTAGTGACAAATGTAATGTATGTGTATGTCCTCCCAATGGGAATAAAGAGGATACAGTGTGCACTAATCATACTTGTGTTATCACACAGTGGAATGCCTTTAAATTAACACAAAGTTTATTAGAAAACAAAATTGATGATGATACAAAACGAAGTTTGGACTTATGCTTTCCTGGTGAAGAATTCGCTTTGGGTTGCGATTTGTGCGTGTGTCCAGAACAAGGCCTAAAGATTTATGCAACGTGTGAACCATTATCATGTGACGCTCAACACAAAGATCACTTTGGAAATGTCTTAATAAACAACAAAAATATTTCAAACATGGTATGTTTTTGATTTTAATTACATTTATTAATTGAGATATCACCTATAGGTATTTATTGTAGTATTTAACTTACTTTATTTATTTCATAAGCTATAGTGAATTAGTAACTTGTAATGGTTAGTATTTAAGATGTCATAATAATTATTTTTATTTCAACTTCGTAGGAACATCTTGACCTATCCAGTAAAACGACAAGTTACTCCCGTGTGCGAAGGGATATCTATGACAAATGTTTCATATATAACATATCTGATAGTGCTGAAAAAAAAGATTGTACCCCCGGTACAACATACATTATTAGGTAAAATGACCTCGTATAGTTTGATGATAATTACGACTACCAAACTAAAATTACTAAATATGCTATGCATTGAATATATATTATTGCAGATGTAAACAATGTATATGTCCATATGTTGGTAACATCAACAACTTTTGTCGACCGCTGCCTAAAAATGTATATTGTGAGCAAGCTTATCCAGGATACAATTACTTGCCAATGCTAAGACGAATTGGTAATTAATTATTTTTAATTATAGAACATTAGAAAAAACATACAAAAGAGATAAAAAATGAAGAATTTTATAAACCCACTAGCTAATCCGGCAAACGTTGTTTTGCCATATAAATTTGGGGTGGGCCACCCTTATCACTTAGGAGGATGAAAAATAGATAGTAGTCGATTCCCAAACCTAAATATGCATATAAAATTTCATAAAAATCGGTCGAGCCGTTCGGAGGAGTATGGCAACTAACATTGTGACATGATAATTTTATATAATAGACTAGCTGACCCGCGCGAATTCGTTCGCGTATTACTCCGCTTCTATGGGTCGCAGCGAGATGTAAAATAGCCTAAATACTCCTTGTTACATCAGCTATCTTCCAGTTAAAGTCCCGTCTAAATCGGTATATACATTTCAGAGATTAGCCTGTAACAAACAGTTAGACAGACAAAAAATGTAAAAAATGTTGTTTTGGTATATACACATGTACCCATATACACAGCCATATGCACTTAGTAAGAAGCGGTTATTTTAATGTTACAAACAGACACTACAATTTTATTCATTTGTATCGATTATAAAAATTAAATTTTATATTGGTTACGTTCAATTGAGGTTAAAAAATGAAAGAGGTTTTATATTATGTTTAAAAAATTTATTGCAGGAAATAATACAGAAGCTCAATCAAAACCAAAAACTGACATAGTACCTTTTTTAACCCTTACTGTTAAACATTTAAATCACACAGTTTATAAATGTAATAGTACAGAAAGCGTCACAGACAAGTGTTTTATTTGCGATTGTAAAAATAATAGTATGATATACGAACATTGCTACAAAAGTGATGCCAAACATTGTGTCAATGCAACGCCTTCTTTCCTTAACAATAAAGTTTTTTAATAAAATTCCATTTTCATTGTACCTAATTATGTCCAAATGTAAGTAATATAAATAGAGAAACAATTTATATCCCACCAAAAACATAAATGTAAAAAAGGAGAGCCTAGTTCAATATAAAAATTATGCTGGGCTGTAGTTAGTTTTTATTAGAATTAAAATATTTATATATATGTCGGAAACTAATTAAAAAGGATATGGATGGATGGCCTATCTCAAAAGCTATACGGGCGCAACACGGTCAGGATATAACTAATCGTTACGATCTCGCACTTTTCTGACAGGAACTATTATGACAGGAACCTAAGCAGTGCCTTGGACTTGTGACCAAGGTGTAGGCTTAAGGAATTCCTTTATTCGATCGAGACACTCACCTCCACTGCTTAGTTTCAATGTTTAATCCTAAGATTAGAGTAACATTAACCTAACCAAACACAAGGCTAACCTAACCTAAACCTAAGTGACACCTCCGACATGATATATATCTATATCTATACTATTATATAAAGAGGAAAGATTTGATTGTTTGTATGTTTGTATGTTTGTTTGTTTGTTGCGAATAGGCTCGAAAAGTACTGAACCGATTTTGAAAATTCTTTCACCGATAGGAAGCTACATTCTTTCCGGGTAACATAGGCTATGTGGTGTTGCCATAAATACTCTCATTAAAAAGATAGGGCCATTTAAGTGCCATAAGGTGGCCATTTTATAAATTGAAGAGTTTTTCAAAAACAAAAAGACGATTTAAAATTTTTTTTCACAGATAGAAAACTACACTATTCGTGAGTGACAAAAGTGATTTAGTGTTGCCATATACACATTTTAATTACTAGATTATGGCCATTTTGTTTTTACTAATCCGATTTAAAAAATTGTTTCTCTGAGAGAAAAGTATACTATTCGTGAGTGACAAAAGTGATTTAGTGTTGCCATATACTCATTTTAATTACTAGATTATGGCCATTTTGTTTTTACTAATCCGATTTAAAAAATTGTTTCTCTGAGAGAAAACTATACTATTCGTGAGTGACAAAAGTGATTTAGTGTTGCCATATATACATTTTAATTAATAGATTATGGCCATTTTGTTTTTACTAATCCGATTTAAAAAATTGTTTCACTGAGAGAAATGCAAAGAAAAAATAGCTAAATCAACAGAAGATCCTCCATGAGCGATATTAGATGAAAGTGGGGGATAAACTGTTCATCCTGTTCCTGCTCCATTTTCGACGATTCTTCTTGAAATTAATAAAATTAATGACGGGGGTAAAAGTCTATAGTATTTCCGTCTCTCATCCTCTTATAATACTATCACTCTCTTTTTTCTCTCTTTAATTTTTATCTTTATCTGTTAAGATTAATAAGTCTCCTTTCACTTTCTTTCTTTCGATTATCTCTCTCTCTCTCTTTTTCTCTGTTTCGCTCTCTCTCCTTTACTTATTCAATATTATTTTTGCTCTGTCCTCCCTCTTTTACTATCTGTTGCTTTTCTTTTTCTTTCTATTATTTTTTTTATAACTTTTTCTCACTTTCTCTTTTTTCAAATAATGAAAAACTACACAATTACATAGTGGCAATTTAAGGACATCAATTATAATATTGCTTTAAATACCCGGAGCGAAGCGAGGGCAGGCAGTGTTGAATAACTTTATAAAATGACTGATGTAATGAAAACTAGCCAAGTAAAAACAGTTAAATAACAGCGATTGTTATAGGTATCCAATAAAGCAAAGAAATAGAGTTTAATTCTTGTTCATAATGTTATTTTGTTCCTATAAATACATATTTGGATTTTGCATAGAACTAGGCACTCATTTAGATCTCCATTCTTTTTGCGGCGAAACCTACAGCCAAGCATAATTTTTATATTGAACTAGGCTCTCCTTTTTTACATTTATGTTTTTGGTGGGATATCATTACTTTTTGTAAAGAAAACTAGCCAAGTATTGAGATTTAATGTTTTTTCTTGCGTTTTCGCTGCATGGTTTTCTTTTTTATGCTATTGTCTACATTCTGTTGAATGTTAAAGATAACAGTGCACATTGCCCATTCATTATTATCTGCTACCTTTTTAATACGCTTGTTTTATGCTTAACAAACTAACCTAAAACAGCTACAAACAAATGAGCTAAGTAATATTAAATAACTCATAAATGCCGTTATTAAAGTACAATACTAAAAATCATTCTAAACATATCACAACCTCTTATCCATTAACGTCATACATGTAAGTAAGTAAAATATAAAAATATGTTATGATAAAATTTAAGTTTTGGAACGAAGTTCCTTATCACTCGTTGCGAAAGGGGGTTAGACGTTTCCGTCTAAGTAAATTAAGAGCAAAAGTTGTAACGACACTTTGAATACCACACCCCGTTGAATACACCGGCTCTCGTCCGATCACCGAAGTTAAGCAACGCCGGGCGCGGTCAGTACTTGGTTGGGTGACCGCCTGGGCTTTTTGCGTTTGCTATTTCATATTTTTATCAATAAAAAATCATAATAAAAAATGTATACCCGAATAATTATTTTCTTTATACGTTGAATAGAACTTAAAATTAATATTTTTTTATCTAATAAAAAAGGCAAAGGTATTACACCGTACGACAAATAAAGATAAGAAAATGTGTGAAATGGTAACGTACATTGGACATACTTTAATTCTCTGTTTTTATTTAATCGAAAAGGCAAAGGTATTACACCGTACATCCATGACGCAGTATAATATTATATATTGTTTTAATTATAACAAACTGTCGGTAACGTCCACACCACGTTGAACACATCGGTTCTCATCCGATCACTGAAGTTAAGCAACGTCGGGCGCGGTCAGTACTTGGATGGGGGTGACCGCCTGGGAACATCGCGTGACGCTGGCTTTTGATTTTGCTATTTTTTAATATATTTTTATCAATAAAAAAAAACATAATAATAAATGTATACCCGAATAATTATTTTCTTTATACCTCGAATAGAACTTTAAATTAATATTTTTATAATAAGGGTTTTATAATAACTTCGTTCCTATCCGGTACCCCACGACACCGATTTCATAATCCCAACTTAATTTTTACTAAATTTAGGTTCTCCTCCTCAATATTTTTATTTGATTTAACACAGACACAATCACAATAAATAACATAAAATTAGAATATAAAAATATATCTATGAAAAAATATAATAAGTCTTTGATTCAACATAAAAATAAATACACTACAATTAGGTTAACATTTTACACAGTTAGTTCTACAAATGATTCCTGCGAGTTGATATGTCCGGTCATTGAGGATTCACTTATTATCGCGCAGATTAACTCTATAAAAATTGTCATTTGTCATTTCGGAGAAGTAAATTGAGAAGTATATTAAATTAATATAAAAAAAACATAATATTAATGTTCTTAAGACAAGCATAATATTCATCTCTTTCTATGTTTAATTAGTATTACCGAAAATGAACGTCAGCGTTGCTAACGAAATGGAACGTAATAATAAAAGTAGCCCGAACGCGAACCTCGCGTACAAGTGCAAGGCGCGAGCGAGTTCAACCAGCATTCTTAAATTAGTCAATACATACATACATCGGTAACAATAAGTCATAGCTATTGTTTTGACCTTGGTATGCATACACATTGGACTTTTTTTAAGGTACAAAGATTCCGAACTAACAAATTTATACCTAAAAATATTATTTCTTACATATTTTGAAAAGAAATCAGAGAAGCGAACCGTGGGCACTGATCTTTGTTATTTTAGTGAGTCGTGGACTATAAAATCACTACCATGCAGGTATAAACAGTTTTAAAAAAAAAATACTTCTTATTGTGTACTACATTGTATTTGATGTTATTTTTTATAAATTATATAAAGTGAACTTGATATTAAGTAAACAACTGTATATTAAATTGTGACATGGGAGATTAACATTCAAGATACAGGCTCGGCCTAGTTTGAATGTTAGTGCACAAATATTTAAGGTAATCCCTATGTCATATTACATAATTCTGTCAATGTTTTACTTGTAAATTTTAGTAACAATAAACATTATTATTATTATTATTATAAACCAACCGACCCGCTAGTTTTTAACCAAATCGCTACTACTTATAATTTTGTACCATTCGTCAGAGCGTGACGTCAGTATAGCGTTTTCTCACAGGAACTACAACTGAGTGAGTGAGACAACGCTATACGCGTAACAGACTTTGTATGGGAGCCCCCCCTATTTTTTAACTTTTTTTTATTTTTAGATTTTTTCCTACGCTTACACACAATTACCGAGCTGGATTCCAAATTTCGTCCTTCTAAGTCATCTGGAAGTAGGTTAGGTGTAGCTACTATATGTCAGTCAGTCAGTGCTAAAATTAACGACTTTTGGACCCTCATATCTTTATAACCGTTTGACCTAGCTCCATGAAATTTGGGCTTCTAGGTGTCCTTATGGATATAATTAAACACACGAAGTTTTATGTGTTTACGTTAAAGAGGTTTGGAGTTATAGAAGGGTCAAAAGTGGCACCAAATGGTTCGTGTAATATTACACTAGGCGCTGTCTAGCCAGTTTTGAACTAGGCTGCAAGACTTGCAATCATCCCTACAACCCCTTTATATAGGGTTACATATAAAACTTTTCGCAAGTTGATTCTAGCAATTAAAAAAAGATTTTTCTGACAACCACTGGAAAGATCTAGAGTTATACTCTTCTCGCTCGAATACATAAATTTGTCTAATGCCGTCCTTTTACCACAATGGCAATAATCGAAGGCTCGCGAAATTTCCGGCAAACGACATCTTGCCGTCTTACGTTATTTCGACATTTTCCAGCAAGTTCGAACTAAAGCTTGGTCTAGGCATGCGAATTGTTTTGATGTCGATTCGCAACAATATGTTATAAATGAAAAAACAGAACTATAAATAAATATCGTGGAATTAGGACATACAAATTACTAAAATACAAATTCAATCTATACTAATATTATAAAGAAGTAAGATTTGTATTTTTGTATGTAACGAATAAACATAAAAACTACTGGACCGATTTCAAAAATTCTTTCATCATTAGAAAGCTACATTATCTCTGAGTAACATAGGCTATATTTATTAAAAGAAAAAATTAGAGATCCTCAGGAAATCTCACTAAAACTAACCCAAGGTGCAAAAAAATTAGCCATAAAATATCTTTCATCGCATGCGCTGCAAAGAGTATTAATGATAGAACAAAGAAATGTTCTACAATATTATAGAACGTATCAATATCTACAAAAAAACTCCGCGAGACCATATGTCCAACTATTGTATTTAAGTCACTATAACTACTTTTTTACATTTTAAAAGTTGATAAAAATGCCAATCAAAATCAGACCATGTTATCTATAATTTTGTATTAATCCTTATCCAAATAAATTATTTCGTATTCAAGACTGTTTCAATACCTGTAAAATACTTTTTGAATTATTAAAATCGGACATTCCAGTCAAAAGATATTACGAAATAAAAATATCAAGATAAATAAATAATAATCCCAGACGGGTCGCGGACGCGGTGTGGAGTGCCTCGCAGCGCAGCGAGTAACGCGGCGATAGAGAAGCGACAGAATGCGGGAGCCAAAATGTTAAAAAAAATTATCCACCCGTGCGAAGCCGGGACGGGCCCCTAGTTTTTTATATAGAAGTACTTAGTAAATTTAATTAAAACATTGATTAAACGAGAAAAATTGTTTCGAGATCATTAAAAATTTTATCTGACTTTTGATTAAGCAATACGAGAATAAAAATCATTTTGAAAGCTGACAATGTTTATCTACTATTTAAGTTTTATTTTATTCAGCGATGAAATAATGGGATCCATAACAGGTAAACAACTTATCGTACTTTGTTATGTCCATTAGTGTTTGTCATTATACTATCTAACTGGAATATGAGACCATAGGAACAAGGTCCAACGAGACCCTTTGGTGTCTTTGGTCCTTGTCCCTTGTGATCCTTTGGTCTTAGGATAACGCGACCTAGTTCTTATAACCTTACAATATGAAACTAAGGATTACCGAGTAAATATATTTTATAAATAAAATGTATTTCTTTTTCATGTATATATGCATATTTTTTTGTCAATTTTCAGTATTAAATTCCTCGCTCTACACTGATGCAGAATTAATATGTGAACCTAATAAAATATATAAAGCAAGAAATGTTAATTGTATCTGTAATCAACTAGGAGAATGGTCCAACGAATACTGTCGTTCATATTTTCAAAAGTCACGGAAATTTAAACAAGATTGTGATCCAAATAAATACATATTTATAGATTGTAACGTCTGTCGATGTGGACTTGATGGTAAGATAGACACAAATAAATGTACAAAACATTTATGTAACAAAACCGTAAAAGAAACAAGAAAATCTAATTCTGGTATAGATAGCTGTAAACCTAATACTTGGTACTCCTTGTCTTCGTGTCGTCTATGCTATTGTTTAAAGAAGCATAAATTGATCTGTAATAATTATGAAAGGAGTCCTAAAGTTCAGCTCGGAAAATATAAACTTAATTCTTGTGGCGCAAACTTGATAAAAGATATACAAGATTTAGTATATGCTAATAGTAAACATCTAAAATCACGTAACAGAATATCACATCACAAGAAAACTAATAAGAAGAAGAAACTAAAAACATTTGAAATAAATAGAATTGATACAGAAACCATTACACCTAGCGAACACGAACATTATAACAACAGCAAAAAAGGTAACAAATATAAAATACAGACCATTGAAAAATTAAGTAAAGAAGATTCAAGTTACAATATTGATTATAAGTCCAAAAGTACTACGGAGGCTAATTCTAAGTATAATAGTAAAAATATATTAACTGGTAAAGGAAATGAAGAAATGTATGATACTATTGAATTAAATGAAGACGAAGTTGAAAATTCACAACTCGTAGATAATAATAACGTTAACTTCTTCAAGGAACCCGAAACTGATCTTTATACGGCTCAAACTATTAATTGGGACGATGAAAATTCTCAGAATAATATAAGTAATGCGAACATATTAAGAGTTCCCTTACCAGACATTTTGAACGATTTTTTGCAGCTTGTTATAAGAAAATCTATGGTATCAATTGATTCTTCAACTAAGTGTAAGCCGGGAACCAGTACAAAAATAGACTGTAATACTTGCTTCTGCTTAACAAATGGTAAAACGCTTTGCACTAAAAAAATATGTAAATAAAGTGATGCTTAGAAAAATATTTCCTCTCTAACTTTCTCTCTTTGAGCAATGAAAATATTCAACACTCAAAAAACTCTTTAGTGATATGTACATTTTTACTCAATTATTCTTGCTTATTTTATATATCAACATAATTCAAATTATAAATACTAATGCTAATATATTACTAAATCAAACTATAAATAAAATAAATTGAGCAAAATCCGTCCAGCATTTCTATTCTTCTTCTATTGTATACTCATTTTACTTTTTATAAATTTTCATCCCCTTTATTATGTCATAGTTGAATCACTTTCAGTGAATCAGTCAAATTCATCTTGTAGGTTAATTATCAATTCATCAACGTCGTTGACAAGATCGTAAGATCGTGATTGCAGTATGTATTTATCCCGATAATGATCCGAAGTGCAATTTGATAATCTAGTGCGCGTTTTTGTTCGCTTTCTTCAGTGACAAACGTGACTTGAGGCTCCTTACGGCACATCCTCACACTTCACCCCTGAAGTTCATCTGCTACCACTTACGTTGAGCCCCGCGGGTGATCTTTCCTTTATTTAGAACGAGCAGCCTGCTCTCGCTTCGCCCCGGGTATTCAAAGCAATATTATAATAGATGTCCTCAATTTGTCATTCTGTAATTGAGTCGTTTTTTATTATTTGAAAGAAAAATGATAGAAAGAACAGCGACAAATAATATAAGAGGGAGGACAGAGCAAAAATAGAATTGAATAGGTATAGGATAGAGAGAGAGAGAGAGATATAATCGAAAGAAAGAAAGTGAAAAGAGAGAAGATGAGAGAGAATGATACTATTTAAGAAGCAGAGAACGAAAGAATTTTTAAAATCGAATCAGTAGCAATAAAACGGCAAATATTCTATTAATTAAAAAATGTATATGGCAACACTAAATCACCTTTGTCACTCAAGAATAGTGTAGTTTTCTATCTGTGAAAAAATATTTAAAATCGGAGGTAGTTCCTGAGAAACCCTTCAATTTACAAAATTACCAGGTTATTTCACTTAAATGGCCATATCTTTTTAATTATAATATTTATGGCAACACCACATATCATATTATGTTACTCGGAAAGGATGTAGCTTTCTATCGGTGAATGGTTCCTCTTTATATAATAGTGTAGATAATAGTGTACACTAGCTGACCCGGCGAACTTCGTACCGCCTAACAGTCAATGAATGTCGTGTTAAAGATTAACTGAACTTTTGACAACCAATATATGTCAATCCTTTTTGATTACTAATACTATTCTACATTTTAAAATCTAAAATACGCTATTATCCGAATATTGTGAATATATCTTGTCGATTCCAAAACCTTTACGGGTATTTAATTTGAGGAGAGAGTTTACCGTATCAACGGGATGAACATTAAATGTTTGACAGTTACGAAACACATCAACATTTTGTATGGGAAAATATTTCTTCTTTTATTTTGTTTTTTCGTCAATTTTTCAATGTTTTTAATTAAGTTATTCTGGTATTAGGGACGGAGACAAATACAACTAATTAAAAAACCGACTTTGTTTTATATATACATTATTTATATATACCCCGACATATATATAAGATGTCTTATAGTAATACCATAAAGTAATAATCCTACTAATATTATAAACGCGAAAGTTTGTAAGAATGTATGGATGTCTGGATGTATGTTTGTTACTCTTTCACGCAAAACTACTGAATGGATTTTGATGAAACTTTACAATAATATTGCTTACACATCAGAATAACACATAAGCTATAATTTATAATGATATAGTGTGAATTATCCGAAATATAGCGGGTGAAACCGTGGGGCGCAGCTAGTATACCATAATAGTAAGTATTAAATTATAAACTTAGTCAATCTTTGGATGCGGAAAAAAGAAGGATAAAGAAAAGACATAACAAGAAAAATCAATAAAACTAAAATTAAGATTAACTTCTCCAGTTTTATTACTTTTAGCTTGTTAAGATAGAATTGTTTTGCTTAAACCACACCATTTATTTATTTTCATACTTATTGACAGACGAATATTTCCAAGCAACATTTACTTATGATATTATCAACTTATGTATTAAGTTAGAAAAAGTTTTATAAACAATAATGATATTGAAATTATTATATTTATTTTTTTATTTAAAAATAGTATTTATGTATCAGCATCAAAAACGTAAGTATTTAATTGTTATTGTTGAAAAATTTACATTTAGTTTGATTTTCTTATAACTGTGTCATCTATAGACTGTGAAAGAAATGAGGTGAAATGAAATCTAAAAAAAAATGTTAAAAAATTAATTTGTAGCACTTCCTGAAACAATATGGACTGAAAAATGTAAGAAAAACTCAGTAGTTCTAAATGATTGTAATTGGTGTTGGTGTGACCTCAATCAGCGATATCAATGCAAGTCTCGAATTTGTGAAGAAATTGATATGTTTGGACATTTTAAAGGTAATCATATAACTATGACGGCAACATATAAAAATAATTTCTAGTTGCCGTCATAGTTATATCTGACTTGTATTACTGCTTAAATAAAAGTTAGATACGTTTATTATTATTTTTATTTTCTTCGCATCTATTTCTCTTTTATGTTTTATTAGATTCTATTCGAGACATCGATGTGGGCATGGAAGGTCGTGGTTCTTGGCGATCGAAACAATCACCCTGCACACCAGGTGTCCATTATCGACGAGGATCCGTTCTATGCGTATGTGACGAAGATGGCAACTGGCCAAATCCCGTCTGCAGAGATCTCTTTCGAGTTCTTCACCCTGTGGAAACAACTGGACAGTTAAAAATGTTAAATAATAATTCATGTAAGCCGATGAAACTCTACCTAATAGGTTGTAATGTTTGTTTCTGTCCGTCAACTAGTATTTTGGATCCAGCGTTGTGTACGAATAAAGAATGTGCAGACGATGATCCAGTTTTTGAAACAAATAACGCATCTGCTCTGATAAATTCACCGAGTATAAAACGTAATAAAAACGAAATTACAGAAGTTTACGCAAGTTGCCGTTCAAATTTTAAATATAAACTGGGCTGCAAGGATTGTAGCTGTATTTCAAATAATAGATTATTATGCAACAAATGTGTCCTAAATCAGCTAACCCACAATGCTTCAATATCTGACAATGATTTAAGTTCAAGAACGTTACCCAGAAGGAATAAAAAACATTATTGTAGTAAGACTCCACTAGGAAAAATCTTTTATATTGATTGTAATTCTTGTCATTGTGATGAAAAATTATTTATGTATTGTACAACAAAAAAATGTATTCGAGGTCAGCATCTTAAATTAAAATCGTTATTAAAAGTTTCTTTAAAGTCTAAATTCAGAGAAGTCTTAGAACCGCCTGATCTCAAAAGTTGTATTCCAGGAACAAAGTTTAGAAAAGAATGTAACACATGCGAATGTTATACACTTCCAAGTGGTCTTAAAATAGTTGACTGCACACTGATGAAATGTTCAAACACAGACAGTATAATAGAGACGCAGAAATTAGATTGCGTAAACAATACGTTTTACGAGTTAGATTGCATGATTTGTCATTGTTGGATTAAAAACAACGTAAAACACCAAGTTTGTCATATAAATGCAGAGTGTATCAATGGTCAAAAGATAATAGAAAGCGACAGAATAACACTGAATAAGAATATCAAGAAAAATTTAAAACGTATTGATTCTTCGCATGGATATTGCGAACCTTTACATATGTATAAGAAAGATTGTAATTCTTGTCGCTGTCTTACAGATGGAAAAACTTTAATGTGTACGTCTAAGATTTGTAACGTAAAACGATCTGAAGATTCTCTAACAATAGATTTAATTCCAGTGTACATGAAAGTGAAAGAATTGTGTCCCAAGGGTCATTCTTACAAAATAGATTGCAATTTATGTTTTTGTTTAGCTAACGGTAATGCTATCTGTACAGCTGCCGATTGTTCAAACGAATATTAAATTTAAATTAGATTGCTACATGATTATTTTTTTTAATGATATAATACATTACGAAACCGTCCCGTCTTTGCACGGGTGCAATTTCCACTCAACCGATGCCTAGGGATACTAAAACATTTTAAAATACATATCTTTACATATTTTATCTATATCTATACTCTAATACTATCCATACAAATAAATAAAATTTGGGTGTCTGTTTGTAATATTAAAATAACCGTTTTTTACTATTTGTATATGGATGTATACACGGTACATATACCAAAACAACATATTTTTTACAATTGTTGTCTGTCTGTCTGTCTGTTTGTTCCGGCTAATCTCTGCAATGGCTGGACCGATTTTGACGGGACTTTCACTGGCATATAGCTGATGTAACAAGGAGTAGGCTATTTAACATCTTTCAAAGACTCATAGGAGTAGAGCAACACGCGAATGAAGTCGCGTGGGTCGGCTAGTACTTTTATATAAATAGGTTTAATTTATTGTATGTATTTCCGTATGTTTGTTTGTTGCGAATAGGCTCGAAAACTACTCAATCGATTTTGAAAATTCTTTTACTTATAAAAAGCTACATCCTTTCCGGATAACATAGGCTATGTAGTGTTGCCATAAAGATTGTAATTAAAAAGATATGTCCATTTAACGCGCGGTACACGCCTACTATAACATAACGTTGAAGCTCAATGCATGATAATTCTACGGTGCGTTCGACAAAAAGAGAGACAATATCCTGTCGTGGCTTACATACGGCGCAAGCAATATTACGTACAAGAATTAGACTTCCTCCGCTTTCCGCGATAACTCTGAAGAACGCACTTGGCATAATGAAGTTATCTATATTTACTAAAATGTTATTTTTTACAAGCCAATGTTCTGTAATACATATAATATGTATGTCAAATTTAGCAATAAATAATTCTAATTCTAACTCTTTGCCGCCTAAACCTTGCAAATTTTGATGTATAATATTAATATTACACGGTTTAGGCTTTGTCTGTCTGTCTAGTTTAAACTAGGTTGTACATTATAATGGCCTTTTTTAAATTAAGGAAGTAATCTCAGGAGCTACTGAATATTAGTTAATTTATCTATCCCTCTTTCATTTTTATCTTTGCTTCGTCCTTCTCTTTTTTTATTATCTGTCTTTTTGCCCTTTTTTTTCTATCTATTTTTCCTATTTTTAGGTTTTCGTACCTTAAAAGGAATAAAGGAACCCTTTTATGATCACTTCGTTGTCTGTCCGTCTGTCTGTCTGTCAAAACCCTTTATCTCAGGATCGTGTGGAAGTATCAAGTCTGCAGTCCCTTGCGGCTGGCAAAAAATTAAGCTTCTAAGTCCACGCATTGAAAAGATATGACCGTTAAAGTGGTCACTCCCATAATTATAAGGTACTCTCAATATCCTAGTATCGTGAAATTTAGCATTAAACAAGGTCTCATAGCACAAGTACAGGATAAAATTAGGAAACTGTAAATTTTTTTGTACATTACTAGAAAATTAAATTTCTTTGATATTTGATGTTTGCGATTTTAGTAATATTAGAATATGTTATACAATCCTTCGGTACAGATACAAAACATTTTTACTGTTTGAACACTAGTTAACGAGTTTAATTATCTGACATTGAAATTTAAAAACTTTAAATAAATTTATTTCAAGAAAGAAAGAAATAATTTGTAATGCAAAAATGTATTTAAAAAGATTATTTGGTAAAATATAAATTCTATTAATTTATTTATTAAATTTTTAGTTTTTAGACTAGTTAAAAGATTTAAAGTAAGGCACCTCTTCCAGTTACTCAAATTTTCAAAGCCTTCCTTAACCTTTATCAGGGTTTAATTCTGTACCGAAGCCGGGGTAAAGTTGGGAAATGCGACCACGTCGCCACTGTAAAGGGGGTAAATTATCATCTTTTATAAGGACTAATTCACCTACCGTTGGAGGATTCACAGGATCTGTTTCTAAACCATTTTCTAAGCTCAAACCCACCAGAGGTCATTATACCTTCTAACTCGGATTTAAGGGCATAGGCATTCTTAAGGGAGTCAGAACCGGTAAGCCAATCATCTACATACACGTCATTCTCTAGGACAGAAGCAGCTCGGGGGAAATTAGCACGTTCTTGCTCCACTAACTCTAATAGTGCACGCATAACAACATAGGGGCTCGACCGCAGGCCATAGGTAGGCACGCCATAAAACCAGCTGATGTTTACGATCATCTTGGTGTAGCCAAGACATACGAAACATCATGCGTATATCAGACACAAACACTACTACATGCTTACGAAAGTTAAGAAGGATAAGGCTAATGTCCTTTTGTAATTTAGGACCACTATGTAGGCACTCATTAAGTGATACACCACTAGACGTAGGACAACTACCATCAAACACAACACGAATTTTAGATTTGTCTCCGGGCTTAAACACACCATGGTGGGGAATGAAGTAATGCTCAGGGGGTAAAGGGTAAGGAAATAAAGTCATATGATTTAATTCTAAATATTCACGCATAAAGGCTATATACTTCTCACGTAATTTAGGGTTGGTTGACAGGTGCTTCTCGAGACCAAGAAAGCCTCGTATCGCTGTAGGTTTAGAATCACCGAGGGTAGGTCGATTATTTAAAAAGGGAAGTCTCACAATAAATCTACCATCTGTATGCCGAGAGATCGTATTTTTAAAAAGTAATTTGCAATCATTATCTAAAGGGTTAGGTGTTAAGGGTTGTGGGATCTCTTCGACCTGCCAAAATCTCTCTAATAAACGTGATAAGGATACACCAGTCATAGAGGGTTCAAGATCACCATAATCTCCAGGGACAGGACCGCAAACAATATGACCAAAAATTGTAGGTATTGCACTAAGACTATCAAAGTTTAATGTTTCACCTCTAGTAAAGAATGATTCCAACACATCAGCTCCAAGTAGGATATCTACAGGGCCAGGTTTATTATGCCAGCAAGGGAAAAATCACTACAAGGGGAAATCACACGATCGGGAAACTCAAACTCAGGATGTGTACCGGCAATCACATCTATAACCATGGCAGACGTAGATATCTCGGGATAGGAATTATAAATAGGTCTAAAACACAAAGGGATATAACCGCGGGACACAACTATTTGTATATTACCTAAGCCACGAACAGTGCCCATGAAGGGGAGATAGGTATATTAAGGTGATTTACAACAAAATTAGTAGTTATGAGTCAACCCTGGGCATCGGTATCACATAGGGCACGCGCTTCTATAAAATAACCACTAGCAGTTATAACATGAATTATAGCAGTAGGTAATAAAATAAGGGAGTTAGGTGAAATATTAATAGAACGGGGTAGGGGGGTTAAACACTTCGCTAGCTATTGAGTAGGTCTATCTCTAGGGGGGACTCATCACGAGGTCTATAAAAGTTTTATAAAAATATAGTACACAGCTAGTTATTTAAATTTTACGAGTTCCACACTTGCACTTGGCCGACTTATTTAGATTGTCGATTACTTTATCTGTTAATGTAAATTTCAGTCCATAGAGATGTTAAGTTCTCGTTGATTAGACTGTCGACAATTTACAGTTATAAAACTAATCATTTTATCACGATCAAATCTTTTCAATAATAGCAAACCGAGGCCGAGAGAATCATGGCACAGAAGCTAATTCACGTGAATGAAATGACCTACTTCATTACTAATAACGTTGATGGACAATACATTGTATTACTGATAGATACACAAAGAGATAATAGTAATGACACTCATCGGTACACTCACTCGACTCAGTGAGTCGCGTTCACGTTCATGCGAGATGTTCAATTCAGGAATGCACCTGCCTACTATACATGTCATCATGTCCACTCGTCTGCTCGTCGGGTTATACTCTGAGATCAGAAGCAGCATTGCATTCACTGTCATCGCTAAGATCTACTGCGCTTTGGTCGCCATCTTCTCAGTGTATAGCATTGTGGAATTTATAGTCTCATACAATAACCTATTTATGATTCAATCGTTTCACGCGTTAGCAATGTACAGTCTAACAGTGTTTGTGTCACTCATCAGCGAGGGTGAACACATCTACACATATATTAAGAGGATGGATCAGGTGGATCCGTCCGCTCGCGCAGACACACAAAACAAATTATTAATTACTACATTTACGTTCAGTGGCAAGCATTATATTTCAGACGTTATTTTTTTATAACTCTAACATAGTATTGTCGATTGTCGTCGCCGCTACTGTTGTCAATTTAGGAATATATTTAAGTTTCGTGTCTAGGCTGTTGATGTTTGAGTTGTTGTGGCAGCGTCTGGCGTATCTCAGAAGAGCAATACAGAATAGTCTGATGAGGATACAGGACGACGAGACTGACACTGAACTGCGAATCAAAGGAATAACGGACCATTTGACTATTTATAGAAATATACTATACACTCTCAACAACTTCGGACATGCTTCCAAATTTATGGTTACCAATCTCTTATTACCAGAAAGTTGGAACATATTTAGAAGAAACAAATATAGAAAAATAAAATAACAATCCTCAGCTTTCCGTCTCTGATGATCCACATATGTATCCTCGTGTTTCACATATACAAACACACACTAGCATCGGTTATTATTATTGTTGTTAGTTAGTAATCTGTAAAATTACTTTAATGGCGTGTAATAAAAACATTTCATTTCCAGATCGACAGTCTTTACGTCGTGGAAGTGACTCTATTTATATGTCTGAATTGCACTGTCGCTGCTGTTGCGGAGCTGGCCAGGGGGGAAGTAGATCTAATCAGAAATAATTTGATTATATTCTTGGAGCTCCATCCTCTGAAGAACACAATGTGGCGCATCTTCGCCCTGGACATGTCGTTCCTGGTGTCTCTGTTCAGCATCTGCACCACTTATACTATCGTGATGGTGCAGTTCATGCAGGCCAACAACATGTAGTGTTGTGAAGAATCACTAATAAAAAGCAGCTGCTGAGTTTCTAACCGATTCTTTACAGCAACATCAGCTTTCTCTGCTGTTGATAGTGTACACATTCACCCACTTCACTCACTGCTAAAGCAAAACCATGTCCGTGTTTCTCACAATATCATTAAATATTTCTAATAATCAAATTAAAATGGTTACTATGTTGTCTTATTTTATTTATTAACTAGAGTCTGCCCGCTCTGTGGAGGAGTGGTGGTAGTGATGGTGGTGATGCGATGATCGACCAATATAACAAGATGCAGCAATGACACATGTAGCTAACGGGTTAGAGTACTATTCCCCTCTGCTGCTGGAAGAGCATCTCGCAAAGAGGCGAGTAACCCAGCACCCCTCTGTGGTAGAGGATCTGTTCCTCGACTGACTTGCGACCACCAGCACGTGAATCCAACCGCCAAGTGTCTCTGCGTTCCGGTCGGATTTACTTTCTTCTATCTCATTACTGCTGCGGTTCTCCGGATTTTCACTAAGGGGTCACTGACACGTAGAATTTTTGTCTTCATTCCCTGTCCTCAAATTTTCTTCGAACTAGCAACGAATGGGTGGCCACTTACTATCGGGTGAATCGTCTGATTGTTTGCTCCTTAGCTGTCTAGCGGACACATTCATTGTACTGTATAGATTCGTTAATGTTTGTTAATCTAAGTGCGCTAAGAACAATCGAGAAGCAAACTACAACAATGACTGACCGACCATGACTGATTCACTGGTTTACGATAGTAAACATAACTTATTATTTACCCTCAAGAACTCTGAAATTTTTCGGGATAGATACGTGAGTACAGATACTTTATAATAGAGGTTTTAAAGTATCTGTGTATCGAATTTCAATATATGTCAAAAAAGTTTTGCATGTGTTTTCCCACTGATAATAATCTAACGAAGTTTATAATTTTTTTAGGAACGTTTTCCAATAACTATAACGGTTAAGGTACCTGCCCTTACTGACCCCTCTAAAAAATCCATCCTGTATATCAATAGTAATACGCAGGGAGTAACCGCCTCTCAATACTAATTTTGATCATATTTTGACCCGCACACGAAAATCTAAACTTGATAGTGTTAGTCGCTTTATTGAAATTGTACGGAACCTTCAGTGCGCGAGTTCTACTCTCGCACTTGGCCGAATTATTTATATTAGGTTGTTCCCGTAATTGAATTTAATATTAGGTTTTATTCAATTTTAAACAAAACAAAGTATGTACACTATTATTATAATTTTATTTCAAACAGATTTTCACACAAGTCGTCTTTTAAAATTATAATTTTAGGAAATAAGATAAGTAATTTATTATTCCTTATAATTATACTTAAATAAAATTTAATTGTGCTACAACAGTAACAAATAATAAATAACTAAAGATATTATAAAGTTATAATTACAGTAGTATATTATAATTTAACCAATGTAAATCCGTGACGTTAACCGTTCATTTAATTATCCTTTTTATTGAAAAAATAGCAGGCACTTTTTATTTATTTATTGTGATTTAAGAAACTAATAAATTTTGTTGATTTTGAATTTCTTATCTTCCTTGCAAATTAAACACGAAAATTGAATTTCGAAAATTAACATGTTATAATCTTATAACACAATAAATATATATATTTTTTTTAGTTTCCATATTGTTTTTATGCTAGATTACATTAACATGATAAGGAGGTGCTTTAAAAATGAATAATAATTATTTTTAATTTCTCAAATTTTACAATTGCATAAGCGAAATTCTAATATTTAAAATAATGCTTATAATCAATCTAATCTTAGGCCGTTGTAAGTTGCATACATTATTTCATACTAATATTATAAACGCGAAATTTGTAAGAATGTATAGATGTATGTTTGTTACACTTTCATGAAAAAACCACTAAATGGATTTTAATGAAACTTTACAATAATATAGCTTACACATCAGAATAAGATATAGGCTACAATTTATTATAATATAGATTGAATTATCCAAAATATAGCGGGTGAAACCGCTAAGCGCAGCTAGATTTTAAAGGTTTTACTAGAAACATGAAATTGTAAAAAGACATTTTTTTAATGAAAATCCGTGGTGCCAAGCAACCTTTTTGAGTTTGGCTATTAATTTACCACCTGTATTTTATACAAATATTAGGACCTATTAAAAGCAAATATTGCATATTATTTAAAACAATATAACTTTTTGTGCTAATGCAAATAATAGGTGCGTAAATATTTTTAATTGTAAATAGGTTGATTGAACAAAATTTCGATGATACCTACATTTTTTAGAACAAAAAACTGAGACTGAATAAAATTTCACATTCATGAACGAGTAGCAAGGGATCATAACTTAAAAAAAAAATTGTCATAATTGTGACTGTAGTTTTTTAGAAAAAGCTGTTCGATTTGCTTTATTGTTTTAATAAAAATTCTATCATATCCAGCTAATGAGGTTTTATTTTTACCTTTAATTTTTTTAAGTAATGATCCATAGAAAATGCTCGTTTAAAAAAGTCTTAACAAACTTTTCCTAAAAAAAGTTATTGATTTATACATCTCTTGGGAGATCAAAATTTAATTGACTGTTTAGCCTATAGCATTGAATCAAGCTATCTAATTAAACGCACTAATTGAATTGCAAGCTTTAACTTAAGAGAAGACATCATTAACTTGTCTACAGCATCGTATGAACGTGGCTCGTCGCGGCAGTTCTCTCAACCGCGCCGCTCCAACGTATGTGCAGGCTGATCTTAGGCCTCCTAGGATATCTTTTACCGTTGTACCCACGTCGCCTCGGTATTCGACTTCTACGGTTTTACCTGGAAGAAGGAGAAATTTGCCTTTCTTTTTTAAAATAATCCGTATAAAAAACATATGTGCATGTGGTACCTTCGGTTATTCAATATCGAATGTATTTTCATATGAATAATATTTTGATTGTTGATATTTATAAATTTTCGTTACATATTAAAACAATTCAAAAATAATTCAATAAATATTTAATAAAAAATTCTAGATGTACTAAAACTGAAAAAAAAAAATTTAACGGGGTTATGGTTATACTGTAACTATGGCAGTCCACGCTTGACGATAATATTCAAATTATTCCGCACCAAACGGAAGAAGAATTTCTCGAGAAGAAAGAAAAATCATTTCTTTGACATGACTATTTCTATCAGACAATTGATATAAATATCTGTTCGAGAGATTACTTGATTCTTACCTTCTGAAGACCGATATTCAGCAACACCGCCTGAATGCTTTAACATAGCAGTCGAAGATGACATGCCATAAAACATTTTCACTTTCCTTCCATCGGGTTTGGTTACAATTTCCCCTCCACATTGGTCATGTCCTGCGAACATGCCTCCTGCCATTACAAAATCGGCTCCTGCACCGAATGCTTTGGCTACGTCACCGGGACACGTACAACCGCCGTCCTATATGAGAATTAATGTAAGTTTTAAAAGATATTAAATACCAAAAAAATGTTACCAATCTTTTAACGCACTAACTTTTTATAGTACGTGAAAAAAAGAATTACAATTTGGACTCTCAAAAAAATTAATTTTGTTAATCGCTTTTTTATCGCCCCTACTTTACAACAGCTTTCTTATATTTACACATGTCTGAAATCCTGATAAAATATACTTTCCTTAAATCCTGCCAAAATTGATACTACTATTCGTGCAAAATATTTTTTATTACCCGAAATATTATTATAATATACAAAAATATTTTTTTTTTTTAATACCCTAATTATTATTATAATATACTAGCTGACCCGACAGACGTTGTCCTGTCTTAACTATGAATATTGAATTCGAATTGGCTGTCAAAAGCTTACATTAGAAAAGTTAATACGGTACATTTTTTCTGCCATAAGAACCTTCTCCTGACAATAACAAACACAACAAAAAAAGAATTAACGAAATCGATCCAGCCGTTTACGCGTGATGCCTTGACCAAGGGAAATAGGGATTCATTTTTATATATAAGAAGATAACAAATTCATTTTCTTGTATAAATAGAACAGAATGCGAATGATGAAACAGTTTACAGAAATACTTACGGATATAATATGGCCCTTCAACCCGTGAGCTGCATCCGCGCATTCTATAACAGCTGAGAGTTGTGGATAGCCCACGCCTGTCTTTATTCGCGTTGTACACACTGAACCTGGGCCTATTCCAACCTGGAATATGCAAACATTTGATTATTTACATATATAGCCAAGTATAACTTTGAACTTTGCTAAATATTAAAATGTGTGAAAACATACAAGTGATAGGTACCTAATAGACATTTATTATTTGAAAAGAAATATTTCAAAAGAATATTCACTACTAGTGTGCGTTTAAATAAGTTCGAATTAAAGAACAAAACTGTAGATATCAAAACTAGAATGACTTCTGATTTGATTACATCAATAACAATAATTCGCAAAATTTACATATTTTGTAAAGAAAGAACATAAAATTACCTTAATAATGTCAGCCCCCGACAATATCAATTCTTCAACCATTTCTCCAGTCACGACATTGCCGGCCTGAAACACGGAACTGAATCGTTATGAAACTTGCAATAGGCATCGAGAATATCTAATGTTAAGAAAAGTATATCATTTCTACAGAGATAAAGTCTTTCATATAAAAAAATGCTATTATTCGTGAAATTCTTAACAAAACGCTCGTGTCATGACATCATTGTTTAGTTTGTTAGTTGTAAACTCATCCCGTTAGTTGAAGATAAACAAAATAACATTTACTGAATTGTGACGTGTTTAAGCTATCATGGTGGATTGCGTTATTGTGTAGTTTTTATTATCAACGTTAATATAAACTTTTTAATAATTCATGGAGTGTTTTTAGTAATTCTTATTTCCCTATTACATTACGTGCAATAGTAAATATAATAATTAAGCAACTTACAATAATCGTATGACTGGGGAACCCCGCTCGTACTTTCCGTACATATTCTACGAAGTGTTGTGAGTATCCATTAGCTACATCAAGGCAAACAAACTTGAGCTCTTTTACATTATTTAATATTTCTGAGAGACGGTCAAAATCTACTTCTGCTGTACCTGAACTCGCCGCTGAAAAAATATAATGTTATTAATCCCTAAAGTTTGGAGTAAATTCTACATTCGACGATCAAAAATTCTATACCATATTTTACATTCATTAAGCTGTTTTAACATGAGCAAAAGCAAGATGTACAATAATATTTCCCGTAGATATCGTGTTTTGTTGCCGGGAAAATAGTTTTCTACTTATTAAATTTACTTGCTTTAAAAAATATAGTTCTTTATTGAATTTTTCCCGTGAGGAGACGGGTTAGAATACTATTCCCCTCTACCTTTTGGGAGAGCATCTCGTAAGAGCCGTGTAACCCAGCACCCCCTTGGTGGTATCGCCAAGTGTCATTGACGCGTTCCGGTCGAGCCGCATATGAGGTCGAGCCAGAATTACCCTCTCCCTCTCTTTATCCCATTAATGCTGCAGATCTAGTGGACTCTCGGGTCTTGCTCAGGGTCTGCTGAAACCGTATCATTTTTTCTTCGCTCCCCCTCTCCACTTTATCTTCGAAAATCAAACGCATCGACAAGACAAGAGGTTATCTCTTGTTTTACCCATGTTCATGGGCGATGGTGGCCACTTACCATCAGATGGACCATCTGCTCGTTTGCAGCTCATCTACTATTTAAAAAAATACGAAACTGTAAGTATTCAAAACGGTTTAAATTACTTAAGTAAAGCATTAACAGATATTTGCTCTCTCTTAGATGTATTACTTACTAAAAGTATTTTTAGACGCAATCTGAGAAGGGACACAGTTCACTTACAGATGCTTCCATCTCTATTAGAATGCCAACAATATGTAAGTGAATGCAAAGTGAAAAGCATCAAAATACTTAAGGGTTAGGCTGGATAAGTCACTTAGATAGGCTAAATATTTATTTATTGGAAAATAGTTTCTAACGGGGGAGTCCATCCTAAGCATCTCGGACGTCTTTATATTGGTATTATTAGAAGTAAAACAGATTAACGTATGTTTCTTGTATGACAGTTCTGCTGAAAATCACGTTACAAAATCCAATACAAAATGTAGCAATGATACTGATTGGTGGATTTATAACAAGCACTGCTATTCATGAGATGGACGAACTTGGCTTAGAATCCCAGGCCCATCAAAAGAAAGACGATTGTATTTAGCAATTTTTTTAAAAGTTAATCTATTTTTTAACAATTCTGTAGTATCTAGTATTGAACAACTGCATGTAAAATGTCCCTCATGTCTTGTCAACAGTATCTTGTCCTCATCGAGTTACCATGAGTCCAAGATGCTGTAATGCTTTATAGTATTGTTAATGTAGGTCTTAAAAGGCGAATTTGATAGTTTTAATTGTTGCTACACTACGAGTGGCATATTCTTTGAGAAAAAATCCCCTGAAAATAAGGAAAAAAAGTAAACTATGTTTCGAAAAAGAAAAAAATACGTACCCATTTGTTCTAAGCATTGGGGATTTTCTTCTGCGAATTTCTTCCATTCGTCTAATGAGTAATATTTATGAATACATGTGAAAAGTCCATGCTGAAAATAGAAATTTTATAAACAATTTTTATTTTTATTTATATTGGAAAATATAGTTAAAATTAAAAGCTAACAAAATGAAAAAAAATAAATTATTATAAAACTAAATCATTTTAACAGCTCGAATCCAATGAATACAAACTATTTATGCATAGTATATTCATAGTCTCTGAAAAATTAGAACTAGGAATTTTAGGTCGGTTACAAAGCAAGAATTGAGCTAATGAAGAAAATAAGCTAGTGTTAAGTATATAAATAATTACTTTTGACAATTCCTTCGCCATTTCAAAAGTGCCGACTGTGTCCATGTTACTAGCCATTACGGGGACTCCCCGGTAAATCTGCCCCGAGTTGCGGAATGTGATTTCACGGTACAAATCCACCTATGAAAATAGAAAGATAGTGAAAGAATTTGCAGATCATGTATCAGTAAATTACCACCGGTGAATCTATAAATAAAAGCGGCAATAACTCAGTGTTTCAGTGATGTGGCCCACTCCTAACACAAGCATTTTAGCTTAGTAAGAGGGGTTAAGAATACTAGTTGTTTTACACGTTGTTATACAAGTTGTTTTGTTGTTAGAATACAATTTAAACTGCTAGTAATCTTTTTTATTAATATTGTTTTTATCTTTGAATACTTTTACTACGTTCGCAATTACTTAATTAGTAATTCGCACGGTAACAATTGTACCGATTCAAAATTAGCTAAGCAATATTACATATATTGTCACAGCTTCTTGATTTTCCGTGAGCCGCTTTTGCTGAGTCAAAGAATCGGTACCTCAAAATAATAATAAGAATTTTAACGTGACACCAGTATCATGGTGTACTATGAATATGTTAATTGATTGAAATTCCCTTTTCACGAGTAAATCTCGTAAAAGTTTTCACATCGTCGCATAGTTTCTACTTTAATTAATTTTAGTTTCGTCACAATCGAAATAGGCGCCGCGTTTAATTGCGATATTGGCAGCGTAGCGCCTAGAAACTATTTTCGTTCGAGTATACTGTTTTCTCAAGACAATATACTGAATTATTATTAAAATTAGTACAAAAGTTCTAATATACAGAACGCTTTTATTAAGCTATCAACCTGATAATAATAATTTAGTGGCAAAATTTCTTTTCTTCCACGGGGAGAAACTAGTTAAGTAAATTGGCCAAGTGCTAATGCGGAACCCGCGCACTGAGGGATCCGTTTAATTTGAATTAAGGGACTTTAATTTGGCCGCCGGAAAACTATTGTCCCATATACCTACATCAACATAGGTCGCAGTCAGTTTACTAATTTTAAGAAAACTTTTATGAAATTTTATGGTTTTTGGATTGTTTTTGGATTACCAAATTTTATGATACTAGGTCAGTGATAAGAACCCAATACGTTAAGATTCCTTTGCGAATATATACCCAATACTACTGCAATAAAACATTGCTTCTTGCCAAAAATCATGTTCCTAGGGCAAAGGGCCAACCCTGGGAATCTTGTGCGAACAATACATGAAATATAAGCGGCTGTATCTTTTCATTACGTTGACTTAAAAATTTGATTTCTTAAAATAGTTAAAATTTCAACTTGATATCTCCATAAAAAGGGTTTCTGAAATAAAGATTCTTGACAGACAGACAACGAAGTGATCCTATAACCCATTTTTTTCTCTTTAAGGTAAGAACTCTCAAAATCGCCATGTTCTTATTGCTTTCCAGTTAAATTGTGCAAATCGAAGTGGCCATTATCATTCCGCAAACTACGTAGTCTGAGCGCGAGATCCAATCTTTGGACAAACTGATCTTAGTAAAATCTAATCGACTACGAATTGAAATTTCATGCACTATTTCGCAATGATTGCAGACCCATTTTGTAATGTGGTAAAAAATTTGATCTTTTGAAACTATTTTCGCGTAGAAATATAATAATAAGAGCTTTTCAATAAAACTGTTGGAATAAATAAGCTTCCTTTTCTCTATCTTTCCTTTATTTTTTTCTAAATTCTTTAAACGGCAATACTGCGGTCGAAACAAATAAATTTCATTAACTGTAATTGTAGACTTTTATAAAACCGTTGCAATAATACACAAAGCTCGAAGAAGACAAAGGCAAGCAAGTGACTTATTGCTACTATCACGATATCGAATGAAAAGTTATGGCTGACTACTTTTTGACTGCTGCTATTTCATGAAAACAATCTTGAATTTAAAATAAATTGTTAAATTTTCGATGTGACGACTATTTTTTTTACTGTCTACCCGCCTCGTCATGCTCTTCTTTACACTAGTTTTGTCTTGAACAGTTATAGTTGCGCCTATAAGAATTTCGCATTTTTTCTAGCTGACAGGTGCACGTTATTGTTTGTAAAATGGGCATACATGGGCACACATGTTATCGCATATCGATACAAACACATTAATAAAAATAATAAAATAGTTCGAATTTGTCTTTTTTGAATGGTATTTTGAACAATTACAATTTAACGCGTTAATTTTCAGTCGAAAGTAATGATTTTACCTTAAGAGTTACAAAACTATTATAGACGGCAAAATGAAAATAGTTAAAAAATCTGAAGTTGAGGGTTTCACTTCGAAAGATTTTATTCATTACCTACTAAATAATTAATACATACTTTATGTCACTATTCTTGAAGTGCATTTCTGGTTTAAGAATTTATTTCTCAAAGAACTAGGAAAATTCACTTACTGATAAAATTTACATTAAAAAAACAATATTTTTCAAATAAAACGATTCTACGAATGTTATCTATACTATTATATAAAGAGGAAAGATTTGATTGTTTGTATGTTTGTTTGTTGCGAATAGGCTCCAAAAGTACTGAACCGATTTTGAAAATTCTTTCCCCGATGAGAAGCTACATCCTTTCCGGGTAACATAGGCTATGTGGGGTTGCCATAAATACTCTAATGAAAAAGATATGGCCATTTAAGTGCCATAACGTGGCCATTTTGTAAATTGAAGAGTTTCTCAGGAACTACAAATCCGATAAAAAAAAATTTTTCACTGTTAGAAAACTACACTATACGTGAGTGACAAAAGTGAATTAGTGTTGCCATATACATTTTTTAAATAATAGAATATGGCCATTTTGTTGTTATTAATCCGATTTTAAAAATTCTTTTCTCTCTCTCTCTCTCTCTCTCTCTCTTCAATTTTATTTTTGCTCTGTCCTCCTCCTCCTTCTATTATCTTTCGCTTTTCTTTTATTTTTGTTTCTATTATTTTTCTTTTTATAACTTTTTCTCACTCACTCTCTTTTTCAAATAATGAAAAACTACACAATTACATAGTGACAATTTAAGGACATCAATTATAATATTTTTTAAATACCCGGAGTGAGCGAGGGCAGGCCGCTAGTTTATAATAAAACGTAAGATCATAGAATTTTACCTTTTATTCTACTCAAACATTAACCTCATTATTATTATTATTATTTATAATAAATTACAGTAAGTATTTTATTCTACTCAACCTAAAATACTTACGTAAATAATTTGACAATTACTTGTACTCGTGCAATTATTACAAACATGAAGGTTGTTAAAAATATTTAACTGAACGTCAGACAGTATTTATTATATTTAACTGACACCTGTGTTTCATTCCAAACTATGTGGACACAGAACAGCCCAGAGGAAGATCAACCAATCAGGGACAGTCTACAGAGTTCAGACAGCAGTATCTTACGGTTCACATCGTCGTTCGATAGATTAAAATATAAACATGTTAAATTAAAATACCATAAACATGTTAAATTTGAAATGTGCTCGCGAAGACCTTTCTTTTGATACCAAATACGTGATGCTTATCTCAGTTTAATTTTCGAGGTTAGAATCTAAGCTTTAAATTCCGTTATATAAAATGTTGATATAATCTATATAGCCTATGTCATCCGGGACATTATTGCAAATCTAGTGATACCTTATTCATTAAAATTACTTCAGTAGTTTAGGCGCTACGGTAGAACATACGAACATACATACATACGTATGTATTAAAAACAAACTGCCAAATCATTACCCTTCCTTTTGGTTTTGCCGTAGACGGATAAAAATGGGATGGTTCTTGCACATTTTTGTACAAAAGTAAAATCCATTACATAATTTATAAAAAATAAGAAACCACACTAAATATATATTTTTTTACCTTTTTATTGTAGCTTTCACTTATGCTCGATGTCTGTAGTAGTTTCAAAGCAATAGTTTGGGATGTTTGCCAGAATTTTATATTTTCTGTAACAGTGTCAGCTACCAAGGGTGAAAATGTAGGCTGAGTCGATAATGCTGAACGTAAAGCCGATTAAAATAAATGTAGATTAATATAATACCTACAGTTTGTAAAGAAACACGCTTTCTTCGATACCTGCACCTAAACTATATAACTAAATATTATATGACAAATATTTCATTGATAAAAATTCTTTTAGAATTGTAGGTTGACCATAAATGTCAAAGCACAAAAATATGGTCATTTAAGGTCAAAAGTAAGCGAGGAGGTTCGTATGTTTAATATACTAGCCGAACTTTACGATTTCGTGCCGTGATCGTGCTTCTATTGGTCTTAGTGTGATGATATATAGCCCATCTATCATTGAAAAAAATTTCAAATCGGACCAATAGTTCCTGAGATTAGCGCGTTCAAGCAAACAAAGAAACAAACTCTTCTGCTTTATATATTAGTATTAGATAGTACGAGGTTTTTGTTGTAAACTTTTTATTGCGGCTATACGAATACAGTAAGAATTTTGCTAACTTCAATCCAGTCTTCAATAGGTATTTTTTGTAGGTGATAGTGCCATAACAGTACAATTTATTATTCATTACAATCGCATTAGGTTTTAAAATGCAATAATGTGTTTATCTCGTACCAGCTATTCACTAAGCAGTTTCTACTTGTACAGTTTTACAAGAATAATATAATAAATAGGAAGTAAATTGTAAAAATGTAGTGTAATTATTATACTCAAGCGGAAATTGATAAGAAAAAACTGAAAATATGCAATTATAAGCTACGAACTTAAAAAATCTTGCGCAACGCTACTCTGAAGTTATTTACTTGTCTTGAAATAATTACTTTAAATTTAGATCTTGAAGTTATGTCCAAACTAATATTTTAAATGCAAAAATATGCTTGTTGGTTTGTTCTTTAACCGACTTCATTTACAAAGTAAAGAAGCAACTCATGACTTGATTTTTGCAAAAAGATAACTTATGGTTCTAATAGCAGGGCTACTAATTCCTATAGAGTAATTCCATATGAAATCGCGCGTAAGTCAGGCTTAGGTTTAAACAGTGAAACTAAGCAGTGGAGGCGAGTGTTGAAATTCTGTTAAAAGGACTTGCAAACCTACACCTTGGTCCACGGCAGTGCTTAGGTTCCTGCCGTTATTGTAAGAGATCATAATGTTTAGTTATTTATCGATTCAGTAGCAGTATCTATGTTGCATTTACCTAATAGTATATTCAATATCACATCCCCCTTGTAGTGTTTTAAATATACCCGCTCTCCCTTCTCTTTCTCATCATTTTCTCTAGTTATATATAGAAACTAAATAAAAGAAGGAATGGAATGGATGGCCTATTATAAAAGCTATACGGGCGCAACACGGTCAGGATATAACTAAACATTACTATCACGTACTATTCTGACAAGAACTATTATGTCAGGAACCCAAGTAGTGCCTTGGACTTGTGACCAAGGTGTAGGATTAAGGGATACCTTTAAGTAATTACGACACTCACCTCCTCTGCTTAGTTTCACTGTTTAAGCCTAAGATTAGACTAACATAAACCTAACACAAGGCTAACCTAACTTAAGGCTAACCTACACTTCCGACATATATATATATACACATTACTATCACGTAAACATTACTATATATATATATATATATACATTCGAACAAAAATAGACAAATACGTTAATATTTAGTTAAGTGATAGCACGTGTAAATCGCATGTCACTTGAGTCACACCTATAGTACGTTGATTGGTACTGGTTTTATCTAGATTGCTTTTAGATGAATAACGTCACAATAATCATTGTTTTACATATACCTTCATTAAAAGCTAATACAATTATCATTAAACAGGTACGGTTTAATGACTATGGTTTGTGCAGTATAACACCTTTTTTTGTTTTCGAACTCCACATTAGAAAAGCCGTCATTACTCACCATTATCTCACCCCACACACCTCAACATACATGACCTTTGACCTTTATAACCTACTTACGTGAAAATTACAGGCAGTATTACGTATAGACATAGTGCTGGATCGTCGTACTAACTAAATGGGTATTTATTGGTTTTATCTGAACTGCGTCAATAAAGGTAATAATATGATGTTTGTCAAATGTTAATCACAATGGATATTTTTTCATCGTTATTTGGATCTCTATTTCTGGAACTGTTATGAACTCTTATACTTGAATTAAATGAACGTTGATTTCCAATTAAAAAATTAATCCATGCTAGTATTATAAATGCGAAAGTGTATATGTGTGTAAGGTCTGCAAGTAATATAGAGAAGTGTATTTTTATACCGAAACAATTGTCAATTCTTGCGGGATAATAATAAAATATATTTTATTAGCTGACCCGGCGCCTAACTGTCAATCGATTTCGTGTTACAGATTAACTGAATGTAATTTATAATTTTATGGAAGGAATACTATGAATACAAGATAAATATTAAGTTCAAACTTTTTTCCTTAGTTTACATAAAATAAATTTCTGAACGCACGCAAATATTTGACAACCAATATATGTCAATCTTTTTCATTACTGACATTATTCTACATTTTTAAAATGTAAAATACGCCATTATCCGAATATTGTGGATGTATCTTGTCGATTCGAAACCTTTAATTCAATACGTTTTTTAATTTGAGGGGAGAGTTTACCATACTAACGGGATGAACACTAAATGTTTGACAGTTAGGTACGAAACTCGTTAAAATTTTGTATGGGAATGTTTTTTTCGGTTTTTCGTCAGTTTTTAATAGTTATTCTGCTATTCGGGACGGAGACAAATATAACAAATCAAAAACCATAAAATCGGTCGAGCCGATCTCGAGTTATAAGTGTTCGAAAGAACCCGACTTTGTTTTATATACATATATAAATATAAATTTTAAATAATATATAGAATATAGATATAGAAAGAAATAGATGTTACGGAAACGCCTCAATATAATAACATGACGGGTCCATACTGCAAAGTCTTGGGCCTAATCGGTCACCATAAAGAGCGATTTAGTTCGTTCCTTTTAGTTCGTTTTCCAATGGCGAACTAGTTCGCTCTTTAAGAACGTTACGTTTTTTTAGTTCGTTAGTTCCAACGAACTTCTTTTTGAAAATAAAATCGTCTTTTTTTAGTCTTGGGCCTAGTCGGTCACCAATGAGAGTGTTCTTTTTAGTTCGCAATACAAAGGCGAACTGGTTCGCTCTTTTAATTCGTTAGTAGTAGCCCTTTTAGTTTTTAAATAATAAATAAGGAAAAAACATCGATATTCTCAAAAGTGAAACATCGATATTAGAAATATCGTTGTTTATGAACAATAATCCGCAATTTTTATTTATTACACATTTATTTTTATAGAAAACAAGTAGTCAAGTATAGATGAAACATAAGCATCCCTAAAAGTAATTAATTCTATTTCTATTTTCTGTGAAAATAGAAATAGAATTAATTACTTGTTCTTAAATATAAGAACTAATAGTAAGATAATCGACGAACTAGTTCGTATAGTTCACCTAAAGGAGCGCTCTTATGAACTAGGTCGTTCGCGAACGACCTAGTTATCTGGGGTAGTAGTAGAACTACCCAAGACTTGCGTAGTCCATATACTTGCGTACAGTTTATGGACACAAGTATATGGACTTATTTCCGAATTAGCGCGTAACTGCAATTATTATAGTTAGTTAATATAAATAACAGTTGCGGTTGTTATACAGCCTGTAAATCTGAGGGCAACTCAAGATGAAAAGTATGAACACCTTTGAATGTTACAAGTAGATCCAATTAATAAAAATATCATTATTTACGCCAATTATACAATACGTGGTTATACGGTATACCGATTATTATTACGGCAATAAATCTTAAAAGATTAACGGATCAATGTAATCTATTTAAATAGAGCAGCAATAAGCGTTGCGAAAACCATTTTCGCTTTCAATCGAATTTCAGTTTATCAAAAAGAATTATGCTTTCTTTACAAAATTAGGAGTTCATCATTTACAAAATTAGGAGTTTTTCTATTTGTAAATAAGATTAAAATTAAGTTGTGTATACTTTCACTTTACCATGTACTTTATTTAATTCTAAATGACTAATTATAAACTTGTTTTAGACAAGTTTAAGCGATTTAAAGCATTGGCTAAGTACAGACTACAGTACACGATGTTATATTTTAACATTAACATGAAAAAAATTAAAAAAACTAATTAAAGACATGGTAAAAACATAATTATTATAATTAAAAAATGTAATTTTTTTTTTTATCTAAGCATTAAACCATTCCAGACATCATCTTCAGTTTTAGTCTAAATTCTGATATTTTCACTCAATCAAAAAAAGACACATGCAATTTTTAATTTACATCTAAAACCAACCTTGAGTAGAACGTTTTAAGCTCTAAAATTAGCACAGACAATTGTGTACCTTGATCTTTCAGCATTTTCATTGAAAACATTGAAGATGTCTAGACTTACATCATTTCTACTTCTTAACGTGCTTCTCTTCGGTCGCAATAGTACATCCTTAAAGTCTAATTTAACCTCATTTATAATGTTAGGCATTATCACAATCACCCAAGTTCTCGTGGAAATTGAAAATTATATATACGTTAAACGATGCACCGTCCCGCGCCCGGTATCGACTCAACTGTTCGCAGTTAGCTACGGAAAACGGTTTGCCAGGTCGTTGAATTATATTCCCCACTTAAAAGCAAATCAAACATCATCTTTCAAAAATATTCACTTGAAGAATAATAATACATGACTACTATTCGACATCGAAGAATTTTATAGGACTTTTTAAGCTATATTTAATAATTAATTAATATAATAAATAATTTAATAATAACTAAAAAATCTGACCGATTAAAAAAAATTGGTTTCAAAAGGGTGAATATTTTACATGAGTCATAGTTATTTGCTTTTTAAAAAATACTTGTGTTTTTTAGGCGTATTTAAAATTTTAGACGTAAAAATTATTGTTTGAAACATTTTCCTACTTCCACAAACTAGAGGAAAGCATTAGTATTTGGCAACACCGTGATTACCGTAACGTGACAGTGACGTCACAAGGGCGCACAGAAATATCCGCTTCAGCTGCTAGGTGAAGGTTATTAGAAAACTCGAAATTTTACTTTTCATATTATCAAATTTTATAGAATAAATGTACTATGTTTGAATATTTGTTAATTATTATTTGGCACTAACATAATAACTGCGGCAAGCCTGTGGCAATAGAAACCGCGCAGGCGCGAAATAAATCTTAAGAGCTTTTTGGTAGTAGATGGAGAGAATATAAGATTCAAGATATCTAATAGTTTTTATCCGCATGATTGCGAATAAAAAGTCTTGAAATCTCTAATATTTCTCTAATTTATGCAGTCCTTTCAAAATAATTTTTATTTTAATGGAAAAATATAAAATAGGTAATATAATCAAGTAAAATTCTATAAAGATATTTTGTTCCTTAGGTTCTAATTTCTATATATACGTGAAATTTTACAATATTATATTGAGGTATGACGTAACTATCTAACATCCAGTTTATAGTGGACTTTATTTGTGATAACAATTGCAATTCTTTTCTCTAAAAATATTAATAGGCATAAGCGTATTTATAGATTATCATTAATAATTTTTACATAATAGGTATGTATAAAACACGTCAATGATATGTATAATTGTATAATTCATAATTAAACCACTTTTACAGGTTTTAATGAAATTGTTCGTTTGCCCCAGACAAGTAATAGCTGACTAAAACGACTGACTGTAAACAGTAAATACGTACAATACAAACAAAGATTCGTGTTATCTCACTTTTAACATTTTATACGTCAGCATGACGCACAGTTCATTACCCATGGCGGAGAAAGTACTTTAACGCCCCTCATAAAGGAATTTTACTGAAATAATAAATATTATTGTTATTGTATAATATTATATTTAACTAAAATGTATTACATTGTTTAAAAAATCATAACATTTGCTTCGTAGGTAGAGCTGCCTCGTAGCCGGTTCTTAGAGGTTTATTTCCATTCTGTGACGATGCTGTAAATTAATATATATTTTATAACTTACAACCTAACAAACATATTTTGAATAAAAACAAATTTATCTTTATATTTGTTTATTTAATTAAAGAGAGAAAGGGCGGACAGGGTTGGCCCTTCCTAGAATGCCAGGAAGATTATTAATCCCACTCTAGAATTCTTTTAAGAACAAAAAAAATTCATGGAAATGCTGTTTGATAGAAGGTAGGTAAGATATTTTTTTTATAAATAACAACGGTCCCCTTGCCCGCTCATCAAGAATTACTTGCAAGAAAAACAATATTTTTTTCGTGGTATTTATTCATTTTAAATAAGTATTGAAAGCTTCAAGTAAAATAAATCCCATTTATATACCTTTTTTGTGTTCAAATCGTTCGTCTCCCAACCATTGGTTTTGATGTTGCGCGAACATTGCTTGTTTATAATTACCGTAACCGTCACATTCTATGTCTGAACCGGTGCGACATTTTTCACGAACGCAATCTAATAATTATAGTCATTGATTATATCAGTAAATAAAAAAATTAGTGGTGATGATTTATTTACTAACCACAATTCATATTAGAAACCTCAACTCTCGGAACTTTAATACCTTGAATAATTGTTCCATCTTCTAAAGCGCAGTAACAAACAAATCTACGACACTGAAAACGTTTCCCATGAACAGAATTTTTCTCAATGTTATCATAATATTGAATTATTGCCAAACTCAATTAATATCATCGATATAAAGGTGAAATTATGAAATGATTTAAAATAGTAAATATTTTGGCGAATTTTGGTCACCACTGAGGACTATACTACTAATGCAAGATTAAATAAATTGAATGAAAAAATTTACTTTAATTTTTTTAGAAGTAAGGTGCTAAGAGTCTATTACTTATTTGTCCTTTATCTATTAACCTAATTTATCAGAATAATTATTGAATTTAATTCTTCAGAATAATAAATACCTGAACTGGAGCATAAAGCCATAGTGGAGTACATTGAGGGGCGTTGTAATGAAGGTGACCATCCTTACCAAATTTCTTCTTGAAATATTTTAATTCTTGCTTACAAGGCTCTGTAATAAAATAATAATAAACTCTTATATCGTTGTATAATCCAAGTCGCAATAGATAAAAAAATAAATCAATACATATATCTTCCTGTCTGAATGATCTACGTCAAAGGCGTCCTCAAAACAGTAAAAATTTTCATTATCAAATATTTTATAAAACATTAGGAATCACTTTCTAAGAGTTACCCAAAATAACAATGAAAGTTATATATAAATATATGATTTAAATGAAATTACTAAATTGTATCAAATGGGTAGGATATTTTTAGAAGTTCTTCAATATAGTCATATTCGTGTAGAGTAAACGATACTTTAATGCTGTGTCCAAACCATAAGCTTCAAATATTCCTTCATCCCTTTTGCGTCTCAAGGCAGCAAATGATTGCACTAAATGTATATCCTGACAAATCCCCTGTCTACAAACCAGTCCATCATCACAGCCTGGTTCTAAAAATTCTTCTTCGACCTACATAAGTAAAACAAAAAACATTTTAATAATATTTTCGTGGAATAAGATTGGCAATTGATTTAAAAATTCTCTCTGAAAATACAAATTAAACTTGAAAATAGTTTTTTCTTCGCACGATTACTTACTTCTGTTTCTTTGGTTCCATTAACGTTATGAATTGTCTTCTTGAATTCTGCACACTTTTGATTAAGCTCTGTAAGTTCAACTTACATTATTGCTTATCTAGATATTAAAAACTATTATTTTGATTTAAATATTTTGTACATAGCAAATTTTCATAAATTTCAAAGCTATAAAACAAGTGCTTACGATGATAAGTGCTACATTTTCCACAACAGTTACACATTCCCTTATCGGGCAGGAAAGCTCCGGGTTGGCATTCGCTCTCCTTCGCGAAACCGCGGCACTCGAAACCGTTACATGAGATAGGGCATTCGGTACCAAGTAAAGGGGGCTCAAATCGAAAATTACGACGTCTGCGAAAAGGTACAAACTTTTTAAAAAATGTAAAAAAATGCTTTTGCTTACTTTTTCAGGTTATGGTTTATTAGAGGATGGATCCTACTCTGCACTTATTTAAAAATTTATATATTTACTAGCTAACCCGACAAACGTTGTTTAACCATATACATTTTTTTAAAATATTTAGTAGAATATACATATAAAATTTTATCATAATCAATCAAGCCGTTTCGGAGGAGTATGGTAACTAAAAGTGTGTCAATTTTATATTGTAGTTTAGCTGAACATTTTGTGTTATGTTTGTGAATAAAAATAAACCTACAGTTAACGAAACTATCATAAGAGACCGCCTTATGGAGCTTATACTTACGTTATAAATAATACTTAAACGGCCCCTTATTTCCAAATAACAGCGATGTTCGTGATTTGTAAATTGTTTATGTCCTTAATAATATAAAAATATACGCCAAGGTAAAAAATAACTACGTACATAAAAAAAGATGTAGTATGTATTTAATATTTTCATCTCATAGTGTACAAGCCCGGCTAGCTCAGTCGGTAGAGCATGAGACTCTTAATCTCAGGGTCGTGGGTTCGAGCCCCACGTTGGGCGAAAATGTTTTTCTTTTGCATAAGCTTATAAGAATAGAAAAAACTGAGTAAGCATTATCAAATCATTAATCTCATTAAAACCTCCGATTAGTAAATAAGATAAGTCACTACGAAACAACAACTTTAAGGGTAAGGGTTTTATTAAGACTATATTGTAAAACTAGCCGACCCGCGCGACTTCGTTCGCGTGTTGCACCGCTCCTAGGGGTCGTAGCGAAATGTTAAATAGCCTAAGTTACTCCTTGTTACATCAGCTATCTACCAGAAGTACCGTTAAAATCGGTTCAGCCATTTCAGGGATAAGTCGGAACAACAAGACAGACAAAATTTTTAAAAAAAAATGTTGTTTTGGTATGCACTTATTAAAAAGCGGTTATTTTAATATTACAAACAGACACTCCAATTATTTTATCATTTCCAATTAATAAATATTGATCTCATACTTACATACTTAAAGTATCGCCTGGCAAAGTTGGTATTGTGACAGGAACACCTATTAATCATTAATTATTATAACATATATATTATCAACTTTATTATAAGAAAAAATTGTACAGTTTACGTCTAGATTGTGTAAATTCTAATCTTACATCGTCTTAACATCTTATCGCATCGAAGTGCCCTCTGCTCTTGTTCAGGGTGACCCCAATATGGATTGCATCCCGCTCTAAAATCTGAAATATTATTTTATTTGAAATAAATTGCTCATTTCGTATATAATTAGCAAATCTGTGTTTATATTCATATCGGTCCTTTCATTCGTATGTCTTAGGTACTAATATTATAAATAACTAGGGGCCCGTCCCGGCTTCGCACGGGTGGATAATTTTTTTTTAACATTTTGGCTCCCGCATTCTGTTGCTCTCTCTATCGCCGCGTTACTCGCTGCGCTGCCGCGCCCGTCTGGGATTATTTTTTATTTATCTTGATATTTTTATTTCGTAATATCTTTTGACTGGAATGTCCGATTTAAATAATTCAAAAAGTAATTAACAGGTATTGAAACAGTCTTCATTACAAAATAATTTATTTGGGTAAGAATTAATACAAAGTTATGGAAAACATGGTCTGATTTTGATAGGCATTTTTATCAACTTTTAAAATGTAAAAAAGCAGTTATAGTGACTTAACTACAATAGTTGGACATATGGTCTCGCGGAGTTTTTTGTAGATATTGATACGTTCTATAATATTGTATAACATTTTTTTGTTCTATCATCAATACTTTTCACAGCGCATGCGATGAAAGATATTTTATGGCTAATTTTTTTGCACCTTGTGTTGGTTTTAGTGAGAATTTCTGGGGATCTCTAATTTTTTTCTTGTAATAAATATAGCCTATGTTACTCAGGGATAATGTAGCTTTCTAATGGTGAAAGAAATTTTGAAATCGGTCCAGTAGTTTTTATGTTTATTCGTTACATACAAAAATACAAAAATCCAAAAATTCAAATCTTTCCTCTTTATAATATTAGTATAGATATAGAAGTATAGATAAATGGACGCCGTGCGTCGGCTGGTGCCGGTTATCACGATAATTGTGGATGTTCGTTAACAATTGTACAAATTGTATTTATTGTAAGCGTAAAAATACTTTTTTCTCGATCGCTCAAAAACGGTGTCTGACTAAAACGGAATTAGAATATTTTAACCTCGGACACGAATTGATTAGCTAGATCGTTTCACTTTTAATTCTTTTAGTAGGTAGGTATATACTACGTTCACAAGTGGGTCTTCATTCCTAGAACTTTACAGAACTAAAGTATTCTCTATACTAATGATACGTGAATAGTAATTTAGGTTTATACTTTCTTACCAATCGTAGTTACTGGAAGGAACTCATCCGTTTCAAAATTATATTCATCTGCTACACAAGATTGATCTAATTCTAAAATAAAAAAATCTGATAAACAAGAGAAAATAACTTTCTTGATTATTATTAGTTATAAATAAGTTTAATATGTAACTTGCCATCTACTTAATTTCATTAAATTAAGTACATTCCTCATAAGAGTATAAGTCTGTTTTGTCTATTTTAAGGCATTTAAAAAAATAAAATAAAAAGCAACCTCTATAAAAAACACACTCATCACAACATCGACAGTTTTTATAGTCAGCTGGTATAAACATCGCTCGCCATTTTCCGTACTTTCTATCACAATAAGTACGGTATTCTGAAGGAAAGACTTTCCGTTCTCTGTGATAAAATAAACATAAAAACTTTTTACTACCACCAAGTAACATCTCAAATTTAATATAAAATATAACATTATTGATCGTTATTGTTAAGATACTGTTTTATGTGATTCTAATGGAAAATGGTTCCCGTAAAAACCTAACTAAACACTTTTTTTCTTACGATTTTTTCTAATCCTGATAACCATCTTTCAACCCACATACTAAGTAGGTATATATTTTAAGTTAAAAAATAAAAATCTAAAAATAATACTCGCCCAACGTGGGGCTCGAACCCACGACCCTGAGATTAAGAGTCTCATGCTCTACCGACTGAGCTAGCCGGGCTTGTTCAGCTTCGTGAAAAATACTATTTGTTGCATTTAAAACAGTAAAATGATTTAATTTATAAAATTTTACAAATTTACCGTCATTAGTATAAAAAAACTTACATGCAAGAATCACGAAATAATTCACACTCAGTATAATTACTAAAACGTGGACACTGAGGACATAGCTGGTAGTCTAAAAAAAAATAACAAAATTCTATTATCTCTACATAGTATAAAACAAAGTCTTAAATAGATAGAGAGCTTCAAGAGGAAGGAATATGCATAATAGATGCATATTATGGTAGAGAACGAAACCGTGCAAAGCCGTGGGCGGGTCGCAAGTTTTATGATATTTAAGAGTTCGCAGAAAAGATATCTTTTAACACTTTGGACATTAAAGATAGTCTCGAGATTGTGGGGAAAAAAGGGGGAATTTAGTGAAACTGACAAACTCAAACTCAATATGGCTACTCTCGCACTACTTAATAAAGTTTCATGTAAGGTTATAATGTATAGCTCAATATTGCTGAAAACTAATTAGACCATTGTAACTTTTCCAATTAACAAATTATTATTTACCGTAAGTAGTTCGACAAATTGGTCGGACAGTGCGTCTACTAGGAATACGCACTAAAGTTTTCTCAGGGTTTTTCTCACATTTCTCGTAGTCAATGTCGACATTGATGTTTCGCACAAGTGATAATATTTCAGTTTCGCGCCAATATTCGCTTGTATCTTTGTTAGGATTTATTAACATTATGAATGGAAGAAACTAAAAAAAGTTCAATAATAATATTTTTTGTCAAGTTAAAAAACTTCGTAAAAAAGGTTTTTAATTTAAATTAGGATTGCCGTCTCCTAAATTTTTTAAATCCAGAATTTTAAGTTAAATTTAAATTATTTAACATGTACCTTTAAGGATTCTTTTACTAAATTATTTTTGACTTCATTCTTTTGATGCAGAGAAAGAACGGGCACTTCAGTATTTGATAAAACATCTTCAAAACTACCCATCAGAAATAAGAAGAATATAATTAAAGCTTTCATTTTGTTTTTATTTTATGCATATGTATATGATTTTTTTTATTTTGCTCTTGAATGATTAAGCTCAAACAATTCTGCCAGTGTTATGTATAATGAAAAAAATATGAATACCACAGAATAATGATATAGTAAGTGTCTAAAAAAATAAAAATAATCAATACTTCAAATGGATCATGATAATATAGAAAGTAACCGTAACTCATTATATATAGAGGTCAATCCTGTAACCACAGATAATATAAAAAAACCGTAACATTCTATCAGAAACTTTGTCATAGTCAAGTCAAAGACAAAGAGTATATTATCACTACGTTTTAGTCAAAGACATTTCTTGTTTATTATGTAGGTCTTTTAATATTTTAATTGTAACTTCGTCAGAAATTAAATAAAGGTTTCAAGTTTTACTATTTATAGCTGCTTCGGCTCTTATAGTTGTAGGCCTAAAACTATAAGAGTAATCTTTAATTTTAATGAAATCAATGTTTACTATTACTGATCAAATTTCAGTAGATCAAACATGTCTTCTTCTTTAGTTTAATGGTTTCTAGTTGTGCACAATAGAACACAGGGTACTTAGCCAATGTCACGTAGTAAAGACAAAACACACTTGTGGAGTTTAAATAAATTAAAAAAGGTCATTTTTAATTTTAGTTATACCTATTTGAATATGTTATACCTATACATGTCCTCAATAACAATACAAAATATTTTATTAGGCATTTTGTTGTGTATATTTATTATCTTATTATTTATTTCTATTCTATTGTACCTACGCCTACTTAAGTAACATCTACTTCTCTCACAAAAAGGGTTACTGCAAAAAACTAGAAGAAAACTTTTAAAGAGATACGTTATCCTATTGTACACATTTTATATTTGTAACGATTATTTTTATGTGGTACAGAAATAAATAAAACAGAACACATTTTAATCAAGACGGTTTTAATTCCATTATAAAAATCATTATCAATCTATGGCAGTGTATCTGGACTCGACAGACGAATTACAATGAATACTGTAATTATGGACTATACTGTAATTATTATTATGTAGTTGCTATTAGGCATGTATTTCAATGTAGCACCGTACAGTTTGAATTCCGTGCGTGTTGTAGAAAACAGAAGTTATTAAATTGATAATTCCAATGAATTTTAATATTAATAACTACAGTAAGTAGTCATATTATGTATACAATTATTATGTGATTGGCTTTATGTTAGTGCTAGCTGATAAATATAATAACTAATTTTTATTTATTTCCTTTACAATTCGATTTACACACAAAAAGAATGAAGATTTTGATTATATTTTCATGCGTTTTTTTTGCGATCTATATTTTATTACATCTAAAAGGACTATATTTATTTTTATTAAAAAATCAGACCACTTCTAACATAAATTACTTAACAACATAATTCGTGGCTAAGATACATAGTTCAATTTGAGCTTTATTTATATTAATAAAAAAATACTCCAGCTTTTTTTAGTATATTAACCACAGAATACAGAGATCTGTATTCCGTGATATTAACTATTGGTATTTAAAATTACATAAAAATTAAAGAATAAAACCAAATAAATTACATTCTAATGTGATCTCTACACAAGTCTGTAAAGATAACAAGGACTAGGTGCGTAAAAAATTCACCATGATCAATGATGAATAATTTTTCCTGTACTCAGAATCATAAAAATGTCAAAAAAAAAGAGTATTAATGAGTAATTGTATCAAATGGAATTTACACTTTTAGATAGTATATATAATACAGAGTGTGTATCATGACAAACCACTAAACTAAACACAACTGAAAAATTAAAAATTAATTCAGATGAATTTTTTTACTATAAGAAATAAAATTACCTACTGCTAATTTTTCAGGCGCTATTTTTACCTACCTAATTAGGACACAACAACACATCTATGACATATTCAAATTGACTGATAAGTAATAATGACTAGAAATGGTTTAAATAAATAAAAAAATATGAGATTCAACTCTTAATTAATGTTTTAAATCATAGGTACAATTAATATCATTACCACAATTCTCCGCGGACGATAATATTTATAATGACGTAATTCGTAATTTATAAAATCAAAGTAGTTTTCTGTTTTCTGAATAATAATATTCCTTTTCCCAGATACTGACTAAAGAACATATTTTTTTCTTGATTATTATCAAATGATTTTGAATTTTTGATTTACTACAACGATTTTTTTAATTGTTTATTTGAAATAATTCCTACATTGAAAAAAATTACGAAATCCCACATCTTACATACACGATATGAAATAAATTCATCTCATGCTCGTTCTCAGGTCCATAAGTGCACTAGCTGTAATAACTCCATGTTTTTCACCATAAAAACCTCCATCCCCAATACTTATATTAGAAAAGGACGTTGAATTTCGTCTTTGTTGTAAATTCTTCCTCTCCATATTAAATATTTGAGTTTTAGAGTATGGCATGTCCGATATATTTGGTTTTTGATAATAATCTCCACAGTCTAACCAATCTTGATCTCTATTTTCAAACATTTTAGTCGCCTTCATTGGTTTCAAGTTTTGGTCAGATTTATATTCCTTTAAAGATTTTTCTATAGGTTTTGGCTTACGCAGTTTCTGGTCCGCAGAAACGCTGTGCTTTGATTTTGAGTATATTTTAGGGTCCGAAGTCTCTTGGAAACTCTTGCTTTTTGATGAAGTTAACGTTTTGCTGTTTGAAAAAAGGAGAATATTGGAGTTAATAACACAATTAAATATTATCTAGTAGAATTTAAATCATACTTCTTATTTCTGACTAAAACAAACCTAGAATAAGTTTTTCTGAGAGGCTGGGAACAATTTTGGAACCCTTTAGCCATGATGCTATACAATTTGTTCCTGTAGTCATCAACGGACATTTGTTTATCGTCTCGTAGGGGCAATAGGACATCTGACAGAAGAGTGGGCTCGTCTTTTTCACGATGGAATCTAGAAAAATAAAAGTAAACAAAATATAAGTACAAAAAAATTATAATTGATTGATACTATGATATAATTGATATATACTTACTTAGCAACATAGTCATGATGTAAAGCTCGTTCTGCACTAAGTCTCTTCGCAGGGTTAAAAACTAGCAGCTGTTGAACCAAATCTGAAGCGTCTCGAGGAGCACATGATAGTATCGCAGTGAGAGATCCGCCTGTGCTTGACGCGGCCTGCTCTCTGATAAGAGACGATCCATAACCCGTGCAGACAGATGATATATCTGTACAAAAATTAATTTTACTTATCTTACACGAAGATATGAATATTATAGGTATAATAAGAGCGATCCGCAATAATTTTTTTATCTTTGCATAAATAAAGCAGAGGGCTAATATTACTGTTTGTAAAAAATTTTTTGATAATACTTTGTTTACTATAAAATTACAACTGTAGAAATAGGTCATCCATAAGTTATACGTACCTTCAGATGAAGGTCTTGGAAGAGCAGCCATGATTCTTTCAATCTGATTAACAGTGGATGTTCCAGGGAATAATGGTTTTCCAGTAAGCATCTCTCCCAAGATGCAACCCAGAGACCACATATCAATACCTTTTGTGTAACTAGGTAATACATTTAGATTATAATATAAAACGGGCGAAAAAATTGGAGTATTCTAAATATAAAATATATACAACGAAAATATCTAAATTTAACAAATGGGACGGTAAACAATTAGTAAAATTGGTCTATTAAGGTAACTTGGTAAATAATAGGATATTTTAATGAATGTGTCCTTGTTTGTATGACTTCAGTAAATGTAGTAAATATTGCATAAACACTTGTTATGCTGAAATGATAGAAATCGTTGGTGAATTCGAGACACAACTTACTTTTTACTAGCGATAAGTATCTCTGGAGCCCTATACCACCTTGTGGCGACGTAGTCCGTTAGACAAGGATCAGCCCCGTCTTCTCCACCAGAGTACATGGATGACACTGATCTAGCGAGACCGAAATCTGCTAATTTCACCCTAACAAAATATATAAATACTTTATATTGTATAGTTTGTTTTTAACCCTGCGAAGAGACTTAGTGCTAAACGAATATAATATGTAAACGTTTAAAACAAATCGAAAAATTGTCTTTACTTTATAACGTACTAGCAACCCGCTCCATCTTCGCACGGTTTCTTTCTCTAATATAAAATGGATGTATTATACATATAAACCTTCCTCTTGAATCACTCTATCTACTAAACCGCATCAAAATCCGTTGCAAAGATCTAAGCATACATAGGGACAGGCAGACAGCGGGAAGCGACTTTGTTTAATACTATGTAGTGACTAGTTCTCAAGGCCACCTACAGCAAGTCCATCATCGTACAGTTCCATGTCAATAAATTTCCGGTTTTAAAATGAGTTCAAATTTAATTTAGGTACTAGGTTCGGTATCAAACAGGCATAAAGAAATGCTTATAAGATAAGAAAGTTTCTGAATTTAAAAGTTTGAATTCAATCAATCAGCTCGCATGTAATAATCATTTTTATTTAAAGAAAGCTCACAAGTTAAGTTTGTTTCTTTTCTAACCTATAGATAGATACTTTTATTTTAACACTTGTGAAAAAAATAATTTAAGATTGAACTATATATGTAAATACATTGTACAAGTCACGGCACGACACCGATACGCAAACATAAAGGCACGCAATAAAAACAACCGGTGACAAAAAACTACGCCTTTAACTCCAAAAACATATAAAGTTTTTATAACATTTTCACTTCATAATAACTGAGTCGCGGTAAAAGATTTTAGTTCGAATTGAATTAATATTCGCGAAAATATTGTATAATTTAAATCTTTTCATCTTTAACTGCAAACAATTATAAAATCCATAACTAACCCTCTTTTCATCTTAAATATTAAAAATTGCCAAGAAATAAAAATTATATCATCATGATGACAAGTCTATGACCCACTTCAGCCCAGATCTTTGAGAACATGGAGAACTCTCAGGAGTGCAGGTTTCCTAACGATGTTTACCTTTAAAGCATGTGATATTTAATTTCTTAAAACACACATAACTCAGAAAAGTCAGAGGTGTTTGTGTGCCCGAGATCGAAGTCGGATCTCCCGAGTAAGACATTGAAGTCTTAACCACTGATCCATCACTGCTTGTAATAATTATATTAAAATAAGCAAAAAGCTTATTTTAAGAAGCATTTTACGTGAAACTTAATAAATAATCTTTAACATTATTTATGTAATTAAATACATGACAACTTACCTACAGGCGCTATCAATAAGCACATTACTTGGTTTCTGGTCTCTATGTATAACATTCCCAGAGTGTATATACTTGGTCGCCTTAAGCATTTGATACATAATATACCTCTTATGTATATCCTTGAGGATGTTCCCTCTTTTGATAACATTGTGTAGATCAGTTTCCATATATTCGAAACCGAGATATATATCGCGGTTGTTTAACGCTCTACAATTAAACTTTGCGATAAAAATCAAATATTTCATGCCTATTTAATAGTGATAATGTTTAATGTTAAGTCATTAGACTTCGGAATTAAAAAAAGAGGATTACGGGCCATTCATTTATTACGTAAGACGATTTAGAGGGGGGGTTTCTTACAAGCCTACAAAGGGGTGGGACGGAATCTCGATAGGTTCTTCGTTCTTACGTAAGATTACAAAATTGCGCAAAGTTTAAATTACACTTTAAAAAAAGCGCGGGTAACCGCGCGAGTACCGAGGTTTACTCTAATGCGTATAGGTAATTAGGTAAGCGACTTTCATTTCCATGGCAACGGACCCGCGCTACCCATACTACGCTTCCCGGGAACTCCTCACATGAACAACACTCGTGATTGCAATCATGATTTTATTCTATGGTCAAGTTCCTTTTGTACCTTATACTTATATTTAAATTACTTACTACCCCAATTTTAACATTACAAAATATGTTCCAGTGGAAGATTCACTTTCCGAGTGGGTTTTGAGCCCCTGGACTGAAAATCTTATGTAGGTAAAAATGAATGATTAAAACCAAAGTTTATTACTACCAAAAAGTAAAATTTATTAGAACTTTTATAAGTACAAATAAACATTTCTAAAAATTGTTACTTTGAAAAATGAACATTAAAAAAAAACAAGTGTATTAATTTTTTCCTTTAGATTCTTACGTAATAAATATTCAACAGGGGGGACCCCCCTGTTGAATATCGGCCTATTCTTATTTTTTCTTACAAGCCTACAAGGGGGTGGGACAGAATCTCGATAGTTCTTACTTCTTACGTAAGATTACAAAAATGCGCAAAGTTTAAATTATACTATAAAAAGCGCGGGTAACCGCAACTAAAAAAAACTGTTACTTTGAAAAATGAACATTAGAAAAAACAAAAGTGTATTAATTTTTTCCTTTAGATTTTTACGTAATAAATATTAAACGGGGGGGAGGGGGTCGGCCTATTCTTATTTTTTCTTATAATAGAGGGGGAGGGGGTGAAAAACTAGCGAAAATAGACTTACGTAATAAATGAATGGCCCCTAACGGTAGAAAATCGGAGACTGGACATAATGAAGTAAATAAAATAAGATTTTCGGTGAAAAAGAAGTAGAGTACCTACCTAAAGCAGATTAACCTAGACTTTAATTTAAAAATAATTAATTAATATATTATTCTATATTCCCTTCGCTGTGTCAAAATCGGCTCCATATTGAAGTGAGGAAAATAATTCGCCTATTTTTCAGTCATTCACTAACCCGCTCGCCATTCACACTTCATAACACATTCACCTACCCCTTCACACATTTTTCACACAGCCACTGGCTTCCTCATTCAGTCATAAACACCATAAAATATTTTTGCTTTTCAATCGAATTAGTTTAGTCCGTCCGTTAGCAGATTTAAATTAGTATTTAGTTTACCTGTGTATACTATGAAGTTTCACAATATTCGGATGGTTTCGAAAAGATTGTAAGAATATTATCTCCCGAAACGTTCTCTGAGCGTCAGTTTGATTCCGAAAAGCATCAAAAATCTTTTTAATAGCCACTACGTCTTTAGTCTTCTTATCCATTGCCTTCCAAACTATCCCATAGGCTCCTTTACCGAGCCTCTTCTTAATGTCAAACCTTTTAAGTATATGTTCGTCTATCTCCGACATGTTTTTTTCGGGACTTTTTTTCGAAATCTTATTTTGAACTTCCTTCTTTTTTTCGTCACGCTTAATATGTTGGACTTGACTCATCTTTAACGGAACGACTATGCAATCCAATGTAAACTTTGCTTCTAAAATTTTAATAAATATTCAAGCATGCTTCTTTATGCAAAAACAGGGCCCTATTATGTAAATTATGTTGAATAATCGTTAACTAATTTGAATACTGTAGCATGACTACCGAAATTAAATAATATTGATTTTATTTGTATACCGGGCAACCAATCGTCAATATAAAACCAAACTTCAATCGTCAATATGTTTAACCAAATAATACTGATTATTTTTTAAGAATAGTAAAAACTAATAACTTACGTATTATGTATATCAAATAATATAATAAAACACTAAATCCATATTCGACGGTTGTACAACTAAATAATATATTTTTTAAAAACTTTCTTACACCACGTTTTTATTTCACAAGACGTAATTCATTTGTTTACGCTGCCAAACATGCTGTTGGTTGCTATGGTAGCTACTACTGTCAATAATTATTCAATGATTTTAGACTAATGCTGGCTCTCAATTTTTATTTGATCGATTATGGTGAATGCGACAACTAATCGATTTTTATAATTTTTTTATTATATTATACGCACTACCATAATTACATTACGTTCTTCGCAATTAACTACATATATAATTGGACGGTCGTAGAAATACATAAATAATATTACAGACTTAGAAATTATTATTATATCTAGGCCTTTTTAAAATCAAGACTTTTCGGATGTCTTTTATAAATCACAATAGTTACATAAAAAAGAAACTTAAAAGCGTTGTTTGCTACGATAATTTTAAAAATGTCGCTCCCGCTGTCGAAAAAATAGCGCTCAAGAACATTTTTTTTTTAAATTTTCAACTCGAAAAACACAAACTCCAGACCTCGGTAAAAGAATAATTCGATCTCCCCACTTTTAACACTTTACTTTTAAAATCATATTTTTATTGTTGGGTTAATTAATAAAATAAATAATTATTACTACAAGTTTATTCGAAACAACATTAATAAGTAAATGCGAAATGTTTAACAGTGAAAACTAATCTAATAATACTTTCAATATCAATTGACAAAACTTAACATTTATTAATACACTTATATAAATTACAATATAAGCACATTTTGAGAATAACTTTATATATACCTACTCATTACTCATATCATATTAAAACGATTTTATATTTACTATAAACACAATTTAATAATAATATAATATAAAAGTAAACATTTATAAAAAAATACTCTAATTCCCAAAAAATATCACAAAATTGCCTTAAATTATGAATAAAGATAAAAAGAATAAATAAGTACATTAAAACCATGCTTCTGCTGTATTAACCAGATAGGTCTGTAAAGCAAATAGCTATCTATAATTCCTAAATACAAAATTCACTTATTCTTAGATTAGTAGTATGAATATTATCGAATAACAAGATGAATGAATATAACATTTATAATGGACATATTCTTATAAGTACATATTATTTATGCTTAACCTTTAACTGATGACCAAGTGACTCATACACAGGTCCTTCAGCACAGGAAAGGACCTGAGTTGCTTTAACATTAGTTTTAACCATAGATAATAATTTCAACATCATCTAGATCCAAATCATTTATGGTAGAGATACAAAGTAGTGCTCTCTCAAGACTTATGATCATTTCATTGTTTTTCTCCTACTGTTTGCAATAAACAAGCCTGACTGTCCTAAAATGAAGTATTGAAAATACACACACAGCCAAAAACTGAAAAACAATCATTATCTCTAATTACAAATTGAAATTTTAAATGTCCAGTTGGTAAATGGCTGAAACATGAAAAGTATCTGTTATAGACTTGCAAAAAGTAATGGCCCGTCAGACTCACATCACCAGTTAAAGTTGTAAAAATAATTTTTTTGTTCATTCTAAATTGAACACATATTAATTATTGTTATTTATGATTATCCTCATAATATTCAGATATCAATATTAAAAGCGAACTAGCGTGCACATTGACTTTTCATAGCTTTCTAAACTACAATGCAGTGAAGGCACACTTCAGAGCACAAGATTCATTATTATCAATCTAAGGTAAAGGAGGATGAATCTTTTTCTTTTCCTCTTCATCCAAACGACCTTGGTCTATAGAAGATGGTGTTGGTAGCCCACAAGGTAATTCCAACATGTCAGACTCGTGAGTCATTATATGTTCAGCTTCCACTATAAAACATATAAAAATGTCTTATTATGTAGATGGGAAATATAAAGTTATATAAAAGAAATTTATGTTAAGATTTTATTTATTATTAAACTTACTTCTAAGACGGTGAAGCTTATTTCCATATGCAAGATCCCAGTAATAAAGGTTTACAAATGTCAAAGGTAAAAGAGGAAATAAAAAATATGCCCTCTTTGTTCGCCTGAACCTGTTTAAATAAAACAGAACATTTTACTATCTCAAAGAGTTGTTCAAAATAATTCCTATAAATATATTTGCTGAGTGCATTGGTTAGCAAATGTAATACAATTACCCTGTAAACAACCCAGCAGTGGCAGCAAAGTAAAATGTTGTATACCAAAGAAACAAATCTCTATTTTTGGCGAGTTCCAATGCTTTCTGTCTTTCAATTATTTGATTTTTCAATTGAATTTGTCTTTCCATCTATAAAAAATATTTACTTTGATTTTAGAACTATATCAATTTATTATAACAAGTAACTAAACTACTTAATTAAACGTCTTACAGCAATTTCATTAAGACTTTGTAGAAATTTTTCATTTTGTCTATAATGCTCTTCCAAGTTGATTGAAAAATAATTTCCCATAGTTATCAAATCTTATTTAATTCAAGTATAGGATAATTTAATGACAGATCGTTTCGTTGGTGCTAACAACTGGACAATTTTAAAAAAACAATATAAAATCTAGCCAATCGTGATCGATATAACTAAGTTCACTTTAAAAGGAAAACATATATTTGTACATAATTACATAAAATATAATCCTCTGTTAGTTTTGGTTGCTACTGCCGTAAAACAAAGATGATATATAAGATAAAAAGTATAAACAGTAGAATTGATCAAAGATTATATTCAGGAATTGATATCGAATTTTTTTGAATTTTTAATTATTTGACATTACATTCTTTTTGCTCTGTTTTTATTCCATAATGGAAAAGGCAAAGGTATTGCACCGTACAGCCTTGAGACATTAAATATTTTGATTATAAATTAGAATCAGAGATTAAAATGTGCGTTTCACGGATAATTTACAATAGTAAAGAGCAAAGATTAAGTGTAGGGCATGAAAAATACATGAAATGGGTAATTAAGTATGTTGTGTATTGAAATGACTCAAATCTTGTAGCACACACGGACCGTTAGGCTAAGGCCGCGTTTTTTGTTACGGTAAACCGTTGAAACCGGCCGAGATGCACACACTACGGATAAAACCGCGTAACTGTCCAAGTTTTTCCCAGTTTGAAAATGGATTTCGTGAAAGCTGTATATGTCGATGCTTTAATATAGAGAAACAGAAAAAGAAAACGTCATCAAAATTTTTTGCAAATATTGGAACCATCCACTGAGTAGCCTGAGTAGTATTTAAGAAAGATTTAAGATTTGAGAAAACATACTGAGAATTTTTCCAGTAGCCAACTTCAATTATTTGATTCGATAATGTACGACCATACGTTACCTACATGAATACAACATTTCGTTTATATATTTCACCAGAAGAGCGTCTGTTACTTTGAGGTAAGTAAGAAAATTAGATATTTTACAAATATAACTTGAGTATTTATTGTTCTGTTATTGTGTTAGATATTCGGTACCAGATGACACCACAACTACTCTTTACGACGGTGTGCCAATATATCAATATTGACAGAAATGCTAGCGGTTACCGCAAAATGTGTGCGCGCCAATATTAGTTGATAGTTTTTTCTAACTTCTATGGACTACAAATTTGGCATGGTTTTTTCCCGCTAGCTATTCTGTAACATTTCGCGGTTTTAAAATTAGTTGCGGTAAAAAACCGTCCTTCCTTCATTCATAAAATCAGGCGGTTAAAATATATAATCTTTGGTTAAAATCAGCGTGGGTTTAGCCGTAGTGCGGTATCGTACTATGATTTTGCTTATTTGACACTTCGAATTGACAGCTGAAATGTCAAAATTCCCGCTTTTATTTAATGTCTAATATTTAGGGAAGACTCTTTCTCTATTCATAGCTCTTTTTATTAGTAATTTAGAAAAACTTTTCATTGTGTTTAATCTACCTCGTTGTTTACTCAGAACAAAATGGGTATTATAGGTTTATCTAAATTAATTGCAGACATTGCGCCGCATGCAGTGAAAGAAATGGAAATTAAAAATTATTTTGGTTCGTTCATTTATTTATTGTTATTTACAATTGTTCATGCTCATTGTTTAATATAAACACGTTTACTTTTCAGGTAGAAAAGTTGCGATTGATGCATCTATGAGTTTATATCAGTTCTTAATTGCTGTAAGGAGTGAAGGTAAATCTATTAGAATCCTGTTTTGTTGCATTCTTTTATTATGGAAACATGTAAACCTTTTTATATTATCTTTATTTTAGGAGCTCAGCTAACATCTGTTGATGGAGAAACCACATCACACTTAATGGGCACATTCTACAGAACAATTCGATTAGTGGAAAATGGCATTAAACCAGTATATGTATTTGATGGTAAACCTCCAGAAATGAAATCTCATCAATTAAACAAAAGAGCGGAAAGGAGAGAAGAAGCTGAAAAAGAACTTCAAAAAGCTACAGAAGCAGGTATGGTTTAATATATTTTATTTAATGAGTTACATATAAAAAACTAGTTTTATAAAATATGATATTTGTTGTTGTGTTACAATGCATGTTAAATTATAAATTTCCCTTTGAAATGTTCAACTTGTAAAATTAATTTTGTCTATTTTTTATAAATGTAGTAAATTAAAAATATTCTAAGTCTTTAAATTTTAATTTAAAATATATTTTATAACACTTATACAAATACTTGCTACTAGGTGTGCAACTAAGTTCCCGGGTTTCACATATAGATGCCGTTAGCGATAAATGTAGTCGACGTACATGTCTGAAATCGTATTTTTTTACTAGCTTGGACATCTAGTAACAATAACCAGTGGTAATATCAACAAGTACCGCAGCGTACAAATATTTTTTTTAACGAGAAAGATGTCGAGTTTTGTGCCAAATAAACGGCTTTTGCGGGAAGTTTTACTTTTCAACTTCAACTTAAAAAAAAATGCAGCTGAAGCACGTCGTTTGCTTGAGGAGGCCTACGGCGAACACGCACCATCAAAAACTACCTGTGAAGAGTGGTTTAAACGCTTCAGGAGTGGTGATTTCGACATCGAGGACAAGGAGCGCCCCGGTAGACCAAAAATAATTGAGGACGCCGATCTGCAAGCGTTATTGGATGAAGATGACACACAGACACAAGACCAACTTGCGGAGGCATTAAACGTGACTCGCCAAGGTATTTCCAAACGTTTACATGCTATGGGAAAAATTTTAAAGGAAGGAAAATGGGTGCCGCATGAGTTGACTGAGAGACAGATGGAAAATCGAAAAACCACTTCCGAAATTTTGCTTTTGCGGTATGAAAGAAAGAGTTTCCTCCATCGGATTATTACTGGCGATGAGAAGTGGATATATTTCGAGAATCACAAACGCAGAAAATCGTGGGTTTCCCCTGGCGAAGCATCAACATCGACGGCACGGCCAAACCGCTTTGGAAAGAAGACAATGCTTTGCGTTTGGTGGGATCAAAAAGGTATCCTGTACTACGAGCTGCTGAAACCGGGTGAAACTGTCAATGGGCATCGCTACCGACAGCAATTAATCAATTTGAACCATGCCTTGCTCGAAAAACGGCCAGAATGGAACACAAGACATGAACGAGTGATATTGCAACACGACAACGCACCGTGCCATCGCAGTAAAATTGTCCAGGACACCATCAAAACGCTGAAATGGGATCTGCTACCGCACCCGCCTTATTCCCCGGACCTCGCCCCTAGCGATTATCACTTGTTCCGTTCGATGGCGCATGGCTTGTCTGGGCTACACTTAACTAATTACGAGGAAGTGCAAAATTGGTTAGATGAATGGTTTCAGTCCAAAGACGAGACCTTTTATCGTCGCGGTATCCATGTATTGCAAGAGAGATGGCAAAAATGTGTAGCTAGCGAAGGGAGATATTTTGAATAAACCATTTTTTGTATGTATCTTGAAATTTTCTATTTTTTATTGATCAAAAAAACCCGGAAACTTAGTTGCACACGTATGTATGTTCCAAATATATGGTAGATATTCTGTATTAACTACAGGTGATAAGGCCTCAATAGAAAAATTCAATCGCCGCTTAGTCAAAGTAACAAAACAACATGGTGAAGAAGCAAGACAGTTATTAAAACTAATGGGTATTCCAGTTGTGGAAGCTCCTTGCGAGGCTGAAGCTCAGTGTGCAGCTTTGGTAAGATAATTTATTTTGATGATTTTAATTACTTCTATTATACTTTGCCTTAAAACTATCTACAAATAAACTGATATATGTTTAATACTTATTATAGGTAAAAACTGGTAAGGTGTATGCAGTTGCAACAGAAGATATGGATGCCTTGACCTTTGGATCAAATGTGCTGCTTAGACATCTGACTTTCTCTGAGGCTCGGAAAATGCCAGTTCAAGAATTCCACTTAAATAATGTGCTGAGTGGCTTGGAGTTAGATCAAAATGAGGTGATGATAATGTTTATAAATTTTATTAAATATTTCATTGACCAATGTTTACTACATTGAAGTCTCTTTACTCATGAAAAAACTCCCTTAAGGTTTTGTTTTTATCTAGTATATTTGGTTAGTTTGTTATTTAAACATTTTCTTATATAGTTTGTTTGTTTGCGCTTCTTTCACACTGTATTATAGTAAGCTCAAATTATTTTTTCAATAGTGTTAGCTTTAAGAGCCTGGAGTAATTTAAAGGTTACGGGATAATCATAACATCTTTATTTATGTGAATGGATCTATGTGGTCCAAAATAGCTTATTTGTTATGATGAAACTTTTATCTATAGTTTAATAAACCATTATGGTAATCAAGCACTCAACCATTCTCTTAAAAGTCTAATATCCTAATGGTTGCAATTTAAAGTGAATTATATTTCACTTAGTTTGGAATTTAAAAAAAGTAGATTTTATTATTTAAAAACTTTTTTAGTTAAGTTTTAAGGATTGTCATGTGTTTAATGACATTCTCAAGATTAAGATAAATTTATTTTTGGATTTCCGTTTATAGTATGCTACAGACGGGTGGATGTACCGAGGCGTCCGCAGTAGTATACTAACATACGACATGGAAGGTCGTGCGGTAGTGCGGTAGTCCAGGGCTTATTGCTGGGAGTTCCAAATAACCCCTTTAAGGGGTATTCGTAAATGCATTTCACACAGTAAAAAAAAGAAAAAGAAAAGCATTAATAATAATTGAATAAATACATTTTAGTTCATAGACCTCTGTATTCTGCTTGGATGTGATTACTGCGAGTCAATCCGCGGCATCGGCCCCAAGCGCGCTATCGACTTGATCAAACAACATCGCAGTATTGAAAAAGTTTTGCACAATATCGACACTAACAAATACCAGCCACCGGAGAACTGGAACTTTGAAGATGCAAGAAGGTTGTTTTTGAACCCTGAAGTGGACGATGGGAAGGATATTGAAGTAAATAATCTTATATTTTATTAAGCCTGAGCAGATATAATTGAAAATTATGAATTTTATCAATCCTTATTATCTAGTTTTGGGTAAAATGAAATGTTATGATTCTAGTTAAAATGGTCAGATCCAGATGAAGAAGGCCTGGTTAAGTTTTTGTGTGGAGACAAGCAGTTCAATGAAGAGAGAGTGAGGAATGGTGCTAAAAAGTTAATGAAAGCTCGCTCTGGTACAGTACAGGGAAGACTTGATGGTTTTTTTAAGGTATTTAATAAAATCTAAACTACTTTATTCATGATCAATTTTGCTTCATTTGTATTAATAAATAATTAATTTTTGTAAGGTCTTGTCATCATCACCAAACCCAAAACGCAAAGCTGAAGAAGATAAAAAGAATGCCAACAAGAAAGCTAAAACTGGTGGCGGTAGAGGAAGGAAACCTAAATAAAATAAAAGTATCATAAGCCTAACTTGTAATTACCGTAAATATAAAAAGCTGACTACAATATTTTAAACATCAAAATCCTAGACAAGTCTTAAATTTTTTAAATCCATGGGAGTGAGCAAATGATAACTAATATGATAAAGAAAAATCTAGAACTCCTCACACTCTTTAATGTGACTCCATTTTTGAAAGAAATAAGATTAATCAGTAAAATGATTTGATAATCGCAGGTTCGAAAGAAATTTGTGAGTTACAAACTATTCTAATAAAATTGAGACTCCTACTTGGAACTTTTATTGAATTCCTAATTTATTCATAGTAATAATATTTTACTTACATACATTTTATTTACATATACTTTAAAAAAAACTATAAGACCAGCTTAACTAAACACACAACACTTGAAGCTATGAAAATCAATTTTGTTAATGACGTCATACTTATTAGTAGTAATAGTTATTTAATGTAAAGTAATTGAAATGAAAGTAACAAATAAACATCTATAGCTTTATTTGATTAAATTTACAAAATACATTGGAAATACTTGAGTATTAAAGTATTAGTTAAACATTCATATTAAATAGTAAATAATGTTAATAAAGCCCAACAACATAATTTAAGATCTTTTCCAAAATATTCTCAAAAAATACTATTTCAGATTAATTGATAACCTTAATCATTAGGGTTATCAATTTTTTATAATTTTTATGAAATAGATTTTTTATAAATGATAATAAAACTATATTTACTCTTTATTCCCTATACTTTTTTATTTCTATTTCATTTGTATAAGTTTCAACATAACAACTGTTTTAAAAACAAATATCTAAAAGCTATGAGAAATAAAATGAAAGATAGTAATTAAGCAAAATTTTCCTTTAAGAAATTAATAAGTCCATTAGTGGAGCCATCGTGAGATGATACGGGAGCGGAATCCTGCAGCTCAGGTTCAATGGCCTTGGCCAGCTGCTTGCCGAGCTCAACTCCCCATTGATCAAAGGAGTTAATATCCCAGATCACACCTTGGGTGAAGATCTTATGTTCATACATGGCTAGAAAAGAAAGGATTAATTTAAACATCCAACTTTTAATTTTAACACAAAATTTGCTGATATATATGTATTTGATGAAAACTTACCAATAAGAGCTCCCAACGTGAATGGAGTAACTTTTTTCACGACAATGGAGTTGGTAGGTCTGTTGCCCTTGAACACCTTATGGGGCAGGATTTTAGTAATAGCTTCTGGTGCCATGCCGGATTTTTCCAGCTCGACTCTAGCCTATCACATTAATTTGATTTTTAATGATGATTTAGTTAAGTAAATAAAGCAGGCATAAGGTATACATCATGTGATGTGCATCCTACCTCTTCAGAAGTCTTGCCCTTCATCAGTGCCTCAGTCTGAGCCAGGAAGTTGGCGAGCAAAATCTTGTGGTGCAAGTTATTAGATATAGGGTTGTGGGTTTGGGCAGGTGCTATGAAGTCGCAGGGGATTAACCTGAGTTAAAAAAATATTTAAATGAAATAATTACAACATACTGAAAACATTTGTCAGACCACGAATACTGCAGTGTTTGAAACGTCAGGAATATAAAAGAATATAAAACACGATAAAAACCGTTTTATAAAGTACTAGCTACGTCCCGCGATTTCACCCGGTATATTTTGCATAATTCACATTATATCATTATAAATTATAACCTATATGTTATTCGGATGTGTAGGCTATATAATTGTAAAGTTTCATCAATATCCATTCAGTAGTTTTTGCGTGAAAGAGTAACAAACATACATCCATACATTCTTACAAACTTTCGCATTTCAAAATGTATAACAACTGTGAAAACCTAAGAAATCATTAAGTTACATTTTTTCATATTTTGATACTCACCTTAAGAATTCAATATATTTTCTTCAACGTTATATTAATTTAAATAAATAATGCCTTTAATATGTTAAGTAATGTATGTCATATATCAAGACACTCCACTCCGCTTGCTATAAATATTCTGGTCACTAGTTTCAACAATACATATACAATTATTATTCAGTTTATTTTATTACTAAAACCAATTCGGTATATTACCTGGTGCCTTGGTGCACGAGCTGATAAAAGGCGTGCTGGCCATTAGTGCCGGGCTCGCCCCACACGATGGGGCCGGTGTTGTAGCGCACCTGCTCCCCGTTACGGGTAACGTATTTGCCGTTGCTCTCCATGTCACCCTGCTGGAAGTACGCTGCAAATCTGGTAACCATCAGTTAAAAAGTCAGATCGGATAAGAAATCTAAATTAGATAAATTTGTTAAAAGAAGGAAAATTCTCATATTATTTACTACATATCACATAAACACTTACAATTCACTCATAATCACCAAATAAATGAAATGCATGAACAACCACCAGTTAACAAAATCATCAATCTTACCATAACGATCAATGAGAACGAGAGCATTATATCAGATGAACAAATAAAAGACAGACGGAAGTCGTGATGACAATGGTCAACAGATTGAAGAGATTAAAGCTGAACGGAGTGAAATCGACACCATTTACATCCTGGCTACGTGTTTATTATCGCCATCATCGTGATCCTGTGGAGACGTAGACACGCGACGTGTACCGAGCGGCCCGAGCCTCGCCCAGCCGCCAACATTGCCGTTCCCACACCCGCTCTCGGCTACGCCCACGCCCACTCTGCTATTTCGGCTATACATATTTAAGCCGGATCCTCCGAACTATCTCAATCCTTGATGTATATGCTAATGTATCAGACAATCCCACAAAGGTGCCAAGTGTGAAAAACCTCGTGTGGTGTCAGTGGTATACAAAAATCAAACAGTTTTTCCTATCTTTAATGAATTATCATGAAACTAATGAATTTTAATTAAGCATAAATGTTTGTCATCTTGTAACTTAGTTATAGCTCATCTAATTATAATTTAACTAACACAGTAATTCTATCATTCAGCTTCCCTTCATCTCTAGCATGTACATATTAAGTATTATATTAGCATTATAATACTTAGATCATTTTTGCACGCGCCTCCACATTATACATTCAAACTCAAAATAATTTATTTCAAGACTTTTTACAAAGTACTTTTGACACGTCAAAATACGTCAGTCAGTCAGGTTGTCTGAAGCTACTACCAGTTTCCCGATGAAAAGAACTGGCAAGAAACTCAACGGTCGCTCTTTACAATTATTATTCTGCCTAATGTATAAAATGTTACAATAAATGTATTGTGACGGCACCGTAAGAATACCAATTTTATTGAATACATCTGGAAGGGAATCTCTAGCTCTTAGATTGTAAATGGCCCGAACTGCTCTTTTTTGAAGAATAAAAATGGATTCTATGTCCGCGGCCCTTCCCCACAACAAAATGCCTTAGGACATAATTGAAGCGTCAGTAGCTCAGTGGTTCGGGCGTTGGATTCAGGATCGACAAGTCGTGTGTTCAAATCCGGACATTGGACTACTGGCGTGGCCCACTCCTGACACAAGCTATTTATTAGCTTACTAGGAAGGGTAAAGGGAATACTAGTAGTATGTGATCCATACTGCTAGTATTCTTATTAAGAAAAAAAAATAAAAAAATAATACTGTGAAAGTAACTAAAATAAACAAGTCTAGTTGTATCAATATCAGTTAGTGGCCTTACTTTCTTTACTGCGTAAGCTGCCGGGCTGAGTCTTCCCGCCAAAGATGATAAATATTTCATAATATTTCATCAGTTCGTTTCTACTTAATACGTAGTAGGCCGCGCAACTCATTATCACTATCAATCATTATTAATAACCTTTTTTTATATTATAATTAATTATTATCACATACATCTTTAATTTATATCATATCAATAATAAAATCACCGACTCATACAATCACTCATCTATCTGCTGTTGATAAATCAGAACAGAGCTTATAAATTGACGACGCACTTAGTGGGTACTATTAACATAAACCAAAAAAAGAACTATTAAGGCTTCTCAAAATCTATCAACAGTGTATTGTAATTATGACCTCTTGCTTGTACTACTTAAATAGAAAACAAGACTAAATTTACCTGTGTAAATACTGGTCATAAGGTAACAAAGCATGTGTTTCAGCTCCATAAAAGTTGCTATACCACACACCAAGTAAAGCCAGGATTACTGGAGCCTACAAAAAAAACTTTTAATTACTCATTAATCACGTTTTGGATAATCTATAAAAATTAATAAACTTAACACAAAATTGAAATATAAAGTAGATGCATACATTTTTCTCCAAAGGCGCAGTAGTAAAGTGATCATCCATGAAGTTAGCTCCTTCTAGAAGTTTCTGGAAGTTATCATAGCCAATGTACAGGGAAATAGATAATCCAATAGCAGACCATAGGGAGTACCTATAAATTAAAAAATAATACAATTCCACTTGATTTTCTAGTAGAAGCAAAATATTTTCCTTTGTATAAAAAAAGTTCTGAAAAAAAGTATTTAAAAAAATATGAACGCATTTTTATGTAAGCAAGAGCTTGGACCACTATCACGCGAATGCGATGCATGAAATTTATATTTCTTACAATTTTTTTACATTGCTATTACTCTAAGGGCGACATTTTATAAACAATACCTCTTTTAAAATATCCCGTTTTTGAATATCATAACTGTTATATACAAATATCGAAAATGTATGCCTCACCTGCCTCCCACCCAGTCCCAGAAACCAAACATGTTCTTAGGATCAATACCAAAAGCTGTTACTTTCTCTGCATTGGTTGATAATGCCACGAAATGTTTTGATACTGCCGATGGCTGGAACAAAATAGATGAAAGTGTATAAAGAAATGTATAGAATTAGTTTTTTTTATTTTCCTGATACTGATCCTCGAGAACCAAATATTTGAATAGTTGATTAGTAATAATATGATTTTTGAAAAAAGTGTGTACGTAAATGTAAGTAACGTAACTTAGTTTGAAAACAATATAGACTGAAATTAGATATATTGTGATTATTTTGCATTTTGTAAGTATGTAACTTTCCATTCCATACTTAATATTAAAATCCTTATAAATGTGAGAAAAAAAACAGTATAGGTGTACTTACATCTTTAGCAACATTCAGAAACCAGTTTTTCGCAGAAGTAGCGTTGGTAATAGTCTCTTGGGTTGTAAAGGTTTTGGATGCTATGATGAAGAGAGCCGTCTCAGGATTCAAACGTTTAAGAACCTCTGCCAGATGAGTACCATCAATGTTGGATACAAAGTGGACCTGAATTTATAATATATTTGAATTGTAGGATGTTAGCGACATTATCAACTATTAGTCAAATTGCAAAACTCAATATTTTTGGTTTACATGTATACAATACTGTACCTTAAGGTGATTAGCGTAAGGCTTCAGTGCCTCGGTAACCATCAAAGGACCTAAATCTGAGCCACCAATACCAATATTAATGACATCTGTAATTGTTTTTCCTGTGTACCTGATAAATAAATAAAAAATAGTTACAACCAGTTAATAATTTCTGTGAACATCCAACTGGATTTTATACCCCTGTATTATAAATGATTCAAAATTCTTACCCAGAGCCTTATTCAAATTTAACATTAATGCTGTTGTTTTACTTGTAGTTAGGGCTAAGACAATAGATTGTATATCTTAATTTTTATTTACACCTACTACTATAAAGTTACTAAAATGGGCAGAGAATATAATTTTACTTTTAGCTTAAAATACAAAAAATATTTATTATTTACCCCTTCCAACTGCCACTGATAACTTTTTCAGAGAATTCCTTCATATGAGCAAGAACTGCATTCACATCGGGAGTTACGTCCCTACCACTCACTAGAATAGGTCTATTCTTTCTATTACGTAATGCAATATGGAGGACAGCTCGGTCTTCAGTAAAGTTGATTTTTTCACCTAAAAACATTTATATTAAGATTCATAACCTATTCAGTTTGGAGTGAGCCTAACAGTAAAAGTAATATCAATGACGATGTAGGAAGGGCCTAACTATAACCAGAATAATAACATAAAAATTTTATACTGTAACATTCATTAACTTTAGTTAATAATAGTGTAAATTTTTAATTACCAGTAAACATAGCATCTCTTGCTTGTTCCACATTTCGACTCTTGGCTAATTGCAAAAGCAACTGCAGTGCAGCATCATCGACTCTGTTCTTGGAATAATCTAATAGGATATCTCCATCATTGGGGGTTGGAATGCGTAGACTATTGGAATAAAATTAAAACGTTAAAATTATTTTTTAAATATTATATGAGAATTCATTCACTAAGAAAATGAATACCAAACTTGTATCTGTACCTTTTACTTGTTAAACTTATCTCTTTAGCAATTGAGGTAGAACAACCCAACTAATTTGTGGTACACCAGAAGGCTAATCAGACCCCCAAGTGATTATAAAACGGTCACGTCGCATGTTTACCAGACTCGCTCCTTCTCTTTAACTTCCCATTAAATTGTAGCATCAATTCAGCAGCTTAATGGTCAGGCCTACTAAATTGCAGCTGCATTCTTTCCTTCACTCAATTTTCAAAGCCGCAACTTATATCAATTGGTTTCAAATACATTGAAAATAAATTACTACGTTTTTTTCATAAAAATTCGAACTGAATGACATTGCATCGTTACCGGTGACCTTTTTTGACCCAACTTAAAAGATTTACTCATGAATGAAATTACACAAGATTGTAATGATTCAAAACAAACTATAACTATAATTTTACGTTAATTAAAATAAAAGAGAAATATTTTAATACAAATTTATCTCACCTGAATTTTTTAAACCTTTCAGAGTCTTGTTGAAATAACTGTTGGATATTAATTTTTTCAGCGTTTGCATTATAAAACTCTTGTAACTTTTTAAAGGCCGGATCTTCCATTAAGTTAACTTTAGGTTCCATTTTTATTATAGAAAGTTTTCGGGTTCTCGTTAAACAAGTTTGCCGAAACTGCCGCTGGCGTATCAACAAGATTGATAACGAATGTCGAACTGACATTTCAATGACATCAGAAGGTTATTCGCGTTTTGTTATTCCATTTGAAATCGTTGATTTCATAAAGCTAATTAATTAATCGATACTACAATAAATATCGATTTATTTCTTCATAAAGTTTTCTACTAGCTTAATGCAAAACAAATGACTGGTTTCAATAATGTTTGTGATTCGATGCAATTATATTTTTCTAGAATCCTCCAGAAATTTTTTCGATAAGAAAAAATATTTTCTATTCAAATATATAATCATCCTTTTAACCTATTATTGAGGTTAGCTGAACTGAGCAGGTTTATTGCGGATTACTTGACTTCACACGCCGACAAAGAATATAATGTATAACCTGCAGATTTCCTAATAATGTTTTATTTCACGATATATGTATAATACCTTAATACACGCATAACTCCCAAAAGTCAGAGGTATATGTCTGGAACCGGACTCGGACATTTTGAATAAGACTTAACAACTCGGCTATTTACGAGAAAAAACAAGCTATAGGCATGGTACATACTATACTTTTCTGGTATATTGGGAGGGGACTTACAATCCCTTAATTTCCATGTTTATTATGAGAGGTTCCTGTAATTTAAGCGTAGGCTTTAGTTTATTGAAAAAAGGTTTTTAAAATCTAAGTTTAGGGATAATTTTGAATAAAACAACTATAAAGCTTAGTAACTTATTTATTTGACCATTATAATTTGTATAAGACTAAAAAAATTTAAATAATACACCATACAGGGCAACATGAGATATATGAACAGATAAAATATGTGTTTCTAATAAACAAAACAAATATTTCTACACGAATGAAAAAGTTTTTTTTAACAAACTAAAAATTTTAAAAAATTTCAATAGTAATAGTTTAAGAAATCTTAATTAATAACTACAATAGATTTTTTCATGAGTTGTCTGCATTATTTTATTAGTTCAACATATTTAATAATAACAATTTTTATTTAATTCACTGGTTCTATCAATAAAAATTTATATCAATGACTGTACCAAAAACTAAGAGCCAATATTCATAAAATAGTTTAGTATTTAATAACTAATTTCTATCAGTTAAATAGGAAAGTCCTTTTATGTTTTGGGCTTGTTGCCTTATTTTTTTTAAAGATTGATTAAACCAAGTTTTACATCAAAATGGGCATAGTAATTTACAAATTAGATTAATAGTTTGATTATAAATAAAATTAAAAATGTAATATTAGTACAGAAGAAATCGGCTCCTATATAACTTGGTTTTTTAGAATAACATATTCACGATTATAACTAAAAACTAAATGAAAAAAAGTGAAAAAAAAAAAAAAAATCCTTCAAATTCTATGGAGTAACATCAGGCACTGATATAGGATAATTTCGTTTGAGCAATTGTTGAACACCAATTTGCACAATAATGAAATAATTTTTTATTTACATCCAAAATCATATATTGATGTAAAAAAATTTTTGGTACTAATTAACTGATTTTTTTACAATATCCATAACATTTTAGCACCATTATCAATTGTCGTTAGTAAATGAAATATAACTTATACATTAACACACAATTTTTAAGTTGTTTAGGATGAATATTACATGTGTTATTAGAACAATATTTTAAGGGTTTCGTAAGCCCTTAAAATATTGCAGCATACGATATATATGATGAAATGAAATTATCTATTACCTTATAAATTTTAAGTTATTTAAGAACTGTTTAATATGAAGATTTTTGTATATTATAACCATAACTAATATTATATAATAATGGAAAAAGATGAAAAGACTTACTTTTCTTCTTAATCATCTTGTTTTCGAGATTAAATAATAGATTTGATGTTAAAGTGTAAACACTGTCATAATGATATATTATACCTTATTACAAAGTTATAAAGATCCGTTTCCTATGTAATGCAATTGCTACAGCAAGCCATATAAGCATAACGGCTGCATGCGTAGCGAGGAGCTGTGAGTGTGTGGGTGCAGGTACATGCCAGTACAGAGGGAAGTGATGTTTAAGAAGCTCGCTTCCTATATAGAGGAATAGGGCATTTTGACCTGCAAACAAAAAAATCACTCTTCGTAAACTTATAACCTAACGGGTGATGATGTTTCCAATCAAAATCAGGCTTCTTATAGTTCATATCTAATACAATCTGTTATTAGTTATTTTGACATTACAAACAGACACTTCAAATTCATTTCTATTAAAACATACCTGCATAATACAACGGCCTTCCACCCCACTTTGTCTTTAAATCAACCAGGAAATACAGCACTGCTTGGATGAAGAAGGCCAGGGAAGCAGTGACCAAGCAATATGAGACTGACCAGAGGTTCTTATTAATGGGGATAGGCCCACCATTCTTTGAGAACATACACAAAGCCCCTCCAGACACACCAAAAATAATAGACCAGAATATCCAGCGCATTATACGAGCTCTGCAAAGTAAAAGAAGATAAAATTTTGTAGTAAATAAAATGGTTGAAAAAGAAAGTTTACACTGTTCTAGTAGTGGATGCAACATTTCACAGTAACATTTCCAAGAGTTTGACAGTATCTCAAGCTACTAATATAAATAAAGCAGATTCTAGTTTCTCATAACTGACATTCTCCTCACCCCCTGGCACGCCTTTCCAATATTCTTTTTTTCACCTTTTAATATAAAAAATAAACTGTACGCTCACCTGGCATGGTTATAAACAAGCATAATCCTTGTGGCATGAGCACCAGCTTGTACCAATAAAACACCTGATAATATACCCAGAATTCCTTCAGGATCATGAGGGACAATAGTCTTATAGATTTGAACGAAAGTGCCCCTTTGATACAAATGAGAGGGACCAAGAATCAATCTGTGAACAAATGATGAAGGCGGATTTTAGGACAAATATGCAATGTTATTCCAAATATCTATATAAAGAAATTAGATCAAATTTAAACAATAACAACTTTTTCTATGTTCCAAAAATTATTAGTGTCAGAACGAAAGTTCGGTTTCGGTCGAGTTTCGGCAAGAAACGGGTTTCAGTTTCTGTGGTAAACCTACTGAAACTACGGCCGATATTGAAACTGCATTCGGGAGTTATCGTTGAATTCCAAGAGACGAAGCGGAAGACATTTTGCCACGTCCATGTGCCTAATCATATCAAGATGTAAAAATAAATTATATTATGTCTTATGTGATTTAAAGATAAAAAAATAAAGGATTATGAAAACTTTTTCTTCATTTTTCCCTCAAAACATGATCCTTGTAAGGAAGTTTCGGTTTCGGCCGAAACTGAAACCGTCGCCGAAATTCGGTTTCGGTCGGACACTGATAATAATTAAAATTAACCTGTCAATATAACCAGCGATGCCCCCTGTACAGTTTTGAAGAGACCTGTCGCCCAATGCTGTGCGATGTAAGCCTCCCGGTCCCATATATCCACGAGGACAACCTGGCGCAGGCACTGTTAGAGTTATGCATACCTGGGAAGGACAATATTAATGAAACAAGTAACATTTAAATCACCGATTTCCTTAAACATTGAAAATCTGTGAGATGTAGAACGATTTCATGTTCTAAATTTAGAGCAATTTACCATGATTAATTAGATTTAACTGAATCATTAAATTTTTAATATATTGCTTTAAAATAATCAGGTCTTAATAAAAATACTTACAGAAAAATTGATTCGACGGCCTAACCACTAAGCTACTGCTAATTGAATAAGAAGCATCCAAACATTTATAATGTTAGTAAGACAAAAAGACTACTAAGATAAGATATTTAACAGGGAGTTTATATAAAAATGGATAACATGGTAAGTGGTCTATGGCTCAATTAACGTATGGAATCTTTTATTTATTAATAAACTTGTTCCTTAAATAAAGAAGATAATTTTAGTTAAGATAAGATAATATAAGCTTACAAAAATATATATAAGTATATATATTAAAATCGCTTTATAAAAGGATATTTTATTTATTATTATTATTTACCTTGGACTTAAACAAATAAAATGAAGTTGTTTTATTTCACGATATATGTATAATACCTTAATACACGCATAACTCCCAAAAGTCAGAGGTATATGTCTGGAACCGGACTCGGACATTTTGAATAAGACTTAACAACTCGGCTATTTACGAGAAAAAACAAGCTATAGGCATGGTACATACTATACTTTTCTGGTATATTGGGAGGGGACTTACAATCCCTTAATTTCCATGTTTATTATGAGAGGTTCCTGTAATTTAAGCGTAGGCTTTAGTTTATTGAAAAAAGGTTTTTAAAATCTAAGTTTAGGGATAATTTTGAATAAAACAACTATAAAGCTTAGTAACTTATTTATTTGACCATTATAATTTGTATAAGACTAAAAAAATTTAAATAATACACCATACAGGGCAACATGAGATATATGAACAGATAAAATATGTGTTTCTAATAAACAAAACAAATATTTCTACACGAATGAAAAAGTTTTTTTTAACAAACTAAAAATTTTAAAAAATTTCAATAGTAATAGTTTAAGAAATCTTAATTAATAACTACAATAGATTTTTTCATGAGTTGTCTGCATTATTTTATTAGTTCAACATATTTAATAATAACAATTTTTATTTAATTCACTGGTTCTATCAATAAAAATTTATATCAATGACTGTACCAAAAACTAAGAGCCAATATTCATAAAATAGTTTAGTATTTAATAACTAATTTCTATCAGTTAAATAGGAAAGTCCTTTTATGTTTTGGGCTTGTTGCCTTATTTTTTTTAAAGATTGATTAAACCAAGTTTTACATCAAAATGGGCATAGTAATTTACAAATTAGATTAATAGTTTGATTATAAATAAAATTAAAAATGTAATATTAGTACAGAAGAAATCGGCTCCTATATAACTTGGTTTTTTAGAATAACATATTCACGATTATAACTAAAAACTAAATGAAAAAAAGTGAAAAAAAAAAAAAAAATCCTTCAAATTCTATGGAGTAACATCAGGCACTGATATAGGATAATTTCGTTTGAGCAATTGTTGAACACCAATTTGCACAATAATGAAATAATTTTTTATTTACATCCAAAATCATATATTGATGTAAAAAAATTTTTGGTACTAATTAACTGATTTTTTTACAATATCCATAACATTTTAGCACCATTATCAATTGTCGTTAGTAAATGAAATATAACTTATACATTAACACACAATTTTTAAGTTGTTTAGGATGAATATTACATGTGTTATTAGAACAATATTTTAAGGGTTTCGTAAGCCCTTAAAATATTGCAGCATACGATATATATGATGAAATGAAATTATCTATTACCTTATAAATTTTAAGTTATTTAAGAACTGTTTAATATGAAGATTTTTGTATATTATAACCATAACTAATATTATATAATAATGGAAAAAGATGAAAAGACTTACTTTTCTTCTTAATCATCTTGTTTTCGAGATTAAATAATAGATTTGATGTTAAAGTGTAAACACTGTCATAATGATATATTATACCTTATTACAAAGTTATAAAGATCCGTTTCCTATGTAATGCAATTGCTACAGCAAGCCATATAAGCATAACGGCTGCATGCGTAGCGAGGAGCTGTGAGTGTGTGGGTGCAGGTACATGCCAGTACAGAGGGAAGTGATGTTTAAGAAGCTCGCTTCCTATATAGAGGAATAGGGCATTTTGACCTGCAAACAAAAAAATCACTCTTCGTAAACTTATAACCTAACGGGTGATGATGTTTCCAATCAAAATCAGGCTTCTTATAGTTCATATCTAATACAATCTGTTATTAGTTATTTTGACATTACAAACAGACACTTCAAATTCATTTCTATTAAAACATACCTGCATAATACAACGGCCTTCCACCCCACTTTGTCTTTAAATCAACCAGGAAATACAGCACTGCTTGGATGAAGAAGGCCAGGGAAGCAGTGACCAAGCAATATGAGACTGACCAGAGGTTCTTATTAATGGGGATAGGCCCACCATTCTTTGAGAACATACACAAAGCCCCTCCAGACACACCAAAAATAATAGACCAGAATATCCAGCGCATTATACGAGCTCTGCAAAGTAAAAGAAGATAAAATTTTGTAGTAAATAAAATGATTGAAAAAGAAAGTTTACACTGTTCTAGTAGTGGATGCAACATTTCACAGTAACATTTCCAAGAGTTTGACAGTATCTCAAGCTACTAATATAAATAAAGCAGATTCTAGTTTCTCATAACTGACATTCTCCTCACCCCCTGGCACGCCTTTCCAATATTCTTTTTTTCACCTTTTAATATAAAAAATAAACTGTACGCTCACCTGGCATGGTTATAAACAAGCATAATCCTTGTGGCATGAGCACCAGCTTGTACCAATAAAACACCTGATAATATACCCAGAATTCCTTCAGGATCATGAGGGACAATAGTCTTATAGATTTGAACGAAAGTGCCCCTTTGATACAAATGAGAGGGACCAAGAATCAATCTGTGAACAAATGATGAAGGCGGATTTTAGGACAAATATGCAATGTTATTCCAAATATCTATATAAAGAAATTAGATCAAATTTAAACAATAACAACTTTTTCTATGTTCCAAAAATTATTAGTGTCAGAACGAAAGTTCGGTTTCGGTCGAGTTTCGGCAAGAAACGGGTTTCAGTTTCTGTGGTAAACCTACTGAAACTACGGCCGATATTGAAACTGCATTCGGGAGTTATCGTTGAATTCCAAGAGACGAAGCGGAAGACATTTTGCCACGTCCATGTGCCTAATCATATCAAGATGTAAAAATAAATTATATTATGTCTTATGTGATTTAAAGATAAAAAAATAAAGGATTATGAAAACTTTTTCTTCATTTTTCCCTCAAAACATGATCCTTGTAAGGAAGTTTCGGTTTCGGCCGAAACTGAAACCGTCGCCGAAATTCGGTTTCGGTCGGACACTGATAATAATTAAAATTAACCTGTCAATATAACCAGCGATGCCCCCTGTACAGTTTTGAAGAGACCTGTCGCCCAATGCTGTGCGATGTAAGCCTCCCGGTCCCATATATCCACGAGGACAACCTGGCGCAGGCACTGTTAGAGTTATGCATACCTGGGAAGGACAATATTAATGAAACAAGTAACATTTAAATCACCGATTTCCTTAAACATTGAAAATCTGTGAGATGTAGAACGATTTCATGTTCTAAATTTAGAGCAATTTACCATGATTAATTAGATTTAACTGAATCATTAAATTTTTAATATATTGCTTTAAAATAATCAGGTCTTAATAAAAATACTTACAGAAAAATTGATTCGACGGCCTAACCACTAAGCTACTGCTAATTGAATAAGAAGCATCCAAACATTTATAATGTTAGTAAGACAAAAAGACTACTAAGATAAGATATTTAACAGGGAGTTTATATAAAAATGGATAACATGGTAAGTGGTCTATGGCTCAATTAACGTATGGAATCTTTTATTTATTAATAAACTTGTTCCTTAAATAAAGAAGATAATTTTAGTTAAGATAAGATAATATAAGCTTACAAAAATATATATAAGTATATATATTAAAATCGCTTTATAAAAGGATATTTTATTTATTATTATTATTTACCTTGGACTTAAACAAATAAAATGAAAAAACCATTTATTCTGTGAAATAGTCAATCAAATCAAATTAGGTTAATCAAAATTAGAAATTTTCATACCTGAATGGCAACAATCAAGATGGTAGCTAACCACTGTTGCCAACCAGCCACTATGTCTCGAAACAGGGAACGACCTAGAATACACAATAGCACAATACTATTCAACATACACACTTTAAATTGAAATATCTGCTATATAAATGAATTTGCATTCAGTTATAACTTACCTGGAGTTATATTTTGACTGGTCCTCATAAACGCGCATTCTAGAGCCCCTACTATCAAATACATTGCGGCCAATCGTTGAAGCACACCTGGCAACCTGACATTATTCCATGACACTCCCACAGAGCCTAAACAGATGCCTGTCAGTGATAGGAAAAGAGATCGACGAGCTACCTAATTAGAAGACAAATATGAAAAGTTAGAATTAATGGTTACTAGGTACAAAAAAGTTATAAAACCTTGCTTACCTGTCCAAAGGCAGTAAGTCTTGGGAGTGAAGTCCTAAGTCGAGCATTTAAAGAGAGCACCAAAGCTTCTCCCATGACAAATGCAAACCATGGAAATACAACATCAGCCACCGTTAAACCGTTCCATGTAGAATGAGCAAAAATACTGTAGCCACCACCACCAGCATTGACGAAAATCTGGAGGAAACAAATATAATTAACAACTACAGCAAATGTTATGTTTCAAAATATTACTTAGGAAGTTGTATACTATACATACCATAAGAGCAATTGTAAATCCTCTGAAAATGTCCAGTGAACGCAAACGCGAACGTGTTGGAGGTCTTGGGACACTTGCTTCGGTTGTTAAAACTCTTGTTTCTGAACCTAATTCATTGTCTTCCCTAAAAATATTAATAAAAACAAATATCAATATATAGCTAATTGTTATCTACTTCCTTGATAGCAATGTTATAAATAGACATGTGAGAGACTTGACAAATTGAATCCATTTTGTCAAGAGTAAGTGAATATTTATTGAAATTAGTGTTCAAAATATTATACATATATTTGTATTATTTATACAATCTCTTTACCTTGCAAAATATCTGGCATAGAACCGTCCTGCAACAACTCTCTTGCCAATGCCTTTGACTATATACCACAATGTGGCCATAGAAAGAAGCACTACAACCGCTGTAAGAATTGGCAGATATGCTGCATCTGGCTCAGCTGTCATGCGTAGCACACACTCATCTTTAGTTTCGTCTGTCACATTAATACTGTACTGGCCAAATTCACCAAATTCATATGACCCTATAATAATTGAAATAACTCTGTCCATTATTACAATTGGCTGCATCACAAATTCATTAAATAGTAGCTTCAATCAGGATATTATTATTATTTTTTTTAAAGATTACTAGTATTTCCATTACCCCTCCTAGTAAGCTAAAATGCTTGTGTCAGGAGTGGGCCACTCCAGTAGTCCAATGTCCGGGATTTGAACCCACAACTTATCAATTGTGAATCCAACACCCGAACCACTGAGCTACTGATGCTTCATATATTATACTTGATAGATTTTTAAACCTTTTGAAAACTGTTTCTAAGACCAGAACCAGTTGCTTCTACATGTGATGTAATGTGTAATATCGGCACTATTATATAAAGTGGAAAGATTTGTTTGTATTTTTAAATTTTTGTATGTTTGCTTGTTGCAAATAGGATCAAAAATTGTGATGGCCACTTTGTTGCTACTGATCCAATTTTAAAAATTCTTTCACTGGCAGAAAGCTACACAATCCTCAGTGACATCATGACTTCATTGAAATGATTGTTTTTTATGCTATCATAGAGATTACTGGATTTTTTTTATTACCTAATCTCTTTTTTATTATTATAGTTATAGTTTCATTTTTTTATTCTTCCAGTTAGATGGTTAGTGAAATTACTTTCTCATACATAACTGTATGTCTTAATATGGTATGACTTTATGATGTAAAGAAGTTTGTTTTATAAGATTGCATTTAAAATGTGTTCTTTTCACTTCACCTAATTGTTTTGTGTACTTTAAATAATTATGATGAACAAAATGAACACTATTGTTGATTATTCATTCATATTTTTATTTCTGTGATAAACTTGTAAATAATTAATAAAATCATTTCAGTACAAGAAGTCGAATATGTTTTTCAAAAAAATAATTATATTTATTTATTAATGTATTCAAATAAATAATTGTTAAGTCAGTTGTTTACACTTTAGTGCTATTATTGATTAATTAAAAATATATTTTTAATGTATTTCTATATTTAAAATACATATTAATAATGTAGATGAGAAAAAACACAATTACACAAGAGAAAAATGGAAATTAACAGGATAAGTAATTAAATCAGATACTACCTGAATGAACTGTACATTTTACTACTGTTTATTCATTAATTCTATTTCATTACATAAACATATCATTTTAGTAATTCTTATTTGTACTGTAATATATGTGTAAATGTGTCTTCGCTATAGTGAAAGAACCACACTATAATAGTATTAGAAAAGCTAGCACAGCCTTTAATTATATATGAGATAAAGGTTTTCTAGATGACCAAAGAATGCTATAATATTTAATGTGGTTTCTAAGTAATGAATGAAAACATCCATCAGAAATTTATACATTGCAGTTTCCAAAGACATGCATATATTTAATTTATAAAGAGATCAACTTTTAGCTAATACTACACTGAACTAAAATGAGGACATTCATTCTACAAGAAAAATAGCTAAACCAATGATGACTCATTTGAGTAATACAATGATTGCAAAATACAGATGTGATAATCATATTGCTAACTAATTGAATTATATTAATCAAGTAAGTAAAAGGCACATAAACAATTTTGTTATATATAAATATTTCATACTATGTAAGTATAAACAAGATTGAATAACCAGTTCAAGTAGGAGGGCAATAAAGGAAACAAAGAAACAAATTTTGTAATACATACCATTACACATTTCTCCTTTGGCATTTCTGATGGAATATCGCAAGGGGCTCAATGTGTTGAGTACTATTGCTCTTGTAGACGGTATTTTAGCAGTCTCCAAGAGCATACAATCTTCGCATTCCTTGTACTGACTCCAAAACGTAACATACTCGTTTGTTTTTATCTCCAAACAAGCCTGATCATATTTTAACCTCGTACCATTGCATTGGCGTAAAAACGCACCGACGTTTTCAAAATTTCCGAGCATTTCGCTAACTCCACATCGACTTCTCAATATTATGTTTATTTAGCATACAGTAACAATGAAGTAATATAATGGCATACACCTACGTGCAAAATTGCACAAATAATTAACTGCCAACTGCCAATGTCAACATTAATCGTAAATCATAACCACAAACTATTTACCATAGAGATATACTATTTACCACAGATCTATAAAAGATAATACCATTTATTATAAAATATTATTCTACAAATAATAAATTTGACACAATTGACAAATTTCATAAGGTTTTAAATCAAAATGAATGGAGTTTTTTCACCAACAAACCTCCATACTACAATACATATGTCAGGCATCAGAAATAGGTGTTATCCGTGACACGTACATACATCATACCCAAGGCCGGCACTGATAAGGCTTCACAGATTCTTTTACTGAATAACGGTATTACATAGCAAATACCAATTCTACCATTACCAATTATTAGTAATAAAACAATTTACTGTAAAAGTATTAGAATTTTAATTAAAAGCATCCTTAGGTTAACTAACTTAGACAAATGAAAACCTAATAAGAAAAGCAAGGTACAAGAATGTCAATATAAATAAAATAACTGGGTACGTTTATATACATGAGCCGAGCCGCGCGACTTCGTTCGCATGTTGCTTCGCCCCTATAAGTCGTAGCGAGATGTTAAATAGCTTAAGTTACTCCTTGTTACATTAATATTAATATATATAATAAGTCCTGTCAAAATCGGTCTAACCATTTCAGAGATTAGCCGGAACAAACGGATAGACAAAAATTGTAAAAAATGTTGTTTTGGTATATGTACCGTGTATACATCCATATGCACTTAGCAAAAAGCGGTTATTAACAGGCACTCCAATTTTATTTATTTGTATGGATATATTAATTTACTAGATTACATGGCTTGATTTGGTTTAAAATAAGGACAATTGAAATTTTATAATGGAAAACTTAAAATTGATTTCAATAATTGTAAAAGCTTCTTAAGAAAATCATGTTGCACATCTATCGGTATTTCAAGGTATTCTTTCCCGTTTTGTAAAACATGGTCCTGATGAAACCAAATGGGGAGAGGAGATGGTGGACTGACGAAGAACTGATATCTCTCGTACTTGGATGTTACGACTAGTGAGGAGTACGGTCCGGTAAAGAAGAGCTGCAAAAATAAAAATATTAAGGTTACTTTGGTGATATTTCCAAGAACTCAAACTCAAAATTGATCCGTCAGTCCGTTTATCTGAAGCTACCACTAGTTCGAAAAGCCGTTTTCTGATGAGATGATCTGTCAAGATATTCAACAGTAGCTCTTTTCAAAACGCGGTTGTTTACATCAGTCTGTTTTATGGTAAAGGTATGTTCATTCAGTGGTGTAAACATTGCAACCGCTGATACTGCCAGCGTCTATACTACTAATACTACAAGTAGGTAATATAGAGTTTGATATAAACGATACATTTAAGAAAAAATATAGAATAAATAACTCTCGAAATAGTACATTATGAAACCGCGATAAGTTAGTCATTACAGTCGAGCCGAGAGCTGTAATAACCAATGCGCACGAGTTACATACCACGTTTATTTACACATTTGCGAAGATAAAAATGTCAGTCAAATATACAATAAATACGTAAGTACATACGAGTTTCCAAAAAAACGGACGAAATCGCAAATCGTTTATATAAATCCATTACCGCTAGTATGTTACTATAAAGTTAAAAGCACGCGTTTAATAGCTTTGTTTACGGCAACAATAAGGACAGGGACAACAGTTTAATAAGAACCACTTTACGAGCGAATGTGTGGAAAAACTTACCTCAAAATAAAATAATTAGAAACTGGCTTGTCATACTTGTGAGAAAGTTAAAATTAGTATTATTGGCACCGAAGCTTTTTTAAAGCAATTTTACAATAAATTTTATACCTTTAAGCTAGGTTCCTTAAATTCCTCATTAAAGTAGGCTCCAAGATCATTAAAATGTGATAAGCTGCAAAAATTCACGATTTTTATTAAAATATATAACTGTACGCATTTCTAACACAAAAACTAACAAGAAAAAACAAAGATCACTGATGTCACATAACTCTACACACTTTTTACTTGTTTATTCATGATTGGTTAACTTACATTAACTTATTTATTATAATTGATATTTCATGTTTTACATCCTTCAAGTTAAAAACTTCTTCGGAATCATTTTTTATTTCTTCTTGATTTTCTTCCGAAATAGTTTTAATTGGATCATCTTTTTTCACTCTCCGCGAGTTTTGCAGTTCAAAGCTGTTAAAAACAGGCAATTAGTAATCCATCAAGGCGTAATTAAAGTAACTTGAAACATTCATTTATAGTAACTTACCTTTTAATAGATGGTGCGATGATTTTTTTAAAAACTCTTTCCTCGTCTCGATTAGCTACGGGCAATTGTTGAAACTCCAAATCGTCGTTATTTAAATTTAAAACCCATATTGTACTATTTTTATTGATTTCGCTTGCAGAATTTTTCGTTTCTTTTGAATCGGGTAATGTTACTGATGTATTTTTAGTAATTTTAGCTGCAGCCAATGGAACCAAAATAAAAAGAGCTAATTTATACATACTTATTCGTTGGCCGATCAGAATCGAATTAATTAGTTTTAGTTGGCTTGTTCTGCGTCATGTCAAATGTTCAAACACCTGATTCAACAACATGTTTTTCAACTTTATTCCAGTGTTGACTCTCTTTTAAAATAATTTAATTTATTACTCATGAAAATATTCCTATTATTTGTTGGATCAATTGGCAATTTATTACTTATACAATGTTTAATTTTTTTTGTTACAAATTAGTTAAGTTATCATGAAGCTAAGCTAGTAAGTCAATAAGTATTATATTATGTTTGTTGGTATATAAATTAATAGTGATAAATGAAAAGTTCATTTTAATAAATAAAAGATACTCCGTTTTTAACATGTTCTTTATTCCTCAATACAAAAAAATATATTTTCTTATAATTAGTATATTAAAAGGAGAAAGTTGGAATGATCAATAACAAAATGGTACCTCTTGATATAACTAACGCATTATAAGGTAAACTGAATAAATTTTTTACCATATTGAATAACTTAACAAATAATACAAAGGTAGAAATTCAAGAAAAGTAGGAAAGTAAGTTGCCACACTGGACTTACAGTGATGTAGAAATATATACTTCTATATTTGGCCGAATTGTTACTTTTTATCCAGCATTTATTTTTCCAAATATGTTATTATATTTATTCATGTTCTATGCCATACATATAATTAAATACTTTAAAAATAATAGTGATTATGGTATATCTTACCTACCTCTAATCACAATGCTAGCAGTGCTACCGATTAATATGAGAAAACCCAGGAAATAAGAATGTTTTTAATTTAATAAGTTAGAACTAAAATTTTAATAATATTACAATAAATTATTACTAGAAAAATTAAATTTTTGTTTCTTATTTAGTTATATAATATGAAAAAGTGAACAATATTATAATATATATTCTATATGTTATGTCGTGGCAAATAAATACAATAAGGCTTTTGCAAATTGCACAATTTCTGATCCACCTAGTTTAGACTCTCCATACACTCTGTCCACAAATGTGATTGGCACTTCTCCGATTGTGTAGTCTAGTTGCCTTGCTCTAAAAAAATATTCATAATAACTTTATATAAACTTCAATTAAAATTTAACTAAATATTATTATTTTACAAAGTTGGTTAAGCATATTGTAAAAGATGAATACCTTGTTCAGTGGAGAATATTGATAAAATATAAAAACTTAGGTTGCACTTACCTAATAATCATTTCCATTTGAAAAACATAGCCCTTAGATACACAGCTGTCTATCAACTTCTGTAATATATCTTTTTTATATAACCTAGACAAATTAAACAAATATTAAAGCTTTACTATTAAATAATTTTAACAGGTTTTTAAATTAAAAAGGTGTGATAATCTAGTGTTTAAGACGTTGATGTCTTACTTGGGTGGTCCTAGTTTAATCCTTGGCATGCACCTCTAACTATTCTGAGTTATTTGTGTTGTAAAAATGCTTTAATGTTGAAGGAAAACATCATGAAGAAACCTGCACTCCTGAGAGCTCTCAACGGTGTGTGAAGTCAGCCAACCCACACTGGGCTAGCATGGTGGACTATGGCCTAACTCCCTCCACATTCTGAGGAGACCTGGCTCAGCAATGGGCCAATGATGGGTTATGGTGATGATTAAATACTAATGGAAACTTATATGAATATATAATATAGTAATAGAATAGCTAATATAATATTTTTTTTTATTTATTAGAAAAGCCAAGATACCATCTAGTGATATCAGTATTTTCAATACATGAATGCCACAATAATTAAAACAGAATTATAATAATGCGGATTTTGGATATTTAAAACTCTGTGGAACCTAATTCTATATTTTTTAAATATTAATTAGAATTTTCATATGTGTTGGAAATTTCTACTTTAATATTAAAAAAATACCATTTTACCTAAAGGATCCAGTGAGATCAGAAGCTCTAGGCCTTAAAAGTAGCTGTGTTATAAAGTTAGCACCTCTGGAAATAAGTTTCCTTTTGAAATCCCAGCCATACACACCACCTCCATCTCTATAACGAGTGCCTGATACAAGGTCAAAATCGTGTTTCTTCTGGAGCTCTATAAAACTAGGAATGAATTTTGGCTGTAAGAATAGAATGACATCAATTTAAAGTGGCAGTGTGATACAAAAGTATGAAAGTATAGTGGATTGATAAATATTGAGTTATAATAGTTAAGTTGATAAATATTGAGTTATAATTGTAAAGTTTGGATATAATAATTTTTAAATTAACAATATCTGGGGACAAATTGTAACAGATGGTTGGTAAACAACAAGTGGGATAGCATAGACATATTAGTCTGGGAGTGTTTTTAACTATATGCATCCAGGCCCCAACAAAGAAACGTAATGGGGACAACTAAAACTTACATGGTGACTTAAATCAGCATCCATAATAACAATAAAATTGCCAGTAGCGTGTTGCATTCCATGAATGTAAGCAGTACCAAGCCCCAACTTTTTCTCTCTGGGACACAGTACTATTTTATTGGTTCCGTATAATTTCTGTAGCTGCTTCGCCACTTCTTGAGTTCCGTCAGGACTTCCATCATCAATGATAATCACTTCATAATCGTACCCGCTATAGATAAGATCAAGAGGATAACAATATATTTTTAAAAAATGAATTGTTGTAATTTGGCCAAACTGCTTTACCTGTTGTCAAGATATTTGATAATCAGCCAGATAATAATAGGTAAATTCTCTCGTTCGTTATAAGTAGGCAATAATATCGAATATTTATCACTTTTTGTAATCTCCGAATCTACAGCTGTAGCCGCCATGCTGTCACACAATACAACACAATACAAAATAAACACAGATTACTAAATGCAAATGTCACAAAATTTCAGATAATCTATTTAAAGAACTGCACACACGAGAAGATAAACACCACATGTCGGGAACATTATTGTTATTATTTCGCGGCAGTACTCGTGATGATGATCATCATCGAAAGATCTCGATTCACGATACAAGGAACTAACTACTAAATCTATGTAATACATAAATAGGTTTAGTATAATACTTCCACGCTCCGACCATTTATGAACGGTCCGTATTTGCTGGCCTAATGAATTCTAGTCAATCAGGCCCGTGTGTATTTATTCGTATCGTAAGTTAAAGTAACAAATATTCAGATCTAAAATCACGCAAGTTCATTGAAGCATATTAATAATAGTAAAAGTTTAGCGCCGTCACGGCAAAGAGTTATTGAATTTCTAAAAAAAAACTCGGATAGGGCGAAATCCTGTGAAGCTTATGCAGCACACTTTTTATTGCGGAACATTGCAGCGTGTTAACCTAGTATATAGTAATCTGTGGTGTTAACTGCGGATCATTTACGAAAATTAAAAAAAAAATAGGTGATGATTCTAAAGTTACAAGAGACATGCAATTGCACCGCACAAAATGTACCCAAATTATAAAAAAAGACGTATTAAGTCCTCATTTTAAAAATAATCTGAAGTTAGACATTAGAAACGGTAAATTTAGTTTACTTTTGGATGAGTCCACTGATATCAGTGTGACCAAATATCTGGGCATTGTAATCAGTGTAAAGTCAAATAAAATAAATACCTCATTTTTTAAACTTGCTCCATTAATCGAATACACTCCAAATGGAATAGTTACCGCAGTTAAAGACACATTAGATTGATTTCAACGTAACGTACTACACAAAATTGATTGGAAATGGAACTGATAGTGCCAATGTTATGACGGAAGTAAATAACGGCGTTCATGTAAAGCTAAGAAAAGATATTCCCGGAGTAGATTAGTGTGCCATTCCATTTAATTTGTTGTATACCATGCTGTAGAAGGAACATCGACGAGAAATCTGGAATTTATTGTTTCGGAAACATACAACGGCTCAATAGTGCGATCAATGATGGACACGAACCATAAAAAATTGTTATGGCCTGTCAAACCTGCTGGCTTTCAATTTATTCAGCTTCCACAAAATACTAAAACAACGGAGATTGAATTTAAAACACATTTTTAAATGTCTCGCCGCAACTCGCCGAATTATTGTAAAATATGTATAATGACGAAACGAAATTAGTTTTATATTATTATTTTTATGCCCTATTCAAGAGGAGCTGCAACCAGTTAATAAAGCATTTGATGCTAAAAATGCCGATCTGTGTAATTTTTTTTTGGATCTATATACCCTTATTGGGTTTTTGGTTTCTAAATTTGTAATGCCGTGTCTGAATATTGATCCTCTTACTCTATAGGCATAGAAAATTATTTGGATCCAAAACCATACCTAGGTTTTGGTTTCGAATCTAGAATTCGAAAAATGAGGGAAAGAAATGCCATCAGTGAGGGAGCTGAAAATGATCTTCGTCAACAATGTATAAATTTTATAATTAAACTGATAATACAACTATGATCAAGGTACATAATATTTTAAAATATTAGTCCTTACATTTTTTTATATTTGTATTTATAACAAAATGGAATGGAATGCTATCAACCTCACGAAATGGCAAGATGTCAAAGACACTGTTAAATTTTGGCTGGAGGTGAAGAAATATGAAAATGCAACTGGCAGTAATCTATTTGAAGAACTATGTTATTTTGTTTTTCCAATGTTATTATAAATTATGCCGCATATTTAAATGCTGAGGTTGAGAGGTTATTCAGCGTTATGAATGGGCTAAAGACAAAATTGCGAAATAAAATGAAGAAAAACGTGATTAATGCAATTTTAAATACCTAAACGTTATGGGCTAAAAAGAAATTGTAAAATATGCTACTCGTATGATTTACCGATTAAGTTATCGGTATGGTAGGCAAATGCTGAATTATAATCAGCCTTCAACAGCTACCGTGGCAATTATAATAACACGGGTACTGAAAGTGATGATGATTGGGATGTTTTATTTTAATAATATAATTTTATTGCTAATAAAAAATAGTCTTAAATTATGTATTTTTTTTATTTGACTTATTTTGACTGGAAAAACCAACTTAGCGGAATTTTAAATTTATTGTTGGCAACACGTATACTAATGTCAAAATTCCAATAAAAGAAAATAGGTACCTACCTACTCAGTGATCAAAACAAAAATTTGGAATGGAAAGTTGACAAAATATGATAATTATTGACATATGGTAAAAACTTTGAAATAGACTTTGCTATTCATTAAATATTTATATATTATAAATGTAAAATTAAAAATATCAAATTTATTGAATATTGTACTTAGTCTGATATAACAAATTAAAACCATGTCTGCCTGAGTGAAAGGAAGAACTTCAAATAAATATTAGTTTATTTTTAAGTAATTATGGGGAAAACTAGCAAAGTCGTGGTTTGTGGAATGAAAGGGGTAGGCAAAACTGCATTATTGGAACAGCTTATTTATGGGAATGTGAATTTAAAATCATCTTTCTATCCAACTATCGAGGACATATACGTTGCTAACATTGAAACAGATCGGGGCACCAAGGAGCGTGTATGCTTCTACGATACCGCGGGCTTGGAGCCTCCACTTACAGGCGAGTTCAAAGGTTTACTTCAAATTGGTTTACTTATTGCTTCCAGCTGATGATTTGTGGAAAATACTATGTACATTAACATTTTAATATTTCATTATAACAACTGCCAATTATAGTGACAATGCACCAATGCTGCTAAATATGCACCAATTTAAACTATAACAATCTTACATAAATATGTGAAAGTATGTTTGTCAATTTATCTTTCCGTCAAGTTGAAAGGGAGATACAGAGTAATAATAATGTAATATTTTGTCTATTTTTTTCAATAATAAAATTTTTTTGAAAATTAAAATAATTTAAATTCTTAAGGAGATCATTAATTTTCTGTTGTGTTATTCATATAATAATAAAAAGTAACATGCACTTGTTCAAAGTTCATGTATATCTAAAAAATAATCTATTTCCATCATAGGACCACCACAATCACCAACAATGCAGTTAACAGCTAACCAAGTCCTTCAACGACATTATCTTGGTTTTGCCGAAGGATTTGTTATGGTGTATGATACTAATCGACCTGAATCCTTGGATGTATTGATGTATCTGAAGAAGGATATTGATAGAAATAAAGACAAAAAAGAGGTTATTTTATTTGTTTTTAATTTGTTTAATAATTGTTATGCTACATACCATTTACACAGTTCATTAATTTTTTAACGAGTGTGAAAAAAAAATGAATTATGTAATTCCTAACATGTAATTATTTTTATTACAGGTAATAATGTTAGTCATAGGAAATAGAACTGGACCAGATGACTTAAATAGTCTGGAAAATACCTGTTCAAAAGCTTCTAACTGGTGTTCACGTGAAAAAGTTCGACATTTTGAAGTCTCTGCAATGGATCGCCCATCTTTATATGAGCCCTTTATTTTCATGACATCTAAACTAAATCCCGTTCAAAATAAAACTGCTTTCCCTCAACTGAGTACTTTAAGTAAGTTAACTCAAAAGAATAATAGAAGTGATGCTATGTAACATTACATTTCCAAACTATGCCCCTTTTGCTACCAACCATGAAGGTTATGCAACTTGAAATAAGTGTTGTTAATATTTGTTAAGGGTGATCTGAAGATTCCATAAAATTTGGTAATCAAAAATACTTACTATAGTTTAATTCTAATTAACATGATTTTTTGAGAAATGAGATTAGAAAATATTTTTTTAAGAAAAATCCTTCCAATCACCTTTAAAGGAAATCTTATTTAGATGTAATCATAATTTTTATATTTTATATTATGTTATTTTACAATCTTATGAATTATTCTTATTTTAACTTATGAATCTCAATGAACTGTACAACAAGTATTATTTATTCTTAGATATAACACTTAAATATAATTAAGTTCCTCTTATTTATGTACTTAAAATTTAAGGTTTATTATTAATTTACCTATCAGTAATTCTTAAAAATAAGTATAAGTGAAGTTATGTTGATTTTCAAAATATTTTACAGTATTAATTTTTATCTCTGCCTTTTTTATATATATATTAGAGAATTATTTTCTAGGTTGTTTTAATAATCAATTTTAATTTTTAGAAAATTAGAAGAAATTAATTTAACATGTTACATATTTATTCTATTGATTTATCTCATTGATTGAAATGGTAGGGGCATAAGTTTTAGAATAGTATAAATGAAATACATAAATTAAGAATTTACTATTAATAAAAAAAGGGGTAAATATGTTTTCTGAGCAGCCACTATATTTCAACAATTGTACATGTATCATCTTATTGTAAGTGTAAAAGATATGTTTTTCCTATTTGCTATATGTAACAAAAAATTACTATAAATTGTATTAATTTTTTTTCTTTAGAGGAATAGAAATGGGTATATTCTCTCAATACTATCGATTTTTCGATGTAAAATTAATTTGATTGTTTTCAACGTCGCTTGCAGCCCCTTTTTACGATTAGCTAGCAAATTGTGTCACTTTTAAATTTAGTAACACCAAATGGTTCATGCTCATTAGCACATTAATCCTACATAATGTAGCACTCCAGAAACATTTTGTCTCTTAATTAAATGTACTTAACTCGAATTTAGTGGTAGAAATAGATATATTAATTATTTACTAATTATATTCCAAACTACATTCATTTTTCAAACTTAGGTTAGGTATTGTGCACCGGGGCCCGATGGTGTGTCGGGGCTACTATTGCTAATCGCCCTGAAACATTTCGGGCCAATGCTGGTACTTTTCAATGCGTGTCCGAGCCACGCCCGTGGTGGACCGGATAGGAATGTTGGGTCTGAGGATCTCCATCAGTAAAACGGATTTCCTCTAGTTTCAAGCGGCGTGCGGCCCACAGAGGAGGAGGTTGGACGAATCAAGGCTCTACCCCAACGAGCACTGATTCAAAGGTGGAAGGAGGACTTGAGGTCCACCAGTGAAGGACCTGGCCACGGTTGAGGCGATCATACTCTGGCAGAATGCCCAGGATGGGGACCTCAATGCCACAGTCTGGCGGCGGCCCTAGGTCCTGATCGTGATTCGTGTCATGCTTAAGAGTGAGAGTTGCTGGTCGGTCATGGTAGACTTTTGCGAGGCCGATTTCTCGCTGAAGGAGACTGCGGAGCGGCAACGCACGAGCTTGATCTAGGAGGGGTAGGCGGCGTTATGCCCACCTCTCACCATTCTGATTGGAGTCGTCAGGCAAAGGGGTCACTCGGTGTACCCTGAGAGCCCCCTGGAGTGCAGGCCCGCTATAAGAGCGTGCCGAAGGCGTCACAGTTGTTTGCGTAAGCGTTCCTGTGGCGCCTTCTTACAGCGGAGGTAATTATTTCGTTAACACTTTGTTGGAAAAACCGAAGTAATTAAGAAACCCGTGAGGGGACGGGTTAGATTACTATTCCCTCTGCCGCTGGGAGAGCATCTCGTAAGAGCCGAGTAACCCAGCACCCCCTTGGTGGTAGGGGATCTGTTCCCCGACTGGCTTGCGACCATCAGCATGCGAATCCGATCGCCAAGTGTCATAGACGCGTTCCGGTTGAGCCGCATGTGGGCCAGACTTACCGCCTCCCTCTCCCATCCTATTAATGATGTGGGTCTAGTGGACTCTGGGCTCTTCCCTAGGGTCCGCTGAATACGCATCATTTTTCTTCTTCATTCCCCCTTCCCACTCTGTCTTCGGGGATGCAACGCATCGACAAAACGAGAGAGTGTTTCTTGTTTTTCCGATGTCCATGGGCGATGGTTGCTACTTATCATCAGGTGGACCATCTGCTCGTTTGCACCTTATCTATTATAAAAAAAAATGAAAGCTTATTTATGCAAAGTATAATTTTATAAAATGAAAATTCTCTATCGGATTATTAGAAGTGTAAATATATATTATTATTTAAGTCTTCTTATAAGTGTTACTATTACAAAGAGCAAACAGAAGATTTGAAAAAAATTATATTAGATATTTTATTAATATATTTTGGTTGATTGATGGTTGTAGTACATGGATTTTTTATTTATATTCTATTTATCGGAAGAAACTTATACAAATTGAACCTTAAATTTAATTGTAAGCAACCAGCCCTACAAAGTTATTAGTTTTCCTAATAAATTACAATCCACTGGGAATATTGTTCATTATTAGTATATGTACTTTAGTAATTGAAAATACAATAAATGTTATACATATTTCTATCGGCTATTTATTTTCTACAGTATAACATATTTTAAAATAATATAATATTTAACGGGAAACGATAACAAAATTGTTGAGAATATAAGGATTAAACTATTTTATTATTTACAAAGTTTTATGGCACATTCTTGGGTTTTTATTGGGATTAAATAGAATGCAGTTTTATCTTTTTAATAGTTATGTATGAAATATATTTGAAACGTATAAATAGTTCAGTGAAATAAACGTTTTACAACGAATACCAAGATGTGGTCATTAAGGTATGTATGTGTCGTTGTAATGGTGATATTTGTAGCTTACTCAAAAGGAAAGAATGATTCGTTGACAGGTGAGAAGTTTATAAAAGAATTACTTTTATGTTATGTTAATTATTTTTATGTTTTACTCGCAAATTAATAATATATTTAATCAGCGGGAAAAACTAGGGATACTTGTGTTAAAAGAAATTTTTCACCCCACCATATCGGAAAGAGTATTTTTGCTCTTCGATATCTGTATCTGAGTGCAAAAGCCGTTTTTATCCTCTAGAAGTTAAAGTAAAATTAAATTTAGAACATCGAGTGCACTAAGTTTGTGAATTCAAAACATTATTAAACCTATTTACTTCTACATGGAGTAGGAGGTCTTTAATTTGTAAAAACTCAGACTCGGAACCTTTTTGGTATACTTTTGATATTATATTTTTGAAGTGAAAACTTCTGCAAAGCGTTGTGCAGTAATTGTGTACATATTTTTTGGGATGGGTAAAAAATTTTAAACTCGCGACAGAAAATTAGCGAGATTTTAAATTCGACAGATTTTAATAATTGAAGCTAGTAGAAATGGAAAATCAGAGTCTTGCATTCATATTTATATTCAAGTCGATATTTTATTGGCTGTTACAAGTTTATTTTCAGTTTGACGAGTAATTTCGTGTATTTAATATTGACTATCATATTTTAGTGGTCTTTAATTAAAGGATTTGTTGCTACGTCGAGCAGTGTAGGCGTGAGGTTAGCGGCAGTTTGACTAGTAGTTCTTTTGAATTTTGTTTTTTGGGTTACTTTAATGCACAACGTTAATGTTCAAGTTTTCACTTCTGCCGGCACTCCCCCAGTGCAACCCGTCTTTTATTTCCTCGCTGAGGTGGGATGAGGTTTTGATTCCCTCGCTAACACGCAGTTAAAAAGCAACTTTGCACTCTTGTATAAAAAATTATTATTCTTCATTTGACAATAAATTAGGACAATTATCTATTCTTTATTTTATTATAAAAATCATTAATCAAATAAATGATGGCGAGAAATAACGCCAATTTTAAGTTTATTGCTTGGTTTAAAACATTGTATGAAAAAAACGACGATAATTTGTATCCTAATGAATCAAATATCTGTTATCTAAGATTATTATATACAGAATGGATTTTTGAGACGGGTCAGTAAGGGCAGGTACCTTAATTGTTATAGTTACAGGAAACGTTCCTAAGATCTATCTAGGACTATCCATAAGTTTTTAAGATATTATGAACTGATTTTCAGATCTTTGAGAACATGCACGGTCAGCGAAAAAGTGTTAAAATCCAAAAAAAAAATTTTTTTTATGTCTATCGATCCTACTTCGTATGGGGATCAAAAGACTATGGGACCATTTAAGGTATGAGTACTAGTACTAGAAATGTCAGGAATCGCCAAAAACATTTCCATACATTTTGTACTCAAATACGATAAATCAACTTGTAATATTGTTATTGCCAAACAATCCTATTTCTTACCGTGATTAATAGATTCTTTAAGGTCAACTGAAATTTAAATACAAAAACTACGGTACGATACAACATGTCACTCAAACCTAAAAATGGTAATCTACGAAATAAATTGCTCAAAATGACCGCCGTTTTCTACGTATGTTCATTCGTTTTTGTACTAAGGAAATAGAAGCGGATAATTTTCTTGGATGGATATTATATAATATCCTCGTTAACACCTTTTCAGCTCCTGAACACTGTCGTAATTTCTTTTGTAGACTTCGTTTTTTAGATGGCCCCACAAAAAAAATCGAGAGGCGTTGGATTGGGGCTGCGAGTTGGCCACCTAATTGGACTATGTGTTCCTATCCTCTGTGTCCCGAATTATCTATTCAAGTTTCGTAGATCAATTTAATTTCGTACAATTTTATATCGTAGATCACCTATTTTTAAGTTTGTGTGACATGTTGTGTCGTACTAGTTTATGCAGTTCAGAATATCCTAAAAAGTTATGGATGGTCTCCTAGGAACGTTTTCCTGTAACTATAACGGTTAAGGTCAGGTACCCTTACTGACCCGTCTCAATAAAACAACCCTGTATATTACAGTTATTGCTTTCAGTTTACAACGGTCCTCAAAGGCTAATATTCGGTGGAAAGGAATTCAACATTAAAGACGCTCCATTTATGGCATTATATTTTCTATCAAATGGTGCGTTTGTGTGTGGTGCCTGTATAATACATGAACGGATCCTTATCTATGCAGCACACTGCTATAAGTACACATATTTTTTTAAATATTTTTTTTTTTATTTTCGCATCTTGTCTCAATACGGAGGACATAAGGCGAACTGGGAAACAAGGCAGCACCCTAAACTTAATAACTTATTCGCAGTTTGTATTGATTACTTTATACTTTTTTCGGAATAATCTTTACAATAGCCCAATAAAGTAGTATCGAGCATAATACATTTAATATTGAGTATGATCTGAATTATTAATAAAAGCATTTGGGCAAGTCGCGCTTAGTGCCTACTTGTTTAAAAAAAATATTGTATCAAGTTTTAAAGAAATGTCTTTTTTCACCGATAAAACGAACAATTAAAAAAAGTGATATGGTAAAATTCTCCAAACGAACATTTTTAGTAAAGACATTCCTTAACCTATTTTTAGGTTACTTCAGTTGAGAAGTGTGATAATAATGTTGAAAAATGTTTAACAAGTATTAAAATCAGTATTTTTTATGTTTATAGTTCAAAATATAGATATTACGTAAAAGTAGGCACAGACAGAATAGATGGAGGTCAAAGACACGATATAGATGAAACAATTATACATCCAAAATATGACCCGAAAAAATTGAACAATGACGTAGCTTTGATAAAATTAACTAAATCTTTGAGATTTAGCGATCAGGTGCTTCGGATACGATTGGCACCACGAAACTTGGTTTTAGACCCAGGTGACATGTTAGTCACAATGGGCTTCGGCAGAAACGAGGTGAGAATAATCTTTCTGTAATATACACGTCCAGTATCAGTAGGTACAGTATAATAGAAATAGTTTTTGCCAAATTTGACTTGTAGAATACCTAACTTGTAGAATTTTTAAACTAGAGGCACTACTCATTCAAAAATTATTAAGTCAGTGCTTTTTGTGTGAAACTAGACCTTTATTACCACGACTTAATACTTTATCTTATTTTAATTAATGCAGCGGCAGAAGAGATTTCAGAGAAATTTTCTCGTTTACATGATAATTAAAAACTCTTGACAATAAAAGTTACTGTAACTTATTTATTTTTATAAAACACTAAAATAAATAAAGGTACTAAAATAAATATTTGTCTCTGCGGTACACAATGAAATCATTGTGTCTACGATACTATGTCGTAGCGTCACTTCACGTAGTAGAGTTCTGTGCTTTGTTTTGCTTTCCATACTATTTACTATAATTAAAAAAAGAAATAGGGCATTTTATTACATCCTACTGACCACTAAAATTACTAGTACAGGAAATACTTAGTAGTACCTAGAACCATATTTTAAGTTTTAAAAACCTACGAAAATTGCGGTTAATAATAGAGCTTGAAAAACTATTTGCGTTGCGTTTAGTTTATTAATATTTTAAAATGTGATTACTACTTTAGAAATACAGTCCTTCGCCTCGTCTAATGAAAGTAAAAATTCCGTACATGAGCAACAGTGAGTGCAGAGAGATGTTCGAGCGACGCAACTGGCCTACAGTTACAGGAGCAATGATGTGCGTTGGCGGTGTGGGTGGTAAAGACGCGTGTAATGTATGTTAAACTTACTTATTACCTAAATATCAAAGTATTATCTTAATTCTATATTTTTCTAGTCTTTAATGTAAGATACGATCGGTTTTTTTTTTATACTTTATTGCACAAATTTAGTACAAAGGCCAAATTAATGCCTTAAGGCATTCTCTTCCAGTTTACCTACAGCAATGTTGACATAGTTAGGATTACGTGCGCAGAATGTTCTGAGAGAATTATTATGAACCAAACATTATATTACAATAACGATATGCCTATTATAAATAATATATAAATAACGTTATAAATACATACCTATACACACATACATAGATAAATACATATGTAATATCAATAAATATACTAATACATACGTCTATAGATAAATATATATACTGATCCAACTACAAAACGGTTTCAATATAATTAAAAATTATAAAGATTTTTAGAACCAGTTGTGGATATCATATGATCCACTAATAGACATGGACTAATCTAGTCGTAATAGATGACAGAAATTATTATTATATCTTAAGCCATTTTCAATCACGGGTCATTAGTGACCCGGACCCTTGGATGGCGTGCGTGCAGCCGTAGCCAACGTGTAGAGGCCCTTTAGACAATTTAATTTAATATGAGATGTGACATAAACCTGCGATTATCCCTGTATGCACTATGAGAATGCACCCAAGGACAATCCCCGGCTTGTGTAGGACTATGGAAATATATGGAAACTAATAATGCTGGGCTGTGGATTGGGGTGATAGTGGACAGTAACTAATGCTATGAATGACCTATGGCGTCTACCCGACAATGTTTTTATACATTGAAAAACTCGCCAACTCATCTATGGGCCCCCGTAAAAGTTCGCTTGTACGTTGCAACTAGGGGGTAACATTTACTGAGCGGCTTAAGGGGTCAGAGGTAGTCAGAGACATGAAAAAATGAGAATTTTCAGTAATTTTTTTGGCATTAAATATTTTTTTTTTATAAAATTAAAAAATTTAATTTTATAAAATTAATAATATGGCATCATTACACAAAGTATTGACTTGAGGTCACGAAAATATGAAAAAAAAAATTATAATTTCAAAAGTTATAGCTGTTTGTGTTGAGTCCAGTCTAGTCCAGTTCCAGAAGAAGGTCCTTACGATGACTATAAGTCCTTGGAGATTCATCTAAAATCAATCAAACAAAAAAAAATAATGCCATATTATAAGGGTCAATCAACTTTTAAGTGTCCACAATTTGAAAATTGCAATTTTAAAGTAACATGCCTTATTATTCAAAAAACGATATAATTTAAAGTAAAAATTGTCATTTTTTAGGTTTCCACAGTGAACAGTGGACTCTTTTGAAAAATATGTGAATTATAACGAAAAAACTCGAGTAGACTCTATTTAATTTGTCCTCTAGACAACGTAGATGAAATATTTTTTATAAATTTAACTTTCAATAAAAATTAAAACAAATAGTTTATTTTAATGAAAAGTAATAGATGTTTACACTCTTGTTTTTGTGCTTCAATGAATGATTTTCGATATAATTATACTCACATTGTCTCTTAGAGAACAAGTTTTCGTAACACATAAAAACCTTTCATTTAAATACAAAATTGGATCTTTGTGTGATAAAAAGTACTAAAAGTTTTATTATTTTGTGTACTATTTAGAATTAAAAGTAAAGTGATTTATTTTCAATAGAAACTATTAAGAATAATATGCTTTTTAGATAGGGGACAACTTAGTTGTCCAGTAGACTTTATTTGGTTGTCCAAAGGAAATGGCAATGTTTTTGTAATAAGTATGATGTAATTATCATGATTTATGGAAATTTTAATAAAACAAATGTATAAAATTAGCGAAAAGTATTTATTAGAATAATTTCTCCATGTTTAAAAAAAAAATCAAACCTTTATATTTTAGTTGTCCAGGTATTAGATTGTGCAAGTGACATGTTTTGGCATAAAAGTAGTAATTTTTTTTTAATTATATAAACCTCATGTTTGAGCTAAGATTAAAAACTATACGGTACACTATAATTAAGCACAAAATAGCAATCACTTATGTTTTTCTGTTGGTTGTCCTACGGACACACCATAAAGCCATCCACTCTCTTTAAACCAAGCCAGCTGACTGAGGCCTTGGTTATTGCGAAAACAATATGGCGGCTAGATGCATGTAGCTCACAAAAAGCTTAGTGACGCCGTACTAGCGCGCCATCTATATTTTATTTCTGCACATTGTTAGCGGTTGTCCAACGGACAACATGAGTGAAAGCTTTTTTGGGGACTGAGATAAATGAGAAATAATATAAAGTTGACGAAGAAAAACTAATTGATTATATGCGTTGTATTATAAAGAGATAGAGTTCTTATTGTAAGAACACTAATTTCTTTTTATATCACTTCTATTATAGGAAAAATTGAGTTTAGTAAATTCGTCTATATCACGGGGACAAGTAAGTAAGTTAAGAAAGTACAGGACAAGTTCTTTAGACAACCAGAAAAAAACAAATAAATTTGCAATTTTTTAAATAATTTCTTAAAGATTTTGTTAGTCTATAATGATATGAATACAACACTGATTAATTATGTTCTTTATTTCATCTATTTTTTGTAGGGACCGAGTAGTGTTACCATGGGACAAATAATTTTATAAAATAAAATGATTTAATGGCAAAAAAAAATTACTGAAACTGGTTCGACCACTACGTGAATGTTTAAAACCATCTGTTAAAACTGTATTTCTTTATTGAAGGGCGACAGTGGCGGTCCTCTAGTCTTCAAACATTTCTTGGTTGGCGTGGTGTCCTATGGTGATAGTAATTGTGGTTCGATGGTACCCGGAGTCTTCGCTCGTATTTCAGCTTTACGCGACTTTATTGATTCTGCTATATTTTATTTAACCAGAACCTAGTAAAATTAAATATTTTTTTAATAATTTTGTATGTAACTATTTTAATCTATATCGATGTGTCAGTGGATTCATTTATATGAAGATAATATAAAATACATAACAGATAGGTGTTTTTCATTTATTTAAAACATGACTGCACACAAAGACACTAAAAATTATTAGTATTTTATTTTATCTATGGAAAAGGAATAAAACACACATTAGTGGCAATATTTTTAATGTTGCAATTCAAATTGTATCTATCTTAAGTAATATCAGTTCTACACTAGGGGATGTTATCCCAAGCTATCTACGGATAACACTTACAAGTTATGGCTCTTTTGAGCGAGTTTAATTGGCTTTTGCCTTAACATGCAGATTAGCAAATAAAATAAATTAAGAATTCATATCATTTTTATGTATTTATTATCATTAATCACTAAGAAATTTATTTCTGAAACAACATTAATTGAAATTTTAAAAACTCACAACGAAATATGTGGTGTACTTACTTATTATAATATTGAAAATTAGCAAATATTTTTGATTTGAAATAAAGTTATCAAGACGCAGTGATATTGTTAAGAAACATCTAAATATATGTGTTTTTTTATTATGTTAATTAGAGAAAGTCCGGTTTTAAAAATGTAAAAGAAAGAATTACTTTGTAATTTTTTTGTCTTTTGTTGCGCCTTAATAACCATATTTGTAATTGAAAATATTTGACAGGAAGACCGTTTATTAGTAAATTTTGTTGAATGGAAATATAATAATTCTATTCGAAATGAAATAACGTTAAACCGTTTTTTTGGAAAATGTCACACGACATTTAAATTCTTAGTATAGCATCTATATTATAAATAATTGATATTCCTATAATTAAGTTTTATTCAATACTTTGTTTACAGTTCAGGCTTAATCTATTTCAAAGTCTAGTTTCAACAATTTTTAAGTCTATACATTTTAAGCATAAGTCTAAAATGCACAAGCGTAGAACAATGCCTCAACTATATCTGAACAGAGCTAGCTAGGCTATCAATAAGACAGAATTTTCAATCCAAAGTTTTGTTGTTTATTGTTTGTTTGTTTGTAACAGTTTTGTTTTAGTTAACTCATTGTCTTTGGTCATTTATTCGAACATCAATCATTCTATCACGTTTAAAATCTGACCATAATCCTTGAAGTAAACATTTTATTCGTATTTATATAATATGAGCGAAGAATGGAAACCGAAATAGCTAGTTTTAATGTTGTAATGAGTAGGAGTCTATATCTTTTTGTCACCGATCTGCACATGGACTCTTGTTCTACGATTGTGATATTTATTCTATGACCTCTATACCCTGATGATACATTTATTTACTTCAAACGCTGATGTTATATCATTCTCTTTGAACAAAATCATCGAGGTACTAAACCGATTATTGAAAAAAATCATATATGTAAATAATTATTCTTTATTATTAATAATATTTAAGTATTCTTTCTTTAATTTTTCAAAAATGAAGTACAATCCATAGATTGTTATGATGAAACAATTTACGTAAAAACTAATTTTGATTTTCTTAAATCTAGCAATGAAAACGTTTATTCTATTCAATTTTTATGTATTATTTAATCTACTAATTAATTCACTTTACTTACTCCTATTCATTGTAGATAAGAGAAAGAGAACTACACGTTTCAATTTTTAAATTACTCCGGTTAAATTGTATGCATGTGGTATCCTATCATTCGTGGAATATATAATCATAATATATAATCACCAGCAAAATCCAGCATTTCTCCTCCTATCATACTTGCAAAATATAATCGTAATCCAGCATCTGATTATTATTAATACGTAAATATAATCGATATCGTCATCGACATCGATCTTACTAGTGCAGTTCACCATCTCTCGTATCAATCGCACTTTGATTCGCAAGTACGTGTAATTTGAATTATCACTACTCTAAAACTATGACTAGCCGTTTTTTCATTATAACCTAATAAATACTAGAAATTGCAATGCAATTTACGAAGCATTTGCCACTTTGTGGTTTATAGTAAGCTTATAAAATAATAAGGAGATTACATAAATTGTTTTCCAACGACAATATTAATTTAAATAAAATTAACAGTGTTGAGATTAAAAGCCTACAAGTGATTTATATATAGGTATTGATAATGTTTAAAATGGAGTTTAAGCGATTTATATTACTTTATGATCTTACTAAAATCCTTTTTTTAAATTCGGGCAATTTAGAATTAAAAGAGAAACATTATGGTATATGATATTGAAATTAAACCACTTATGCTCCAAGTTAGACAATCAATATAAACTATTACACTAATGAATAATGATGCCTGAGTTATTAATAATGTAGATATTATAAGGGAAAATATTTCAAAAAGCAATGATTGATCAGTGCGATTTTCTACAGTGAATCTGTCGGTTAAACCAGACCTAACTTTAAGTAACAATTTTATAAGTTTCAAATTTCCAAGCTATTAATTGGTTAATTTAATTCTAAAAGTATACTTGCGACTATCAAATATGTTAACTAAGTATAAAGCAAGTAAGTCTTTAGATCAAGACAATACCGAAATGAGGAAATAGTAACATCGTAAAGATATACTTATTTACATTTAATTTACATAAAACTATTGAAATTTTATTTATTAAATAATAAAAAGCCGCAAGTTATAGAAATTAAATTATACGCGGATTGGTTTTTCATAATTGTCTAAACTTCTTCATGTTATCATTTTAACTTCAACTTTAAATCGAAATTAACATGCATAAAAAATATTAACACAGTTTTGCAAACTGTCCATATATATAGAAGTAAAGCAAATATCAATCAACCACGTCCATTTTAAAGGTAGAGCCGTTGATTGGTTTCATAGCGAGTCTGGTGCCGGAATATTTAACGTTTAAGGTTTCATCGTCACTGCTTGAATCTTCGTAACGGTCGGTGCGCACTTGAGATGGCTCCGAATCCGAAGACTGTTGAAAAAGTGGTAAATATTAATTTTGAGAAAACTAGTTCTATATGAGTTATATGAAATATTAGTAAATAAACAAAGACTAAACTTTTTACACTACTTGAAGTCAAATATTCTTAATAAGGTTAAATGAAAAAAGAATTTCGTACAGAGTATAAAACGACGCTATATCTTATCAACTTTTGAAACTAGGCCTCTCCCTCAAGTATGAAACGAAAAAGTGCGTTTTTTACTCGGTACAATATATACAGCGACTAAATATTTAAATTTAAATAAAAATAATAATTATTATTATTACGTGTTAAGAGTTCTAATGTCCAGAGAAGAATTTTATTCACATTAACTACATACTACAAGTAAAGCTTAAAATTCTAGAATAGCAGATATTTATTTAATGAAGTAAGAAATCATTACAACGAAGCGGTTAAAGCGTTAATAAAATAAATCAAACAACTAAGATAATAAGAAATAATAATAAAAACAAAAAACCTTTAACTTTAACTTTTACCGAGACGTGTTGCTGCTAAATTAATAAAAAAAGTCACGCTTTTAAATTTTTACACCAAAAGAAAAATATTATAAACTTAAGTTTTCTTCTCTTTTCACCAAAAACAAGACGAAGAAGAAGAAGAGAGATATGAAAAACAAACATTTATTTCTTGGGTCTCCTCACGATGCTAGTGGGGAGTCGCGTAGGCCTCTCGTCGCTGCTGTCCACTCCCTATACAACATGATATTTACAGACAGTTACACATAAAACAAGTATAAGCCAATTTAAGAAAGTCGTATTTTATTTCTTATATTAATAACAAAAGCAATGTGTTACATACAATTACTTGTTAAAATTGAATTTATTACAATAATATGAATATGATATGACAGAATTCATACAATGGCGAATGCATGTTATTTTTATGGTCGATTAGAAAGATTTTCGCCAAGTAAAGTGACTAAATAGTCACTCCATATTAATTAGAAAAATTAACATGTCACTTCAGCTGTCCGTTTTTATTAAATAATCTTATATATAAAACTAGCTGACCCAACTAACGTTGTTTTGCCACCGTTGGCCCTTATCACTTAGGGGGATGAAAAATAGATAGTAGCCGATTCTCAGACGTTCTGAATATGCATATAAAATTTCATAAAAATCGGTCGAGCCGTTTCGGAGGAGTATGGTAACTAACATTGTGACACGAGAATCTTATATAAAATTCAGAGAATTTAGATTTTAATGAAATTTTGTGTGTATATCGGGTAGGTATGAGAATCGGTCAACATCTATTTTTTATACCCCTGAGTGATAACGCACACTCCAATTTTTTTTAACTTATATGGTAAAACAAAGTTAGCCCGTGTTTGCAAAATAAGTAATTAAAATACTATTGTATCTTTAGTTTTTCTTTTTCTGATAAACTCGCTTCTGTTAAGACATAAAAAATTTCCGTCTATGACATTGTACAAGTAGAACATGCAATAAATATTTTAAAATGTGTTAACATTGTTTTAAACGTTTGCCTGACAAAAATGAAATCTCGACATTTTTTAGATCAACAAAATTTCTAGAAAACTCGATAGATGTCAATATATCTTACATCAAAATCTCCGATGGTAAACTTGGCTGCAGCATCGGGGAGTAGTTGTGCGGGCGGCGCGCTCTCAGGAGATAACACCTACCCATTCCCATTGTTAGTCACATTATTACAAATAAATAAATAACTATGTGATATTTTATTTTACTTATTGATTGAGTTATTAATTTTGAGTATTTGAAAACATTTGAAAAGTTTCATATTCATAGTTTTATCATCACAATAAAATATTATAAAATATAATTAATATAAATACTTATATTATGGGAATGTTGTGTACCTAATAGTGATCTGTTCAAAGATACAATGACTTTTGTGTGACATAAAAATTTTAATATAAGAAATATCACATAGTTATTAACATATATTAGACACAAAATCCGATTAGCAACAATTATTACAAGCTACGATTTTATATTACTTGATATACAAAGCGTTAGCGTAATGAATGAAACAAGCCAAACATGTATATGATATATATCCTTATTATTTTAAACTTCCTATATATTAAAGTTACTTACATCCTGATCGCTCATCATTTCCTTGGTGGACACGGTAGTCTCAATCCTTCTGATAGACCCTTGGTGGATGTCCACATCAAGCGCAAGACACTGGAAGCGTCGTAATAGAAGAACTACTGGTATGGGTAGAATACCAGCCAGGATCATAGCTACAGCAATGCCGAGTACCCAATTGGGGTATGGTGTTTTTTCAACACGACCCTATGGAAGATTGTATTATTATAAATAATATCACCGACATCTCTGGATTCATTTGAGTGGCGAAAGGTAAATATTTCTCAAAGGGCAGCCGCCTAAAAACACCAAAAGTATTGTTTTTATAAAAATTGAACTCCTGATAGTATTTACAACTAACATAGTAATATCCAAAAATTCGCGTTAAAACATATTATACGTTAGCACCAAGATCGAATAAATTTATAAGATACCAATGTATGTTATGTTTTTAAAACTGAAACATTATTTTAAAACAAAAAAAAATCGAAATGTAGCTCCTCATTTTTTTGGAGTAGGTTAAAAATGGAGTTTGGTCGTCAAACGAACAATAACAAACTATACGTTTGACAACAACAGTAATTATTTTAAAGTTTTGTGATATATTATCTAGTATCTACGATAAAAGTAATTTAAAACTGGATCCCAACATCCAGAATTGAATACAAAAAAATTACTGCTACTGTCGCGCTGCTTGCGTCCTAATGTGAAGGCACACTAAATGCGTAGTCGCGTTATACGTATCTATGGCATAAAAATGTAACAATATAAACGTTTGTTATTTTATTTGAAAAAGTTTAGTATACAATACAATTTATTAATATGGACATATTTGATATTGTATTGCCAAGGGTAGCTGAAGGAAATCGGCTTATATGTATACACATCACCACTGTGATTCATTACAATTATGTATTGTTATTGTATGTTATGGATGTAGATTTTATTTTGCTCTAAATAATGTACTCTAATAAAGTTAATTGGACCATTAACATTCTGGGTGTTGATTAAATCTACGTTAACGAATCCAATTAGGCTAAAAATAGCTTTTTGAGTCGTGTACGTATCGTTCACGCGTCACGTTAAAACGGCTAAATCGATTTGAATGAAATCTGGTACACGGATACAGAAGAAGGGTAAGATATATCCCAAAAAAGCATTAAAAAAACCTGTAATACTTAATTTGTTAATGTAAAATAAGAATACTTAATTTTCCTTTAACGCGGACGAACTCTCGCAAATTGAGTAGTTATTAAATAATTTGTATGGTAAAATGTAAAGCCTAACCTCTTCAGCGTTCCATGCGCCATAAGTAGGCGGGTTGAGCACCATAAACACGAGCGAAGACAACAGAATACAGGACACGATGAAGGGCCCCACATAGCGCCATGTCACTTGCCAGTACCAGCCAGGACGATAACCAGTCATTTCGTAGATATCGTTTGTGAATCTGTAAGTAGATACAATTTAACAAATAAGTTTATGCAATCAACAATATAACAGATTTATTTATACAATTCCTGAAAATGAATATCATAATTGGAAATTACCTCTTCTATAATTATTTCCTTTTTTGACGATTTTTTTTTGTAAAGTTGAGAAGTTACTATTAATTTATTATTATTTATTAATACTATTTTTGACGTTAACGACTATACTTACTAATACTTGGTAATCCTTTATGTAGCGCGTTATTAAAGAATTAGCTAAATAAAATTAACAAAATTTTAAGTAAAAACAATAAAAAACAAAAATACATACTTCTCATGACCATAGATGTATACAACAGCAATCATCTCCAATAGTGCGACCACGACGAGGCCTATGGTGCCGGCGAACGAATCAAACATCTTGAGCCAGTACTCGCCAGCGCCTGTAGTGAAGATCAGACCCACGAAGAAACATAACGTACACACAGACCCTTAAATAAAATTTGTAGTAATTAGTTAAGAAAGTCAGTTTCTTAAAGTAAGTAAGAGATTATTAAATTAGATCATGAAACAATTTATAGATTCATTAATTAGAATTCTGGAAATCTCCTATATTATGATTGTTAATAATTTGAAAAACAAAAAGTTCTTAAAAAGGAAAACAAAAAATACAATATTTGTGTACGTTATATATAAAAGTATATTTATACAAACGTTAAGATTTAGAACCATACATATTTTAGAAGTTTATGCAATTTAGCTTTATTGCCTTTGTCATGAACATGAAGCACAGACAGTTATGTCGGTTTAGTGATTAATCTTACCAGTAATAACAGGCTTGCTAAACCTCTTAAAGAAATCGATATCGAATATGGTGCACAGCATTCCTTCCATGATACCAATCTGGCTACCCAGTCCAAGGGAAAGCAGCATGAGGAAAAAGATGATAGACCAGAATGGTGCTGGAGTCAGCTTGAGAATAGCTTGAGTGAAAACAATGAAAGCCAGGCCTGTGCCTTCTGCAGCCTGTAAAAAATAAACTGTTTAAATACAAAAAAAAATATCAAACAATACAATCAAATTTGACCTACACACAGCACTCACACATTGAAATATCTATTTCTACTATCTTATAAAAATTTCCAATACATAATCAAGATTAGATTCTAAAAACAAACTTTCTGGCCCCGACACGAAATGGCAATATATGAATTTCTGTAAAAAATAAACTGTTTAAATACAAAAAAAAAAAATCAAACAATACAATCAAATCTGACCTACACACAGCACTCACACATTGAAATATCTATTTCTACTATCTTTTATAAAAATTTCCAATAGATAATCAAGATTAGATTCTAAAAACAAACTTTCTGGCCCCGACACGAAATGGCAATATATGAATTTCTTTATATTTTTCTCTTAAAGATACTTTAGGAACAAATAATTTGGTACGACAATATTTAAAACAGCAAATTTTTTTAGAACTGAACCTAGTAAATCAGATTGTATATATCGGAATTTCTGGTTGTAGAAAAAAAGTTTGTCGTAATGAGTACTTAATAGCTTTTTTAAACCTTAGAATGGAAACTAGCTTCCTCCCTCAGGCAAGAAAAAGCGTTATTTTGCACTCCGTATGAAATATAGTGTTATTTTTTTCATTAAAGCCTATTTGTTGTTTGAAAAGAGACAAATAATACAAAAATAAGGTACCTCTTCCAATTGTTTGCTCATAGCACATCCAGTAAGATTCAGAGCAGATGTAACTGTGCTGTTCAGAGTTGGGTAGACTTCCTCATAGTATTCTTGAGTAGAGTTAAGCATAAAACCTCCAATCTGATGGATAGCTAGTACTTTAATTTCCCTAAAAAAAAAAAATATTAATTTAATTTCCTTGACGTAGAGACAATGAAGTAAAACCCTTTTCCTAGAAAGAATTTTTATATTACCCAAACTGGTTATTTATCACATATGAGGAAATGTTTAGTAGGCTGTAATTTATTTTTTAACGACCTTTTTATTCAGATAAGGGCCTAATTTTCGCTCATAGCAAATATTTGCTGCTGATACTTGATACCTATTATCCACAGTTTATTTTCTGTAAATGTCAATGTCCATGAACATAGGTTTTTCTATAATATCTTGTGCTGTGTTCAAAAATATCTGCATAGCGAATTAGCTATATATTTACAAAATGCAAACACATTTGTACTCGTAAGCATTCAACGTCCGCCTTTTAATAAATATTATTAAACACAATCGGACTCGGTCACGAAACCCGATCCAAGATGTTATTCTATAAATAAAGTATAATATTTCAAGCGATACCCTTACAATACATTATTCGGTCAACTGGATGACCTGTTAATTAGTCTACGAGTCTGATTGAAACGCTGGATTGCGATTGTTTATTGTTATTACATATTAATACATTATTTTATAGTAAAATTTAAAAGGTCTATTTTCTACCATTAAGTTTTGTTTTAACACTAAATTATTATAAGCTAAATCTTTAGAGTTAGAATAGCATGTACGAAATTTAGACAAATTCAATATATAATTTCTTTAATTTATATGAACTCAATACGCAAAAGCAAGAAATATGATTTTTTTAATATAATTTAGATTGAAGTTTAGATAGAATTTAGAAATATAATCTAGTCGACCCGCGCGACTTCGTCCGCGTCCCTTTTTTTCGCAATAAAAGGTAGCCTGTCCTTTCTCAGGATCTAAAGATTTACTGTGCCAAATTTCATCAAAATCGGTTGAGAGGTTTAAGCGGGAACGCGTAACAGACAGACAGACAGAGTTACTTTCGCATTTATAATATTAATAGGGATTATTTTTTTATTTTGCACAATTACTAATACTTGACTATACTTACTTAGGCTTGGTAATGACCCACCTAATATTATAAACGCGAAAGTTTGTAAGAATGTATGGATGTCTGGATGTTTGTTACTCTTTCACGCAAAAACTACTGAATTGATTTTGATGAAACTTCACGATAATATAGCTTACACGTCAGAATAACACATAGGCCATAATTTATAATGATATAGTGTGAATTATCCAAAATATAGCGGGAAACCGTGGAACGCAGCTACACTTTATATAGCAAATTATTAAAGAATTAGCTACAAAGCAACGATATTGACAACTTAAAATCCTTTAAATGTCAAATCTAACGGATATTTTGAACTGCTATAATAAAATTAACAAAATTTTAAGTAAAAACAATAAGATCTCCGCCTTAAGTATTTTTTTTTGACCACGAAGTACTGTTTATTCAACAGCCAGAGAAATTTTAGAATCATTAACGGTGACTTAATTTTAATTAATTTTATGTGTATGGTACATATCTATATCTATACTAATATTATAAAGAAGTAAGATTTGTATTTTTGTATGTAACGAATAAACATAAAAACTACTGGACCGATTTCAAAAATTCTTTTACCATTAGGAAGCTACATTATCCGTGAGTAACATAAGCTATATTTATTACAAGAAAAAATTAGAGATCCCCAGAAAATCTCACTAAAACCAACCCAAGGTGCAAAAAAAATAGCCATAAAATATCTTTCATCGCATGCGCTGCGAAAAGTATTGATGATAGAACCAAAAAATGTTCTAGAATATTATAGAACGTATCAATATCTACAAATAACTCCGCGAGACCATATGTCCAACTATTATAGTTATGTCACTATAACTACTTTTTTATATTTTAAAAGTTGATAAAAATGCCTATCAAAATCAGACCATGTTTTCCATACCTTTGTATTAATCCTTATCCAAATAAATTATTTCATATTCAAGACTGTTTCAATACCTGTAAATTACTTTTTGAATTATTAAAATCGGACCTTCCATTCAAAAGATATTACGAAATTAAAAATATCAATATAAACAAAAAATACACGCCGACGCGACGGGCCAGTGTAGTTCTATCACGGTGATATTCGAAGTGCAGCGAGTGGTAGCGAGTAACGCCGAGGTAGAGGGGCACCGAAATGCGGGAGAGCCAAAATGTTTTAAACTAAATATTCCACCCGTGCGAAGCCGGGATGGGCCGCTAGTATCATATATAATTGATGAAAACATTAAAACAATACTTTATCTAAAGCTCAATTTTTTTATCAATGACAGGATAAACCGAGTCCAAAATACATCTAAAACATAATTTTGGACCCGGTCTATCATTCTTTTAAATGAATATTTCTTCTTACACAAAAATGGTTACTATTTTATAACAACATATATTATTCAGCATCTTCAGAAAAAAACATTGTTATAAATATTTAAGACATTTAAACTATACACAAATAATAATTATGGAATATATAATAATAATTATATAATGAGAACTGCAAACTCCTAAAATTATTATTAACAATCTGCCGAAAGACATGATAAGGACTTATCCTTATAAATATTATATTAAAAAACAATTCAAAATAAAAATCTATTAAATAAACGTATGCTATTTTTTTTCTTTCTTTTATTGTATTGTAAAACTAAAGTAACACTCACTTGCCATATTGGTGTTCGCAACTGTATTTATTTATGTTAAATTTTTCAGCTTTCTACTGTATTAAAATAAATATCAGAAATACGTAACATACTAGTTTTAAAATTCTTATTACTTCACTAGTCTCCTCATGTTGGAATCGGAATTAGGTCAAACCCCACATTGTCTATTCTAAAATTCATGAAGTTACAACTTGAAACGCTATCGATAGACGACTTACGGTCAAAGTAAACTTATTTGTAGGTAATATAATTTAATTATTCGTTTAATAGGGAAATAATGCATAATTTTACACTATATTAATATCTTAATATACTAAACTTATTAATTCGTAAAGGGAGCATTCAAGTATTACGTAACGCAATTTGGGTGGATGGGGGGTGGGGGGGTCTTGTAAAACGTTACGGTGCGTTACAAAGGCGGGAGGGGGATTATTTAAACAATGCGTTACGTAACATTTAAAAAAAAACTAGGGAATTAGAATCTTCCAAATCGGCAACCCTTTTCGTTTATTTTTTACGGGGAATCCCTCGATTGTATTGTACGTTACTTTTATTTTTGTTTCCTAAGTTGACAACCCTTTCGTTTATATTTCGGGGAATCCCTCGACTGTGTGTACGTAATTTTTATTTTATTATGGATGTCAGTATTAATTAGGCTACTGTTACACATGCTCTTAAATAGCATACTAAAAGGCGTGCTATAGGCATGCTTTATGAGCATGCTTCTGAACTGTTTACATTTGTTAGCAATAAGCATGCTAGTTTTAAGTATGCTCCTGAATAAGCATGCTCAAAGCAAACACTCCAATACACATGCAATTTCATAGCATGCTCTCTGCCAATTCAAACAAAACTATGGGAAATCAAACAGCCATCCGCATGGATCTGAATAAAATTATGCTTTTACTGACCATGCAATGCAACCAAACACCTCTCAGCTAGGAAGAGGAAAAAAAGGAATAGGAAGAGCGTGCACCTTGCAAACAAGATCGATACTAGCATGCTCATTAAGCAAACACGTTCACACTTGCTATTACCTTTCCCCCTTCCACCCCCGCATCAACTAGTATGCTTAAAGATAGCATTACGTGCTATTATCCAGCATGCCACTAAATATCATGCTCAATAGTAGCATGTCCTGTACACACACGCTAGAATTTACTCAATGAGAGCATTTGCTCAATAATAGCATGCTTTCGTGCTAGTAATAAGCATGTTTAACCTGCCTTAGAGTTTACACAGAAGCACATTGCTGTTGTCTGTGAATTTTGATGCAAGTGGTTTAACAATACCGGAACCTTCTTTGTCTGCACTCCGAATACCAGTAATGAATGTAGTTGGAGGGGTAAAGGGAATACTAGTAGTATGTGGTCCATACTGCTAGTAATCTTTATAAAAAAAAATGAAGTCTGGGTGGCTGGCAAACCCGTGGACAGAGGAGCAATAATTGCAATGGAACTGTGTTACACGTAATAAGTGTACTTATTTGATTAATGGCGAAATGATCTAAAATCGTCAAAAATTGCGTTACGTAATACTTGAACGCTCCCAAATACAGTCGTAAAAAATTAACATGATACTAGGTAGGGTGTACTTAATCATTAATTAGTCACCCTCCATTTAAATTAAAGCTCTTATTGAACTAGTATCTATGTTGTTATTAAAAATCCTTTCAGTAGTCAGAAGAGAATGATGACTAATAATAACCCGAGAGCCTTAAAAAGTAGATCTATGTTAAGTAGATCTATGGTGTAAGTAATGGTCGATTTACTGAGTGGGAGAACGTGAATTATTATGATATCTGATGTTATATATAATTATCTAAGACCTACCTATGCGTCAAAGTGGTACTGGTGGTGGTAGTATTTTATACGATTTTTTTTATTTTTATTTATTATTTTAATGATTATTATGAGAGTAATGATTTAAGTTTTGTTATTTCATAACATGTTTATTTTGCCCTATCGTGGTCAATAAATACATTGGGTGGTTAATAGTTGTAACGACTTAAATTGTAACCAGTTATAGTATAGTAACATTAACGTAAGTTGATACCAATTCCTACGAAATTTTAGTTTTATAATTAATAGAAATGTACCTATGAACGTATAAAATTAAAATTATATTAGTTATTGTATAGTGGAACGCCAAGTTTCTTTTTTTTACGGTCTATCACTAGACTTACTTTACATATTAATTGTTTAGGTACATGGAATTTCAATAGTGTGAATTAATTAATTTTTTTAATGGAACTACTAGAACAGTAGCATATATATTTTTTAATTTTATTAGTAAACAGTAGCAGTAGCCTTAAAAAAATAAACAAAATTTGTAATTTTTCTAGGCGTCATTCTGGATCCAATGAGCTATCACATAATTTAAAGAGCAGTATCTCTGTTTTAGACCATTTTGAACTTGTCGACTAGACTATTATCATTATGTCGTCTAAACAAGAGTGTATGTAAAATTTCAACTGAATCGTTTAGGGTAATTAAAATTATACCCCATAAACAGAGGTCGGTAAACATAGAAATCTATGGCGACTGTATGTCACACTACAACATAATATACTATACGAATTGCATGCAGAATTTATCTTGCCAATACTATTAAGCTGTGAATTTTGTTTTATTTAAGTCGATATTCTTTTATAAACATTTAATAATATTTTAAAATTATTAAATCTGTATTCATTTTTGTTGTGTTTAAAAATATAAAATAAAATAATTATATATTCGACTAATAGTAGGATAATTATTACATAATCTTTATAAAATAGTATTTTTCATAAGTGTCTAATGCTTTAACCCTTGAAAACTGAGACGTAAAGATGATTTTTTTACAGGTTTTCCCACCCGAAACTGTATGGAGTATATAATATACTTATTTGCAATATTCGCTTTAAATTAACAGGACAAGATAAATAAAAATTTGTAAAAGTAGAAACTTACTTGCCAATGCACTTTTCAACCATAGTATAGGCTTTAAATCCAAGAATGCTAAATATGACCACGGAAGCGTAAATAGCAGTCAACGCGTTACAAACAGACACCAATAACACATCGCGAACACAATTGTTATTTGGTGTGTTGTAAGAACCAAAGGCAATTAGAGATCCAAAAGCGAGGCCAAAGGAGTAGAATACTTGGGTAGCTGCATCTAGCCATACTGTTGGGTCTAGAAGTTTTGCTAGCTGTTAAAAGAAAGTTCAAGTAAACAATAATTGTCAATTTCTGAAAAAATATGAGAAGCAAAAAGTTTTTTTTACTCTATTCATAAAAGATTCTCTAAATTATAATTTAATAATATACGTAAATCGTAGAAAGTACAAATAGATCGTTCATTTAATAAACCTTAATTAAAGTTAAAAGTCATACCTTCGGTTTATACATATGAATAATTCCATCAGCTGAACCCGGTAATGTTATGCCTCGAACAAAGAATATGGTGAGCACCACATACGGAAATAGAGATGTAAAGTATACAACCTGCAACAAGCAAATCTTGAAACAATTTGCGGACTCATGATAACATATTTGGGCTGGTAGCAATGAAAACCATGAGCCTTTTAGAAGTAAGCTTACGATTTTAAAAGATGTGTAATTTAGAACCGCATAAAGTATAGTTATTAAATTTTACTAACCTTTCCGCTACTTTGAATTCCTTTCATAACGATAAAGAAGACGATTATCCAAGCAAGCAACAGATAGCAAACAATCCACCACCTTGGTGTGCCGGGTTCTTCAATACTTGGTGACGCGTCCAGAGCCTCTCGGTACCAGTAATAGACGGTGGCTGAGGCTTTGTTGCATTCTAATTCAGCTGTTCCATTGTCTTGGGGACAGTGAGCCCATGGCAGTTTGTCTGCGCTTAGCTAGAAAGAAGTTTGTACCAGTTTTACAGTTTATACAATTTTTACAAAATTCTTCATGTGAATACAGACATGAAGAATTTTGACTTATGTGCTCCTTTCTATAAATGGAGTATTGAGCGGCCGAGTAAAATTTAAAAGGTCAATTTCTAATATATAAGCGAAGGCGATAATGTTTCTCGTTGTAATAGACGCGTATAATGAAATAACTTCCATTTTGAAATTAATAACGACATTCTTCCGTTTATCAGATAAAAATGTAATGTAATGTACAAGTCTAGAAATGTAGTTTATGTGTATGAATAAAAATTTTAAAGTTGATAAGTCATGTAATACATGAAAATAACAGTGCAGTGTTAGATAAAATACAACAAACAAATTTGGTAAATACAGATAATTCAATCCACGAACTATTTTGACATATTACTTAAATATATAATAAATACAGTTTTAGTAGCTCTTTTATACTGTCACCGTGCCTATTATGGATTAAAAAGGTATTGTAAAAAAATAAGATCTTAACTTACTCGAATACTATTGAAGAGGTAGAAGAAAACCCAGGTGATTATTACATTATAGTACAAAGCAACGAATAGAGTGACCACGCAGCTAGCTATTCCAATTCCGCCAAGCCAAGGATGGATGGTGTTCCAGACTCCTAGGGACCCAAGACGCATCTTTTGCCCAATAGCCATTTCGATGAGGAACAGAGGTATACCTTCCAGCACCAACATAATTAGGAATGGTATCAGAAAGGCTCCTGAAATTAATTGATAAAATTACCCGATTAATTTATTTTTTCCTTAAAAATATTTTTCTACTATCTTAAAAGAAAAGTTCCCTTACATACTTGACTATTCCTATTAAATGTTGTTTGTGTGTATTATGTTTGTAGTATGTACTGACGCGTATCACTCAAAAACTACTGCACGAAATTGGATAGGAATTTCACAATTGTATTGCTACCTTAATTAAATCTAGACTTTATTTTATTTAAATCGCATGTCAGAAAAAAAGTTATCCCCAAAAACATTTTCATGTAAAATGCAGCCATGGGACCATATACCCCGCACTGTCCAAAAAATTATTAGATCTCATACAGAGCCAAGCTACTAACTCGACACGCCCTACCTCTACAAGCCTTAACATCACAAATTTTACGCTTTAGTTAAATGTATAAATATGTGGCTTGGCCTTTTTATTACTACAAGAACTATTGTATAACAGACATGTAAAGAACAGTAATAAATTGAATACATATAAATATATAAGATGGTAAATTATATATAATACTTAATATACCAAATCATGGAATATCAAAGTATCAAATAAATTTTGAAGAAATATAGCCGAATTAAAAGAATTTTAACAGGTTAATTTTCAAACAAAATAACAGAAGAAGACTATTAGAATTAACATCAGTTCACACCCACGTAAAGATTTCACGTAGCGATAGTCGTGTAAATGTCGATTCTATGCTTGAGTTCATTTAAAATGAAAATATAATTAAAATTTTAAATTAAAGCTTTTAAGAATTAATATTTATATATGTATGATGACTGATTTTGAAAAACTATTCTATGATGATCGAAAGTACTCTCGATCTATTATTGCTAAATAGTATATATATTTTTTCTCACCAAAAGGAAGTATATAGCTTTGTTTTCATCTTAAACATCAATCGCGGTTACATAATACAAATAAATACGTATTTTCTAATCAATGGATCCTATTTAATTGCGTTAATATATAATTTTAGTAATTCTTCGTTATGTCATCATGCCTATTATCACAAACCGCGATCTGGGTAATCGAAAAGCAAACACAAACGTCGTAGCATCTAGACTACGCCGTAGACACGTACTCGTAGCATTAAAATCAATACCGCGCTACCCC